>OX454525.1:155394216-155994216 GCA_949715645.1 Portevinia maculata | reverse complement strand
AGCTCGCCGTGTTGGCCCCTGCCCTGCGCACTATTTTCCGCAGAACGAGATTGAAGAATTCACTTGATGGGGCATCTCCTTGCCGAAATCCGGTGCGAGTTTGAAATAATAGGTTCCGAAGCAGCTCTCCAAGCACATTACACCGCGTGTTTTCAAGTGTCACGCAACAAAACTGAATCAGTTTTGCCGGGATAGATTTTCTGACCATGAATGCTATCATATGCGTTTTAAAGTCAATGAAAACATGGCCGGTTTGAAATTCGTGGGTCTTTTCCAGGATTTGCCTCAGTGTGAAATTTTGTTCTGTAGTCGATAAGTGTGTTGCAGAACGGCTTCAGACTATCACACAGATCGTTAGATAGGATCTTATATGCGACATTTAGCAGGTATATGTCTCGATAGTTCTTGCAAGACATAGGATCGCCTTTCTTGTAGCATACGGGGCTGATATTTACGTCATGGGGCATGCCTTCTTCCACACATACTTGGCAGATGATTTGGTGCATGCGCCCAATCACAACATTACCTCCTGGTTTGAAAAGCTCCACTGGAAAGCCATCAGAGACGGCGGCGTAGTTGTTCTTTGTATAAGGCTTATAGCTAAGCCAATCTCTTCTTTATTTGGTGGTGAAATCTATTCTTCATTGACAGAATGTGGGTTCCCAGCAGTTGATGGAAATGTTGCTTAAATGCATTTGCTATTCCCTGCGCTTTGGTAGATAGGTTTCCGTTGCCTGCGTCCTAGTCTTAAGGTCGGCAACCAGTTGCTTCTTATCTTTGTAAAATCTCCAGATGTTGTTTCGATCGTGAGACTCTACGATTTGCTTGAGGTGGGAAACTGCATATGCCGTTTGTAGTGTGACTCAATGCAGGCACAAAATAAACAATGAAAACGACTACGTAACATTGAATCGCTGCGCTTTGCTTCGAATACGGAAGGCGTCAAATGGCATCCAAGTAATAGCGACAGTGATTCATGCTATGCAATAGTTCAACATAGTTCATGTGTCTGTTATTGTTTTCATTTGCATTCATTCACCCAGGTAATAGAAGTTAGGACAATTAATTGATTGTAATAATGAAATGTGAGCATGAATGTTTTACGAATAATGTAGGTTAAAAGAATTATATTTATTCTTATGGTATGCATGTATAGTTGTTAGCGATACGTATTGTGAATTGGTTATAAGTGATTTTTGTATAAAAGGGCGATATCGATTTGAATAAAATCAGTCTTAATCCTAATTTTGACTCATCCTTAACAGCGGCACTCACATGCCATTTGTTCATTAGCGAGCTGCGCTACAATAACAGCAAAATAAAAAAGCGTGCTGCGCTTAATACAGCATAGGGCGATAGGCCACACCTTTGTTCTGCAATGTTAGGAAATATGTATCAAAAAACATTATACGTTCTTTCTACGCAGGATCTACTTCTTCTCCCTTCTCTTGGCTCGATACTCTTTCTTGCTTTTCTTTTTTTGCGTGGGGGCGTGTGCACATATTAGGTTTTTGTTTTGAAATGTAGCTTTGACGAGGATCCCAGCCAGGCGATCACTTATCGGCTTAAAGTATATGACTTTTGTCCTAATCCGAGTTCATATGACGCACCCTACCATATGCAATCTTTTATTGCAACTGTAATAAATGTCGCAATTGTTCTTTTTTATCATACCTGATCCTTTCCATCGTATCTCCTGGATGGGGTTAATATCTGCCTTGTCCCGCTCGGGGACAGATTCAAGTTTTTGAGTAGCACCTGGCGTATACAGCGTTCGCACGTTCCAGGTGCACACTCTCATGTCGTAGTCCGTTGACGTTCCGGGTCTGGCTTTCGAGGCTTTTCGTGTCTCTTTCATAACTAAAGTTGTTTGACGTGGGCGGGAAGATACCCGACGGCACAACCCCCAATCTGGAGGCCGAGGCCCTTGTTTTTACCTAGGACAGCAGGCCGGATATTCCGGTGTCAGTAACCCACTTCGTGGATGTGAGAGCTGCCGTTAGCCCATAGAGGGTTCATCCGCCGCCATCTATTTTGCTAGTCTTAAAAAATTCCTTACTGACCTCAGCTCCAAATAAGTCGAAGTAGCTCATGTAAGGTATCTGTCATCCCGCCGCACGTCCTCTTTCTGAGAGGCCCATGTAAGACTTCTGCGACGCATTAGCCAGTTTTTCCGACAGAGCATTATAGTCTTACTATTTTCATCTTGTTCAAGACTCGCGCTTATAAGTTTCTGTTGGAGTCTCGCAGCCAATTGAAGTTTTGAACGGTGAATCACCAGTATCAAGGAAATAATAGGCAGAATATAATAAATAAAAAGTGTAGTTAACAATTGCTTACAAAAACTTTTCTGCGAATTATAAAAGAGTACAAATATCCCGATTTTTTTCTTTTGATACATTATCAGCTCGGTGTCGTGGAGTGCTTAAAGCAAGCAACTATCACGAGCAGAAATTTACCGGCACTAAAAGTGCTCTCACAGGCTCATTAGTGCAGGTGTTAGTAAGGACAAAACAAATAAAACTACAATAATTATGTACCTATAAAATACTAACCCAAACACAAAATCATGCAAAAAAATTTAAGGCATTAAAGCATTATTACGCAAAATATTTTTCAGCTTAATTTTACTAACATGCAAGTCATGACCATTTAGATTATAGATTCTACTCATGCGACTAAAAGGCTCATGCCTCCCATAATTCGTTCTATGATGGGCTAAACAATAATTCAACACTGCGTAAATTATGGGCACCACCACGAAAATTAAAGCCAATAGACGACAACAAGTCAGGTGCATCTATTTGACCGGATATAAGCTGCTGTAAAAAAATGATATCGCTATTAAGCCTTCGTTGAGAAAGGGATAACATTTGAAGAAGCTTGATACGTTGACTGTAAGGAGGAAGGTAAAATGGATCATCCAATGGAAGTCCTCTAAGTGCAAATCGAATAAATTTACGTTGAATGGCCTCTATTCAATTTGAATGAATGTTGTAGAACGGCGTCCAAACTTGTGAAGCATACTCTAGAATCGGACGGAAAAAAACAATTGAACAATGACATAGTAACGTATGGGTCATTAAATTCTTTCGCCCACCTTTTTACGAAGCCCAGCATAGAATTAGATTTATCAGTGTATATGCAATCCATTTTGTCCTTATTCTCCAAGGCATTAGAACAATCATGCAAGAAACTTAATAGACTAGTGACTGTGGATCTGTTTCTTACAAATCCATGCTGTTCATTACAAATTATATTGCGACAAAGAAATATGAACTTTTCACAAACAATTTGTTCAAAAAGCTTAGGGATACACGAAAGCCTTGAAATGGGCCTGTAATTAGTGATATCACCACGTTCGCCTTTTTTAAATACAGGTGTGATAAAAGAACTTTTCCATAGATAAGGCGAATTTACCTGTAGATTAGATTAGATTAGATAGATTCTTTATTTTTTCCATCATAAAGTTTACAAATTGGTATACTTAAGAATGAGGACATGGCAATACTGCCGCCTGCCTGAGATGACATTTCATAATATGATTTAAAAAAAAAGAAATAAAAGAAATAATAAAAAGCAAACATTTTAAAATATAAAGAAAAGGAGAAAAAAACATAGGGACGGGCTACAGTCCGCTTGGGCGAACTGTTGGATACCCTATTCTTATTCCTATCCCTCATAAGTGGGCGTGACAAAAGTCTAAGTATGGTTAAATTGTTAAGAACGCTCTACATATTTTGTTATATAACATTTGAAGGATTTTATCAAAAAAAACGCTCCCTAGCTCAAACTTGGGTGTTTCAATAAAATTGTTTTATTTAATTGTGGTCGTGTCAGTAGGCGGATTTAAAAAAAAATTAACACATGAGCATAAAGGGCCCCTAGAGAGTATTTATTATAAATTTCAGCTCCCTAGCTCAAACTTTGGATTTTCAAAAAATTTGTTTTATTTATTTGTGGGCGTGTCAGTGGGCGGATTTTGAAAATATTTATACATGAGCTTAAAGGGCCCCTAGAGAGTATATATTATAAATTTCAGATCCCTAGCTCAAACTTTAGATTTTCAAAAAAATTGTTTTATTTATTTGTGGGCGTGTCAGTGGGCGGATTTTGAAAATATTTATACATGAGCTTAAAGGGCCCCTAGAGAGTATATATTAAAAATTTCAGCTCCCTAGCTCAAATTTTGGTTTTTCAATAAAATTGTTTTATTTTTTTGTGGGCGTGGCAGTGGGCGGATTTTGAAAATTTTATATCCCGAGCAGTTTTAGGAGTCATAGATCATATATAAAAAATTTCAGCTTCCTAGCTCAAAATTCGATTTTTTCCAAAATTTTGTTTTTTTGAGTTTGTGGGCGTGTCTGTGGGCGGATTTCAAAAATTCGTAAACTTGATTATTTCGGGACCCTAGAGAGTATATGGTTAAAATTTCAGCTCTCTAGGTCCAGTTTAAAGGCCTAATTTTTGCCGACGGACGGACGGACGGACGGACATGGCTAGATCGACATTACTATCGATGCTGATCATAAATATAGTAACTTTTAGGGGTCTACGGGCAATATTAAGGTATGTTACAAACTATGCGTCAAAATTAATATACCCCTAGAATAGGGTAAAAAAAATGTTTAACAAAAGATATGAAGAAATATTATTATATAAAACAATGATATCAATTTTAACGTGATTTGAAACACAAAATATTATACAATTTGGTTAATTTGATTAGCTGTTTATACAAAATTTTATCAATTTTAACATGATTTGTAACACAATTTGGTTAGAAATAGCTGTTTATACAATATTATCAATTTTAACGTGATTTGAAACACAAAAGAGGTATTATCAAATTTAGTATGATCAGCAACAAAACAATAAATAGTTAGGTATAAAATTTGGTCAAAACTGCAATAAGCGGGTAATCGACTAAGTTTAATATGTGAAACTGTTACGGTAAGAAAGAGCATGTTGGCAATATTTAAAGAGGCTGAGCCAGCACATTGCTGCATTTAAAATTTCAAAAAGTTTGTCCAAGGATATAAAACTTTCCCGAAAATGCAACCGGCGAATTTCTTGTAGAATAGGACAAGCAGCAACGAAATGGTATATATCTTTATTCGCTCTTCCGTTACATAGATCACATAGCTGGGGCAAGTCTGATCGATGAGGTATAAAGTTCAAATTTAAAATTTCAACTCTTGCTCTAAAAATAATACTTATAACCGAGGCTGAAAATTCATTACTAAAGTAAGAGACTTCCGAGGGCAGTTCATGGTTTAAATGACTATAAATAGCTCTTGAAGTAGATGAAGATGCTCTGGAAAGGTTATCCAGAAACATTTTGTGATCCACCTTAGCAATCACATCAGAAAACTGAGCCTGCCAATCGGTCACATTAGTTTCTGTTAAGTTTTAACTTGTTTCGTAAGCTAAAGCTACTTCGTTCCAGTTTTTAAACGGGGAAGCATTCACTCGAAGTAATTTTCTTAAGATGATTTTGTGAAGACAAGTTTCACTTCTTTTCATCACTCTAGTAATGAAGTTCGCACTTGCCTTCAAATTTTGTATATATATAGGGACTATTCCTGACTCTACATATATGGCGTAGTTGGGTGTTGAGTTAGGCAAACGAAATATCCTCTTAAAAAAGTTCCTTTGTACAGTTTCAAAAGCTTCGAAGTGTGTGTATCCGAAGACTTGGACGCCATATGCCATGCATGCATTTACTGTCGCGTTGAAAACTTTGTACTTGGACGTTAAATCAACATTTTGGTTCGAACAAAACTTTGGCCACATTATATTAAGAGCCAATTTAGCTTCGTTGCTTTTTTCTTTGGAGTGCTTTAGATAGCTTAAATTGTAGGTCAAGAGGACACCCAAATATTTAAACTCCTGTACAACCTCAATGTGTGTATTGTTTAGAGACCATTTTTCTTCCGCTCGCCTTCTTGATTGTCTCTTTTCAAATATAACAATCTTAGTTTTTTGGGTATTAATTTGCAAGCCCCAAGACTCGCAAAATGAACTTAGACGGTTTATTTGCAATTGAAGCGTGAAAGGATTATCAGCAAGCATAACTAGATCGTCCGCGTACAACAGGACTTTGATTATAATGTTAGCAAAATTAACTCCACCCGGAAGAAGCTCGCAGACATCATCTATGAACAGGGCAAATAATAATGGGCTGAGGATACAACCCTGAGGAACACCTGTAATTGTATCAAATCGATTTGAAAATGTGAAACCGTCCCATACCCTTGCATTTGTTGACGAAATAAGACTTGCATACACTTCGAGAAACTTTCTTGACAAACCAATGCAAGAATGCAATGCAATGCCTTTTATATAGGATTGCAGTGAAAGTTTTTCTTATTGAATTTAAAATTGAAATACCTCTATAATTTTCCGCAGCGTTGGCATCACCTTTTTTAAAAATGGCAAAAATTACAGATTCGTTGAAACTGTTAGGGACACATCAATCATTGTACAATTTGTTATAGAAAGACACGAGGTAGTTTTTAAAATAAAAAGTGCTGTTTTTATAAAACTCGACTGGAATGCCGTCTAGGCCAGGAGCCTTGCTGTTTTTCAATTTTTGGAGCGTTAATTCCAATTCGGGCAATGAGAATTCTAAATCCAGCTCGTTGACTCTAGTATCAGGAAGCGCGTAATCAAAGGTATGAAGGTCTTCATCAGCTGAGAGTAGAGTTTTAAAATGAGCAGCTAACGTCTCAGCTTCTAAAGAGAACTTCATACCCTGATTGCGCCCACCAAGATTGCACACTGTCTCCCAAAATATCTTTGAGTTTGTGCAGTTTTCCAATTTCTTAGCCACGTTTTTTAAATAAGTGATTTTCTTAACTGAGCACATTTTCTTAAAATCATTATTAACGCGAAGATAGATGTTTTTGAAAAATTGAGAATTGGTCGTTCTAAACAGTTTTAAGTAAACGAACGAAAGTTTACGGAGATTTCTGCAATCCTTATCAAACCATACATTTTTAGCTACAAAAGTGTGTGTACTCTTCAACGCAAAAGGGGCTGCGGTCTTTATAACCCGCTCTATACTTTCGCATACCACTTCAGACGAGACTGCGGATTGGGGCAGAGATAGTAAGTGCCGAGAAAGGAGGCTTCTATAGAGGGTTGCATTGTTCTCCGACCACTTCAGCTTAAAACTGGAAGGTGTAGCTTGCTGGAATTTTAGCTGAATTTTAATTACAATTGGAAAATGAGCCGAGTAGTTGACTAGTGCAACTTCAAAGTCATCGAAAATGTTCAGCCAGTCCCCTGAAATCGCAGCAAAGTCAATCACGGATTGTCCCTGCCCGCTAACAAAAGTGAATTCGCCACATGCATCACTAATAGAAGACCCATTCAAAACAAATAGACCGAAAACTTCAAAAAATTCTGTTAAACTCCCCCCGTTGCGGTTATAAATTTTATCCCTAGAACATCTACTCTCGGCCAGTGCAACTCGTGCTCGTAAAATATTGGCGGAAGAATTTTGATATTCACCAATCCTAGCATTTAAATCACCGACGATTAACACATGGTCAAGAGAAGTGTTATTCATAAATTCCATTAGTTCATCGAAGTCGCTTAGCCAATCATTGCAATTTAAATAAATAGGAATAATATAATAGTTTAGGTTGTTGCTAACCATATGAAAAATAATTTTAGATTCAATAATTTTAAAATTAATAAGATTACCCCATAAAGATTTTTTAATCCTATATAAAATACCCCCACTGGCTCTTCCATGCAAATTAGATCTTATCGCGGGTGTAAACATTACTTTAAAGTCTTTGAAATATTTTAGAAATTCATTTTGATTCTTTTCTTCAACAAAAGTTTCTATAAGAATTATAACATCAAATTGGTGTAAATATTTAAAAAAATCGGAGTGTAAAAGCTTACTTTTGAGACCAGTTATATTATACGAGCATATATTTAATTTTTGAAAAATAATTGTGTTATGGCAGACGACAGAATTTACCTATTGTGTTTTATCCCTAACACGGTGTGAACTCTGATTTCCAGATGGCGCTCGCTGCGGTTGGTGGCCAAAAGCGGAAGAAGAGTTTGAACCACGGCTAACTTGTACTAATGGACAATTCAAACAGATACTTAAGATATGGAGCAATTGCATGATTGCATTTTTTAAGAACAATCGGTGCAATGTCATCAGGGCCTGATGAATAGTCATTCTTCACAGAAGAAATACATTTTAAAATTGTTTCCAAATCGAATGAGATACTACTAAAACTTATTTGGGAACAGCTAGTTAGATAACTAAAATATTTATCATCAATGTGAAGAGGGGTCTCCCTAAATGACTTACTGAAATGATCTGCAAACATATTGCTTGCATCTAGCGAATCAGCAGTTGTAGAACTATTGTAAGTAAGCTTCGATGGATAACCATCGGTTTTTTTCTTAGAATTGACAAAACCCCAGAAAAGTTTGGGGTTCAATTTTAAAGAGCATTCCATTTTACTTATATAGTCAATATATAAGTTGCAGGATAAAGATTTGAATTCATTGAACAATGTGAAATAGAGTTCAAGATCTGAGTGGCAGAGACTTTTTAAATAGTTCTTCCAAGCCCTATTACGTCTTTTTCGTATCGATTTGAGGTCTTTAGTGTACCAGGGATGGGACGTTTTCAGATTCCTAGAGGATTTCACAGGAACCACTTTTTTCATGCAGTTATCCATCAAAGAATAAAAAGAACCTTCTGCAACTTCAATATTAGATAAGGCAGTAAGGTCAAATTGAACCTGTTAATTTCATCAGAAAGCCTTTGAAAATTTGCTTTCCGAAAGTCAAAAGATTGCGAACGGTCATACGAATTACTATTTTCGTACAAATGTGCCCCTAGTTCAATAAATACATCCAAGGGTGGATGATTGTTATCTATGTTAGTTATACTGAAGTGGAATTCCAGAACCACAGTGCTAACAGAGTCAGAAGAGAAAACAAGATCGAGAGTTCGATTTCTGAAATTTTTTTAAACAGCTTGTTTGCCGTAAGTCAAAAGACAAAATGTTGTCTAGTAAAGCGAGCTCTTGTTGGGCAGAGTCAAAGGATGGGATGAGATGAGAATCATCCTCAGAAGGTACCCATCCAATATGTGGCAGATTGAAGTCGCATATAAGTAAGACAGTGCTGTCACAACAAGATATTTCAAAAATATGGTCTAGTGCCATAGTACTACAAAGAACATAGACGAGACGATGGTACGCATTAACAACATATAAATGTTTGTTCTTAAGTGTAATTTTTACACAAATAACTTCGAAATTAAGTTGAAATGGAAAGTCAATCTTTCGTGACTCAAGGTTGGAACGAACAGCGATCAGCACACCTCCTCCAAACGCTTTCAGATCATTGTTATGACGGTCGTTTCTGAATACGGAGAACTCATGATTAAAGAGTTCCGATTTATTGTAAATTCATAAGACGAGAGTATTGTGACGCAACTTTTATAACGTCGCTGTATTTAGACATAATGTGCGTGTAATTAATAAAGGGTGGTTCAATTGTAAGGGCCGATGTTGAATGTGAACCACACCTAAACGTCAAGTTTTTTTCTGCATTTTATTTGACATTTCTCAATTTCAAACTAACTCAATTTGAACCATGGAAAGATACACAATCGAGCAACGCGTTAAAGTTATTCAGGCTTATTATGAAAATGCGCGTTCAAATCAGAATGCATATCGTGCACTTCGTAATTTTTTCGGTCAATTTAATCGTCCAAATGTGCGTACAATCGGAAAAATCGTGCAAAAATTTGAGCAAACCGGGTCTGTAGGAGATGTGAAAACACCAGTGCATGCTCGTACAGCTCGTACTGTAGAAAATATTGCTGCTGTTCGCGATAGTGTGTCTGAAGAGCCGTCCACCTCAACTCGTCGTCGTGCCCAACAATTGCACCTCTCACGCTCGTCGTTGATTAACATTATGCATAAAGACTTGCATTTACGCGCTTACAAGGTGCAAATGGCTCAATAACTAAAGCCTCTTGACCATTTCAAGCGTCGTCAATGGTCAGAATGGTGGCAAGAAATGGCAACAGGGGATCATCAATTTTCGAAGAAAATCATCTTCAGTGATGAGGCACATTTTCACCTCAGTGGATTTGTCAATAAGCAGAATTGCCGCATTTGGGCGAATGATAATCCAAGAGTGATTGTCGTAAAACCAATGCACCCACAAAGAGTGACTGTTTGGTGCGGTTTATGGGCTGGCGGCATCATCGGGCCGCATTTTATTCCAAAATGAGGCCGGTCAGGCAGTTACTGTGAATGGTGTTCGCTATCGTGAGATGATAACGAACTTTTTATGGCCCGAATTGGAAGATATGGATGTGGACGATATGTGGTTTCAAAAGGACGGTGCCACTTGCTACACAGCTAACGAAACAATGGCTCTTTTGCGCGACAAATTCAATGGCCGTGTTACCTCACGTGGTGGCGATGTCAATTGGCCGCCAAGATCATGTGATTTGACACCGTTGGACTTCTTTCTTTGGGGCTATTTGAAAGAAAAGGTATACGTCGATAAGCCAGCAGCAATTCAAGAGCTAAAGGATGAGATAATTCGGCACATTAACGGCATAGAACCTCAAGTATGCCTCAGCGTCATCGAAAATTTGGACCATCGGATGGAGGTGTGCCGCCGAGGTCGCGGTGGACATTTGGCCGATATTTTGTTCCATACATAATTGAACCATACCAATATTATCATAATAAAAATAAATGACAATAATTTCCTAAATAATTTGTGTTTTATTCAAAATCAACATCGGCCCTTAAAATTTAACCACCCTTTGTATTCTGTAATGAACCACTGATGAAAAATTAAATACAATTAAGTTGCTTAAGCCGTAAGTGGAGTCAATACCTCACACAAACAGCCCTTTCCTCTACTGTTAAACATTTTTTCTTTCCCATTTTTATTAACACTCAATCAAGAACAATTACTTTATAATATGTACCGTTTAAACCGAAAAAAATATACTCACTTCACAAAAAACATTGATTTGTTCACTGCGTCTAATCTAATGACCCGATTTATTTGCGCATATTCTTTACTCAATTTACAATTTGTCTTCAAAGTTCCGTTAGCTAAATCTCTCCTTTACACAAATTTCATATTTTGTTGTTAACAAAACAGTCTCTCATGTACCATAGTCGTTTTTTTTCAAATCCATCATGTAACTGGAGAATTATCGATTTAACTTCTCAAAAATGCCTGCGTCTAATCAAATGAATCGCACTGTACGCGTGCAAAAAAACCCGCCGCATAAATTTATTACGGGCTTACCACGATACTGTGTTTTCTACCCATTACAATTTACAAGCATTTAAAACCAGCAGTTTTTTAAAAAAAATTAACTCATGCCAATAAGAAGATGAGTAATATTTTGTTTATATTCTTGTCTCATAAATTTGATGTTCTTTCCAATGACATTTTAATAATAAAGGCAAAGGATCGAAGCGGACTGTTGGATACCGTTTTCCTATCGCTCATAAAGGGGGCGTGGCAAAAGTCTTAGTATGGATAAATTAAACAGAATGCTCTTCATATTTTGTTATACAAAATTTAAAGGATTTTATTGAAAAAACAACTTTTTTTGTAAAATAAAAAAAAAATAAAAAAGCTTTATAGTTTATATGAATGTATTATTATTGTTCAAAACAACTTTATTTACACACTTCACGAATGATTTCTTCAATAAAACGTTTTTTTGAACAGTGGGTAGATTTAAAAAATATTTACACATGAACCTTAAGCGCCCCTGGAGAGTTTATATTCCAAATTCCACCTTCCAAGCTCAAACTTTGATTTTTCTGTATATAAAACGTTTTTTTGTAAATTGTGGGCGTGTCAGTGAGCGAATTTTAAAAATTCTTACACTTGATTATTTCGGGTCAATAGAGAGTATAGGGTTCAAATTTCAGCTTTCTAGCTCGACTTTTAAGGCCTACTTTTTGCCGACGGACGGACGGACAGACATGGCTAGATCGACATGACTATTGATGCTGATCACGAACTTTTACGATTTTACGGGCAATATTAAGGTATGTTACAAACTATGAGTCAAAATGGATATACCCTTAGAAAAGGGGTATGCAGGCAAGCAAGTTCAGTTAACAGGTATATCGGTCAATCGCTCTCAAAAATATTGTACCTATTCCGTTGAAAAGGACTGTAAGATAGAATTTAAGACTCCAAAGCAACTAAAAATTCTAAGAATTAAATACAGACATGCTTGCATATCTACTCCTTTTATTCCGTTCGCATTTGTACCTACTAATGTATATTCCCAAAATTCAAACATAACTTAAACACAAAAAAAACTGCACACAAAAAAGAAGGATACACAAATCAAAGACAAGGAGTCGTCGACTAGAGGACCATCTGATTTAAATGACCGTTCCCTGATTTCCAAACCAACGTTAACATTGGAGCTGAATTTAATTTTTTTCTGTTTTGCTCCGTTGCCTTTATGTCCGCTTCGCTCTTTTGTTTCACTTCTGTTCGTTGGTGCATTTATTATGCGCATTCATTGGGAGTTAAATAAAATGTATACATATATGGAGGCTCTATATCCACTCTTGGATGTGGCTCATTTTTTAAAATTGTGAAGTTTTGCAAGTCATTATCTACTAAATCTGCTTGCTCTTAAAAAAAAAATAAACCAAACAAAAATAACATGGCCTTTCGACTTCGAAGGGAAATCAAAAACTCTGCAAAAGAGGTTAAGAACTTGGCGCGCTTGGAATCATACCGACCACAACAACTACTAGTCCTCCCTAGCTATCGTTGTTGGGATACCACTCTTTACATTTGAATGGAAATCGGAATTGCTGCGGCGAATTGAGGGCAGGGTTAAGCTTTTATACATTTATAGCTTCATTCCACCCTAACCCCACCCATCCGTTAACAGCCATAGAAATCGTATTTAACTACCTACAACTCCATGTTCCAGCTCCACGGAATTATACTTCTCATTGCTAGCTGTGCGAAGCTCATTCACCATTCACTACCTTCACGACCGTCATCATCATCACATAGTCACCATTCCTACGTCCCAGTGGAGGGAGGAATATGTATATTTGTTTAAGCCTCCATTGAAAGAGTATAAATTTTCAATTTTGTAGAACTTTTAAGAAGACTCTACATGGTAAATATAGAAGTTATATACTTAATTTTAGTCGTCTTACACACGGTACCAAGTTATACGAAATCCCCCAGAGGCCTGCTGCTGCAGCCTCAAATCACATCCTGAAGGAGTGTGTAAGCGCATCCACATCCGTTCGTAATGTTTTCTCTTCACTGGTGCTTATAATTTAAATACTATGATTAAATACGTTCGTAACATGCAAATGCAATGTTGACGATGACGAGAACGAGAATGAGGACGATGTTGAGAACGGCGATGGGGTGGAGGCGATGGAGGATGAACGTGCCCAGAAGGAGGCTAAAGTAAGAATGACGATTTTAATGGGAGCTGGCGAAGATTTTGTTAGTTTTTCTCTTCTAGAGTTGTTGAAGCAATTATTACCCTGTTTCTTGTTATGGAAGGATGTTGAGTAGTGCGCGGTTGATGGCTTGCAATATGTACGCTGCAGATGATTGTTTACATTACATTGTAATTAAATAGGAATCGGGATGTTAACATTTGTTTCGAAGCACAATTAGTTTGACTAACGGTGCATAGGCCTTCGTCATTTCCTTCCGACCTGTTTCCTATGGGATAAGAGCACGTTATTCTTGAGTTCATGACGGACAGCGTTCTTTGTTTTTCTTGCTCTCTCTCTCTTCAGAATAAATCTCCAAATTAAAATTTGAGTCCTGATACCAATCATGTTCGAGATACTGTCGTATATCTTCGCAGTTGTGTGTAGCTTTATTTAAATTCCCATCACCCAGTCGCACAAGAATAATGATTCCACTTTATGTGTGCCTTAACTGGGCTGTCTCGCAATGCATGCACATTGCTGCTGTAAGCTATGGAGTTTGGAATATGTCAGCCACTCGGCGAAGAGGATGTACAAACATGTTCAAGTGGCTAAATGGAGGAAGGAACTGTGGCCTGTGCAACATACGCACGAACAAAAATTAGAGATTCTGGTGAAGAAGTGCAGGACGAAGAAGTAACAAGCGAATGTTGTTTTAGAATTACAGGGAACTTTTGATTTCGAGAAGCTGATATATGTACGTCCCCCTTATTGGGACCTAGAGTGTTGTGAATACTCTGCACCGGTGCAACGGAATCGAGAATAATGGTAGGAGGCCATAGCCTGGTTAAAGCGGGCTCTAATGAATGCGAATGCATATTTACGTATAGCTATGAGACACTCAGGTAAACCCAAATAAAATTGGACGTGTTGCAGATGCCAGAGATTGATTGCTGATGGTCTGGCTGGAGTCAGCATATGTAGGAGTGATATCGGTATAATGATATTTGGGAGCACAATGCATTCGTCAATGTTAAATGAGTCTGTCTGTTGGTGGATATGATGATCGATCAAGTTGGTCGATACGTAAAAGTCAGCGCCCAAAAAGGAGCAATGGTTTGGTATGTGTGTCTGTTGTCTGCTAAAGATAACATCTGCAAAGTACAATTTGGGAGGCAATCGAATTATCGAATTAAACCAGTAAGAGTTGACCTTAAAAAAGTTCTTCGCATTCATAAATCTTGTACTACTCACAAAATTATTGGTGAAGTGTCAATTGTACTCTTCGTATTCTCCTTATTGTTGGGAATTTGTTACTGACAATCTTCCGAAAAGCTGATGACTTACAAAAATCATTAACGAAGAATGAATTTCCTTCTGTCAAATGTGGCAATAGCCACTACACGCAAATGTTTCTGAATCTGTTAAATCTACGGGCATTGATGTAGAAGGTCCATATATTATGTACACACTGCTCGATACATGGACACGTAATGTCCAAGGTCATCTGCCTAGGTTAAAATAAGCTAATATTCGGGTTACTTAACGGTTACTTAACATGTTTGAACTTTTCTGTTGTGAAAAAGCGAGACGCAGAACAAATCCAAACTTTATTAAGCTCTCATCAAATGTTTGTTTTAAAAAGAAAAAATAATAATTTATAAAATAAATTAAATAATTAAATGAATATAAACTACTCAAAACAAAATAGGGCCCACTAAGTTTTTTGGCTTTCATTTGAAAAAAAAATAGTGATTGTATTTTTTTTGGTTATAATGTTTTAGCTTAGTATTAAGAAATTGAGTACACATAATCAATACGGAAACAAATTTTCAAAATTCAATTTACACACAAAAAACATTTTATGGGAACATTTTGGAAAAATAAAGAAAAATAAAACTTTACATATCACTATTTTTATACCCTATTCTAGGGGTATATTAATTTTGACACATAGTTTGTAACATACCTTAATATTGCTCGTAGACCCCTAAAAGTTACTATATTTATGATCAGCATCGATAGTAATGTCGATCTAGCCATGTCCGTCCGTCCGTCGGCAAAAAATAGGCCTTTAAACTGGACCTAGAGAGCTGAAATTTTAACCATATACTCTCTAGGGTCCCGAAATAATCAAGTTTACGAATTTTTCAAATCCGCCCACAGACACGCCCACAAACTCAAAAAAAAAACAAAATTTTGGAAAAAATCGAATTTTGATATATTTTGATTTTTATATATGATCTATGAGTCCTAAAACTGCTCGGGATACAATTTTTTCACAAGCCGCCCACTGACACGCCCACAAATAAATAAAACAATTTTTTTGAAAATCTAAAGTTTGAGCTAGGGAGCTGAAATTTATAATACTCGTATATACTCTCTATGGGCCCTTTATGCTCATGTGTAAATATTTTCAAAATCCGCCCACTGGCACGCCCACAATTAAATAAAACAATTTTATTGAAACACCCAAGTTTGAGCAAGGCGAAAGATTTATTCGACATTGAAGAGAAGCCAGAGTTTTTTTCCATGAAGCTTAGAGGTCCCCGCATGCAATCGCCAACATGCCCAGTATTGTTACGACAAATAGTTGAGACACTATTTCCTCGCCAAGAAGGACAGGCGACAGGTAGTCAAAGTAGTCTAAGGGTTCACGAGAACGAGCCTATTCCCATCATAACACGAGAAGAATTATTCGAAGCATGTAAAAAGGTACGCGATCGAAAAGCTCCGGGAGTTGATGATATTCCAAATAAAGCCCTTAAGATAGCAATCAAAACGCGACCCGACTTATTTGCCGCAATGTTTAACGCGTGTCTTCAGGAAAGCATTTTTCCTGAGCCTTAGAAACGCCAAAGACTTGTCTTACTTCCAAAAGGTAAGGGAAATCCAAACGAACCATCATCTTATCGTCCTATTTGTTTATTAGACACGATTGGTAAAATCCTTAAGCGGATAATTTACAATAGGCTCCAGCCAGCAATTGAAACTGCAGGAGGCCTCTCGGAACACCAATACGGTTTTCGTAAGTCAAGATCTACCGTAGACGCAATTAACGCGGTAATAACGAGAGCACAGGCCGCTATAGAGGGAAGGCGTTGGAAATGAGGCACCAAAAAGTATTGCGCCGTTATAACCTTAGACGTAAAAAACGCGTTTAATTCGGCGAATTGGCAACGCATTATAAACTGTCTTTACCGGATTGAAATACCAGACTATCTCCGTAAAATTATAAAGAACTACTTTGTGAATAGAGTCCTCCTCTATGACTATGATGAGGGAGGTAAAGAGTACGAAGTTACTGGCGGTGTACCACAAGGCTCTGTCCTAGGGCCCTTGCTGTGGAACGCCATGTATGACGAAATTCTTCGCCTGGAGATTCCAAGAGAATCGTCAATTATCGGCTTCGCAGACGACATCGCCGTGGTTGTTGTCGCGAAAACTATAGAAGATGTCGAACTGCACTGCAACGAGACAGTTGCTACTGTACAAAGATGGCTAGCTAGCGCGGGCTTGCAACTCGCAGAACATAAGACAGAAGCAGTGCTTATTACGAGTAGGAAAGTAAGGGAAACCATAACGTTTAGAGTAGGAGAGCATCTAGTTGTTTCCCAACCGTTCATTAAATACCTCGGAGTGATTATTGATGCTCGTCTAAGCTTCAAAAATCACCTAGAGTACATATGCAACAAGTCTTCCAAAACTGTTAGTGCACTTTCAAGGTTGATGAGTAACATCGGAGGACCAAGGCAGAATAAAAGAATGCTTCTTGCAAGAGCTGCCGGCTCAATACTCATGTACGCAGTAAAAATATGGTCGAATGCCGCGAAAGTTAAGTCTTATGTGCGGGGAATCAAATCCGTCCACCGCCTTAGCGCATTAAGAGTCGCCTGTGCATTTCGAACTGTTTCGAACGATGCTGTACTAGTCGTATCTTCAATGCTACCTATCGACATACTTGCTGAAGAAACAAAAACTTTAAGAACCGAGCGAGTCCGAAATGGCCCGTTAGATTCCGAAACAAGGAAACTCGAAAGAAATCGCAGTATCGCAATCTGGCAAGAACGTTGGAACGAATCCTTAAAGGGAAGATGGACATATCGTCTCATACCAGTGATCGACGCATGGATTAAACGAAGTCATGGCGAAACAAACTTCTACCTGACTCAGTTCTTGACGGGTCATGGCTGTTACAGAGAATATCTCTTTAAACGCGGATATGAATCCATCCCAAACTGTCCACATTGTAAAACAGTTTCGGAAAACGCGGAACATGTGTTCTTTCATTGCGACGATACGAAACCGAGAGGATCACCCTACGGGATCAATTTGGGGAGTGGCCCACTCCCGATAATGTCGTTAATCACATGCTTCAGAATGCTGAAAACTGGACCACTGTAAGTAACGTGGCGGTGCGCATACTAAGCGATCTAAGGCGTTTAGAGCGCCAACGTAAAGCGGATAATGCAAATCATAGAGTTAGACGAAGCTAAGGCTCCATACCGACCCCCGTGAAGTAATGCCTAACGGCGGTTCCGCGGGGGATATATAAAATCGGTCTGTTACGGAAGGGAGGTGGTTTTAGCCGGTAAGAATCCGGCACTACCAGTGGACGTCGGTCCATTGGTGCCTATGCAAGGTTTCCACCTTCCACCGCAAAAAAAAAAAAAAAAAAAAAAAAAAAACCCAAGTTTGAGCTAGGGAGCGTTTTTTTTTTGATAAAATCCTTTAAATGTTATATAACAAAATATGTAAAGCGTTCTTAACAATTCAACCATACTTAGACTTTTGTCACGACCACTTATGAGGGATAGGAATAAGAATAGGGTATCCAACAGTTCGCCCAAGCGGACTGTAGCCCGTCCCTATGTTTTAGTTATGATTTGTTGTTAATTTGTTTTGCTTAGTAGCGAGTAGAGCCTCCTCTACTCCGTATGCACTGTATTAGCCTATCTGGTACGCTTTCGATCAGATGCGTTACATTTTGTTCGGGTATGCGCTCCCAACAGGCTTTTAACACGTTTATCAGCTCCTGTTTAGTGTTGATATGGCTGTGGTTTCTTTGAAGGGTTTTTTTTAATTGGTCTCGTAAATTTTCGATGGGATTGAGGTCTGGGCTCTTTGCTGGCAATGGCAAAAGTGAAATATTGGCGTCAGAAAGAGCTGCTTGCTTGCTACGGGCCATATGTGGGCGAGCATTGTCTTGCATAAAAACAAACCCATCGCCAACTCTCTGTAAAAATGGGATCACAACAGGTCGTATTACCATCTCAACGTAAGTGGCGGCGCTAACGGTGCCCTCATCTAGAATTACCAGCTCTGTTGTTCCTAGCAAACTTATTCCAACCCATACCATAACACTGGGGCCCCCAAATCGTTCACTTCCGTCAATGCACGGGTCGTTAAAACGTTCACCTTGTCTTCTCCACACGCGTACTCGTTTATCATCACTCAAAAACGTTGTCTTGCATTGGTCTGTAAAGAGTACAGACCTCCAGTTGTCAATGGTCCAATTTGAATGTTCGCGCGCTGCGCGATGAGCCGCTGTAAGTTTCGGGCGAATAGCACGCACTCTGGAACGTTGACCATCTTCGTGGAGTCGATTGCGAATGGTTTGATCGCTGACTGGAATGCCAGTGGAATGCCGCAGTTGAGTTTGCAAAGCCCGGGCGGTTACGGTACGCTAACGACGTGCTGTTATTCAAATGTACCGGTCTTCTTGCCGAGTTCTGGCTCTGATTCTTCCCGATCCAGGTCTCCTTACTAGCACTACCAGTCTCCCAAATGCGTTTCCACACGTTTCGGATAGCTCGCCTCGACACACCGATAAGATTTTCAACAATCCTTTGAGACTCTCCTTGCTCCAGCATATTTACCACTCTAATTGCGTTTTCAGTATCCAAATGACGTTTAGAACCGGGCATGGTAATCACGTTTCATCACGAAGAATTAAGGAAAATCAATTAAAGAAAGTAACACTTCGCAACAACGCCAGAATCGGAATGAGAAAACAATTGCAATCATTTTTGAATTGACTGTTTTTTCGAGCTATTGGCTTTTTTTGCCTACTCACTTGGAGGCAACGGTAAAATTGTTGTGTAAAGCATTGATATGGACTCATACACATGCAAACTCTACAATAAAACGCTTCGTTTCGATAATATTTACCAATTAAGTATTTTTTAGGCAAAATACAAAATAAATCTTGGGTGGGCCCTATTTTGTTTTGAGTAGTTTATGTATAGGAATTTATTGCATCACAATTTATGTTTTCTCAATTGTTAACATAGCAAACTAGGCATGTCTTTTTAGCAAAAAATAATAAAAAAGGAATTTGATAGACAAACTGCACATGCAGGGTTCCAGATCTTTCTCCAGTTTTCAATACCAACGAAATACATAGTTTCATAATGCATTTTGTATATAAATTGTTTAGAAAACGAAAAACCTGCATAAAAATACTCAAATTGTTTGCAATTAAATTTTGATTTTAAGAAAAAAACTATTTATTTATATAGTTATATATAATAGTGATCTGTTATGGGTGGCACTAAGCGAGGAGTTCCAGAAACCTACATAAAGAGGATTATAGACATGTTTGAGGGAGTAAAGACAAGAGTAAGATGCCCCGTTGGCGTCACCGAGGAGTTCGCAATCAAAGTACAAGGTGTATACCAGGGAAGCGTCTTAAGTCCCTTCATTTTTATTACAGTTTGATTATCTGCTTGAAGGAATAGTGACGGACCGCAAAGTGCATCAGTTATTCTTTCCTGACGATGGAGGATGGAGGCATCATTAGTGAGGATCAAACATTCCGGCAACGAGCAACTTGTCATATGGGTGGAAGTTTTGGAGAAGAATGGGTATCGTATTAGTCCGAAGAAAACAGAACACTTTCTCCGATCCAGTCCGACCTATTCCAGACATTTAAATGATTGGAGGAGTCATTTCCAAGTGCGAAAATTTCCAATATCTATGAACTATGATCAATAGCGAAGCAAGCTGTGATAACGACGGCGTAGGGTGGATGAAGTGGCGGGAAAACTCAGCCATATTCTGTGATCGAAAAATCCCACGCAAGCTGATAGGAAAGTTCTACACCGCAGTTGTGCGCCCGGCGCTCACATACTATTCACAATGTTGGACAGCGTACAAAACGTATGAGGACGGCAGCTGACATGAAGATGCTTTGCATGACAGCAGGAGTAAAAAAGATTGATCTAATAAGAAGTTCCAAGATCCGAGGAAGCCTTCACGTCAAAGAACCTACCTCAAAAACAATGAAGCGCTACATTAGCCGTGTTTCTTTGCACGCGGATATAGGGATGGCATCAGAAAACGACCATCGCCGCTTAAGAATTCATCAAAAAAAAAACTTGGCAGCACACATGCACCTATGACATCCACCGTGACACAGCTGTAAGTTGTAGTTAAGAAATTTGTATTGAAAATCCTGAAATTGAAAAATATTTACTTCCGCCAATTGAAATTGATGCCAAGCATATTCTAAAATTATGAAAAACTATTTCACATTAACAGATTTGCTAATTGCAATTACCTTTATAATGAAGTTTGAAAAAAAATAATAATAAAATCACGAACAAAATATTCGGCGGGATGTGTTAGTGGTTGGAGGGATGTCAAACTTTGACATTTCCTGAAAAATTCATCGCATCGGTTCATCAGAAACGAAGAAAATGGGTTTTGGAAGCACTGTTTATCCCCACTAACTGACTGAGCGGCGATAGCTATCCCCCCTAAAGTTAGCGTATATAGGATAAGTTGTTGTTGTATTTTACATGCAAATTTCAAAGTAGGTATCCCTATATCCGCGTGCAAAGAAACACGGCTATTGTTGGAAACGTCATGTTCAAAGAAGAGATCCTATGATCCCTGTCAAAAAGACAATATCAATCAACTTTCCAATAACAACGCGAAAGAGAGGCAGGGCTTAAAACTCCTGGATCACTAAAATGCAGCAACACCAGCATTTGATTGGCCTCAGCGACGAAGTGATTCAAAATCGGGCACTATTTTCTGAGGTCGAGCCGACGAACCCCACATGCGCACCAGTAGGGATGCAGTTAAATGGGAGGGTTATGATCACTTTAATCCTGATTATAGCCTCACCGCCATTAAAGGAAGAAGAAGAGTAATGGACGATTAATGAACAAAAAATATTTTTTTATATTTTGAACCAAAAATCATGGCTATTGTAATTAATTGAGAAAGCAAATACATATTTAGTGATTGGAAAAATTCGTGTAGTTCCATTCCAAAGCGAGCAATATCTATTGTTGGATTCCCAGATATTTATAAGCAATTGACAGCTGACAGATTGCTGTATATTATATATGTATATACAAGGGAGCTTTTTCTAGCTACCATATATCGCAGACCAACATGTAAATTTCTCAACGTCTAGCCAGGCGGCAATTACATGTACAACGGTTTTTTGTTCCCATTTGGTCAATTTATTGATGATTGGAGGCAAAAATCTATTTTAACAACTTAAGTGCATATTTTCAGAATTTAAGTGCATGAAAATTCGAACCCTCTAAATAAGCAATGTTAACAAAATTTCAACTCGAAGTTCGCTCTTAAAACTATTTCACAACCGGTGCTTTTGATTTCCATACTTCCCTATTTCTATATCCTCTTTAAGCGCATATTTTAACCCTCTACCGCATACAAAGACATATATGGCTTTTTATTTTAACGTTAAGATTTGCGACAGAAATAAACAGTTCCAAAAACTAACGGTATTTCTGTTGCATTCGCTGTTATTTGCAGTTGCGGAATGTGCGTTTTGTTGTTTCATTGTCTCTTAGAAACAATGAATATTTAATTGTAGTCGATCAACGCGCTTGGTCACTTCGTAGTCGGAAAATTTGTTCAATAAAACTGTTTTTTTTTCGGAAGTTACAAATTACGTTGCTTACAGATATATTTTTTTTACAAAGTATATGCTCTTCTAAGTAATATTTGTGTATTTGCTTTTCAATTGGTACATTCACAGCTTAATAACTGTGCATTTTATCGAAGAGACACATTTGGCTGTCAGTCAAACATCGTCATGCCATATTTGGCCTTTTATGCGGTAACGAAACAATAACAATTATAGTTTTGTCCATATTTTATGTTTTATTCTGAAAATAGGCTAATTTATAATGGCATCAGCACGGTCCTGTGCCTGTGTACATGTCTCTTTTCGACTTCAAGATGGCGGTAGCCGAGCATTTGTGCAAGGTTGGTAAAACGTACAACAAAAGAGAGTTCGTCCAGCTTCCAACAGTGGTACTCCAACAAGTACGAAAAGAAATTCGGATTCCCGTCAATCGATCCCGACTTCTATTCAGCTGAAAAAAGCTAAGAAATCTTTTTCAAGTCGTACACCTCTGATTGCAGTCAGTAAAGATTCAGTGGATCATCTTTCAGAATGGAAAAGTGGCAGGCAGCAAAGCCATAATGATTCCAAATTTCGAAATTTCGTGTTTTGTCCCAAATGCGGCGTTTACCTTTGCTTGAACAAAGACAGAAACTGTTTTATGTCTTTTCATAATTGATATCATTTTGTTCTTTATTACTATTTCTATGAAATGTAAATATGTATAATCAGTAAAAACACGAATAAATTTTTGTGTAAAAAAATCGTTACTGCATAAGGCGCCATAAAGGGCAAGGATTTTTTAGGTTGAAAAAATACAGTCTGAATAGGACGCCCTATATGGCGATTTTTTTTTCAAAAACTAACCTACTTTAAAAAAATGCATAGATATCTTTAGCAAGCTGCATAAAAAGTAAATCCAATTTTTTTTTGAGTGGGTCATAATACATGCAGTAGAGGGTTAAAAATGCAAAATGTGCATTTAAATTGTTGTTATATTTATTTTGTAGCAAAATTGTCACAATGGTTGATTAATAGTATTTGTACATAGATATGGTATGAATCTACCTTGCTAATGAAAATATTACAAATTGAATGCAAGCACTAAAACAGATTGACAGATTGCGATGGAAAAAGCTATTTAAAAAAAATCATTTAAATTATCACAGATATTAAAGTATATAATTATACAGGAAATTATTAGGTAATTTCGTAAGAAATCTAATAAATTAACATGAAAGATAAATAAACATAATATAAATATAATAAATAAATAGATAAATACAATGAATAGGTACGTAAATAAATATAATATACTAAATAAATAAATTAATATAATAAAAATAAATAAATATAATAAATAAACAAATATAATATGTTAATTGATAGAATAAATAAATAAATTAAAATTATAAAATAAGATAAATAAACAAAGTACATTATAATATATAACAACAAGTAGTATATATAATAAGCAAATAACTAATTACAAAAAATCATACAATAAATAAATAAATAAATCAAAACGAAATCATACAAATACTGAATAAATGAAATATGTAACGTGTTAACACCTAAATGATAAATTTACAGCATGAAGAAATTTGAATAAGTACATATATATGAAATCAACAAATTCTTAAAGTAAGAATGAAAGAATAACGAACTTAAAAATATATAACATGATTAATAAAACTGTACAAAATGATGTAGGTTCGTACAGTAATTATAAAAACTCATTAGTCTCGTACTAAGTTCTGAATGAGAGCGTTATCTGCAATTTTACATGATAGAAAAAATTTAGTCTTAAGCTTCGCTATCCGATTAGTAACAAATTCAATTTGAGCTATGTCATGGAGAAGGTTTGTGGAAAAGTGCCATGGTAGGTTCAAGATCATTTTCAAGATTTTGTTCTGTGCGACTTGGAGTTTTCTCATATGGCAGCTTGCACAATTACCCCATGCTGGCGCTGCATACAACAATATTGCTTGGAAGACAACTTTAAATATTATAAGCTTGTTGTCGTTGCTTAGCTTAGATTTTCGGTTAATAAACGGATATAGGATTTTTTATCGTTTTGTTAACTTTGGCAATAGTATGTAAGATGTGAGGTCCATACGTAACACTTTTATCTAGAATAACCTCGAGGTATCTTACTGAGTTCTTCCACTCTACAGGACGCCCATCTATTATAAGATTGCCGCTTGGCACAAAACGAGCTTGTCTTTTGCTCGTGAAAAAGATAGCCTGTGTCTTCTGGGCATTAACTTTTATTTTCCACTTAGAAAAATAATTGTATAATATGTGGAGAGCAGATTGCAAATTGGTTTCAATTGTGAAACCAAAAGTATCCGTTGTATAGACACATGTATCATCATGTATCATCAGCGAATTTTCCTTTCCAGTATTGTTATTGTTAACCTTCCAGGCACTTGGCCTCGGCTGATCATAAATTGGCACATTGAATAGCATTTTTTTTCTTGCAATTTATAGTTTTATGGTTTTGATAGCAGTTAGCACAAAATGTCTTTACGTTGCAGTTCCTCTCTCCATGCCCAAACATTTAGCAGTTGAAACATTGGGTCAATTTTTTTGTTTGATTTCTCGCGAAATTCCATTTCACTTGAGTTTTATTAATTGAACGGTAGTTCTTTTTAAGCTCACTTAATCTGATGGAACCGATTTCAAGAAATATAACATAAAACACATGAGTATAACGATCGTATTGTTTTTTTTTATCATTTTAATGTTTTGGCACTTAAGCCCAAGTGTAATGAGTTAGAGTTGTAAAAAAAGCAGTTAAGTTAGTACTGCAGTTAAATTAACTTAAAGACTTATTATGTAAGTCTATTAACTTACTTAAAGAGTTTAACTGCAAAACAACATTCAGCAGTCATTCTGAAGATTGTGAATGGGCAGTTAAAGAAAGCAGTCAATTGACTGTAAGTTAAAAGAATGCAGTACTTTTTGACTTGTTGCATTCTTTAAGTTAGTTGTAAGTCTTTTCAAGTCTTTTTTTTGCAGTCAGTAAGTCTTTTGACTGCATTCATTTAACTGTAAGTCTTTTGACTGCTTTTAAGTCTTTTGAATGGTTGAAGTCTTTTGACTGATTTTAAGTCGTTCGACTGCTTTAAGTCTTCTATAATATTAGATTTTTGCAAGTTCCTATTCTATATATGTATGTACATATATGTATATATGTTCTTTTACTAAGAGTTTCTAATTACATTTTGGAAAAAAATCCTTTTTCCAGGATGAAAGGACCATTTTTGTTGTTGCAAGGACCTCTTAGTAAAAGAACATATATACATACATATATAAAATAGGAACTTGCAAGAATCTAATATTATAGAAGACTTAAAGCAGTCGAACGACTTAAAATCATTCAAAAGACTTCAACCATTCAAAAGACTTAAAAGCAGTCAAAAGACTTACAGTTAAATGAATGCAGTCAAAAGACTTACTGACTGCAAAAAAAAAAAAGACTTGAAAAGACTTACAACTAACTTAAAGAATGCAACAAGTCAAAAAGTACTGCATTCTTTTAACTTACAGTCAATTGACTGCTTTCTTTAACTGCCCATTCACAATCTTCAAAATGACTGCTGAATGTTGTTTTGTAAGTTAAAGTATCATGGTAAAGTTTAACTTACATTCAATTTTTTCAGTCATAGGACTAAGACTTATCTGAATGCAGTACCAAAGTAATGCATTCATTCACAACTCTGTAATGAGTTCGTTTTTAAGGGTCGGAATGGGTATTTCATCAAGACTATACAACATGACCTTGAATGACTTTGCAGACGGCAGGTCGTGGGAGACAAATTGCCATTACAGGGACTTAAACAAAACACTAACTTTTTCATGAGTCTCGATATCATCACAATTAATTTTTATTCCTATTGACATTTTTTTTGTACAAATAAGTGGAAATTTCTTTTTCACGTAATAGTTTGTGAATGTTTTCGTTTGTTTGGTGAAGAACATTGATTGATGGCACTTTAGCGCGTTTTGCCGGATTTTTCGTAAGCACTACATCGCTGTCATCACTCATATCACTATTTGGCAAACTCCGCAAGGGCGGCCAGAAATTAAAATTAGAGTCTCTGTCTCTATGAGACATTTTGTTAAGTTTAATATTTGAAGACAAAATGTCTTCAATATCAGCAGATCGCGCTCTTTTCGAAATTTTGAAAATATAAACACTCTAATCGGGAGAATATTATTAGCACGTCAATTGCGGATAAAGCTCCGACATCAACTGATATGCATTTAAAATAGACACTTAAAACCAATTTCACTTAATTTCGGTTCAATTTAAAAACACATTTTTTTCAGTCTTTAACAATAAGTTCAATTTTTATTTTTATTATTAAATAAAATAATAAGAACAGTTAACGTAAACATAAACATCTTCACTTGTTTAATTAAAATAAATAATTCAAAATAACATAAAATCATGTTTATTTTAATTGTTCTGATTTTGAAGTTTTTTTTGCATAGATCATAAAATAATAAACGTTGCCGATTCGGTCTTAAGAATGCCTTATACTACGAAAAAGATCAATCGACGTCAACTGAAGTTAGTTGAGCATTTTTTAAAGAACAAATCTCATTGACGGTAAAGTTCTTTGGTTCTTTTCGTCATTGCAGTCTAGTGCGAACCTCTTACTTACATTTTGCATTATTGAAAATCCTTCATTTTTTGCCAGAACGCACTGAAGTTTTTTTTAATGACTTCCCCCGTAAAACAGTTTTTGAACAATATACATACTCTAAAAAATTTAATTTATTATAAAAAAAGCAAAACTATGTAAAATATGCACTTATAGTAAAATATGCAAAATATGCATTTAAAGTTAAATATGCGAAAATATGCACTAACGATAAGAAATTTCCTGATTCGTGTACATAATTCGTTGCCTTGCTTCCAAGGTGTTCCTAAAAAAATATGCATTTGCATGGAAATCCTATCCCTACTATTTATATAAAGATAAAGAGATTAAGCATGACGGAATGTCGACGAAAGGATGACGGAACGGCGACGACAGGTCGTAGGAAGTGCCACCCGCATGCATTGTAAGCCCGCTTATGACGGCCCTGCGTTGGAGCCATATGATGTATAGAATAGACGCGGACATATTATGAAAATTATTGTTAAAAAAATTGAGTTGAAAAGAGATGTGCAATCGATAGAACCAAAGAACAGACGATGAACAAAGAAAATATATCCGTGCGTTCCTCAAGAGTATTCAGGTTAATAAGCTTGAGGCGGGGTTGATAAGGGGGCAAAATAAAGGGGTCATTTTAGGGTAGGCCTCGAAGAGCAAAGCGAAGAAAGCGTCGTTTTGAACTATTATGCCTCAATTTATTTGAAATTAATTTTATTTATTTCTTCCAAAAAAAGTCAGAGAGGGGACTTGCGTAATGGGTTGACATGTGACGATGTTGAGTTCTATAGTCCTGGGGTGAAGAAATAGCTTTAACTAGCTAAACTTTGGTATCGTCAGCGTAGAGGGAAAGGGAGGAGTGTTTGATAACCCTTTTAAGATTAATTAATAGTTAAGATGAAGAGAATGGGGCCTAGATGGCTGCCTTGTGGAATACCAGATGTAGCCAAAAAAGAAGTTGAAAGCACAATACTAAAGCCAACACTAATAAAACGGTATTTCAAGGAAGTTGATATACATTTTTATAATATGCGTTCGGAGCCAAGGACAGATAATTTAAAATTGATTCATTGAAGAGATATCTTATAAAAAGGTTTACTGCAATCAGTTGCAATAACATCGACTTAGTTTCAATTCTCTAAGGCTGAGAGCACCTTTCAGGAAGACATGTTGTCTAGGGGAAATAAGAGAGTTGCACTGAAAGCTCAAGGCTTCGTATATAACTCTGTCGAAGAGCTTGGGTATATGAGCAGGTTTAGCAATGGGACGATAATTGGTTACTTCTTCCTTAAGTCCCTTTTTGAGTATCGGGGTTATGAATGTAGTCTTCCAGATCTGAAGAAACTCTCCTTCTGAAAATAATAGTCGGAAGAGGTAGAAAAGGGGTAGATAAAGATTAAAAGAACACTAAGGTTAGTTTAGGTTATAGTGGAAGTCGGCAGAAGCGGACACACTTAGACCAATAAAAGGTCCATTGTGATACCACACGGATCTTCTTCTATCCTAAAAGAGTTTTAATATGGAGAAGGTGAAGAAGAAGACACCAAGCCTTGTTGCATGCTGGCTATGAGCAGTCTGTTCAGAGAGAGAGATCAAACACCTAGAGCGTTTCAGATCCAGCTTTGGCCAAATCTGTTTTGTCGCTAGACAAGTGTTACCACTTGTCCACCTAAGGTTAGTTCTTTCGATGGCCTCCCTTATAAACATGAGTTTGCATGTAGCAATTGGAATGCCTATGGGACTTTTATCGGAAAGAAAGTGGCGGCATGGTTCCTTTTCTGGCCAGTTCATCAGCCCAAAAGTTCCCTGGAATATCTCTGTATCCCGGCACAAAAGCACAGGTGAATGTTGAATTTGAAGTTCTTGTCAAAACGGAGCTGAGGTGGTGTAGTCTATGTTGCTAGGGAGGTGGAAGAACACTTCCTCAAGAATGTGGAGGGAATACAATCTGGGCCATGTAAAAATTCATCATTACGAGCCGTAAAATAACTGAACACTCTAGTACCAAAAAATAAGATTCTCTCCATATTATTAAAGTTAATTCCTGTTGACAGATTCTTTTTGAAATAACGAATTTTTTGAGAGTTTTCCGACATTGACGTTCAAAAATTCTCGCATTGAAGTTCACGTATTACAAAATTGAGATTTATTGGTGAAAACGGTGGGGGAAAGAGAAAAAACTTGCACGGTCCATTTTTAACACTATTACTGCCATGTCATTTGACTAACGTTAGCTGCTAGGGAGTGACTTGGAGACACTAATACAAAACACATAGAGAATTCATTTATTTTATTGGAAAAAAAAAATTAAATACAAATAATTTAGCGATTTATTATTTAAATGCATTTTCACATGTAAGGCGAACGACAGTTTTCAATGCTCATTACAAACGGGTTTCTAACAAACACCACATAACTGCTTAGAAGATCGTCCTTTTTCATAAGGGCAGCAGTAACAGCGTCGTCTCTTATTTGATTGTACTGCTGATACAGTTGGAGCTAGGTTTTTTGATGTGTTTCCCAATACCTCATCTATTGCAGCAACGTTTGACTTTGACAGAAATAGCTTAATTCGACGCTGTATATTTGGAATGACTTGACTAAGGCTTTGGCGAGTTCCTTCAAAAAAAGTTTTCGCCGAGAATTTAGCTTCGCCTGGTTCCAGTTAGGGTATAAATTCAGCCAAATAACTTTTGCTGCAATACCACACATATCAATGATATTATAAAATTGCGATTGAGACCATTTACGCGTTTTTCGCCTTACAGTAAAAGCGTAGCACATTTGATCTAGCGTGTCTACTCCTCCCTTTGTACGGTTGTAGTACAAATTTATTTCTGATTTTTTTTTTATTTTGGACATCTATTGCATTGGTATGATGCATCTTTGACAGAAGTATAACGGCTCCGTTTTTCTTGGGTAGGTACATAGCTAACGATTTCATATTTCGACGAAAGCCAAACACGTTGCTTTCAACCTCCGTTGCTCTATGAGGTAGAAAGTTTGCTGGAATGCATCTTTTATTTTTTCGCAATGTGCCGACACATGTCGTGTTTGTAACAATGTTTGTGCTAGCTCAAAGCTTATAAAATAATTATCAAACGTCACATTCAGGTTCTAACATGAATAAACAAGATACAGTTCCATTTATTTACCTGTAAACGAACTGTGAATTCAACGTCGTTGTAGTGTCTTAGAGACACTACTTAACAGTTTATGTTCTTTTTAAATGTTTTATGCAATAAGTTAACATTATCGAAATATAAAAAAAAAAATCGAATATAACAGTAACGTAGTGACCAATAATGAAATACATAACACTGATTTTGAGTTAAAAAAAATTTAAAAAAAATTATATTGGTTTAAAATAAAATAGTGACTTACAGTCACAGCGTGGCAGGAATAGGGTTAAACAAGGCTTTAAATCCCTCTAAACGCGTTTAATGGTTTTTAAGTTAAGCTGCCTTTAAATAACGTAAAGGAAAGTAAAACTAAGAAGTGTTTAAGGCTAGGCACCCTTTAAATTATCATTTTTGCCTACGTTTGTAACTTATTTTTCAATAAGAATAGGATTAAAGGTTTTAGAGAGAAAAGGGCTGGAGAAATTAAGTAGGTAATTGAAGTAGAAGGGATCTGGCATGAAGGAGTTATCGGCAAAATATGGCTTAAACAATGTGGCGCAAAAATTGTCAATTGTATGTGGATCAATAGTTGACTTGATTTCGCCCACATCACCCACAGAAACGCCTTAAGTTTTTCCACTGAACCACGTCTTGCAAAATAAACACTTTGGTTTTTTGCATTAATTAAATTATAAGTTGTTCCAAACATATTTCAACATTGAAGCAATATCTGCGCTCTTCTATCCCTGGCTTATAGCATCTGAAAAATGTTTGTCATAGTAGAACTTTAAGCACAGTTTAAGCACAACAAAAAAGTTAAACTGTGGCTTCTGGATTTCGATTACAGTCAAATTAAAGTTTTGCTGCCCTATATTAATATTTGCTTACTTACTGCTTGTTTTTTCCAAAAAATCTATGTACTTCTTTTTTTTTAATTTGTTGTAATATCATAGCATCAATCATGTTACATATTTGTGGGGTCCCATAATTCTGAATTTTATTTATGAAGAAGCATTAATCACTATTTGAATTTTCAAATACAAATGCCACTAACAATTCCTTATTAGACCTGAATTTGTGTTATGATAGTTTTAGGGAGCAATATTTTTTTGTTATAATAAGATAATAATATAATAATAGATAAAAAAAAAACGAAAATGACAAAAATTCAAGAATTCAAAACCATCAATTGCCATGAAAAGCTTCTGAAATCCTCGTCGAAAATTTGCAGGCCACTTTCATTCGTGCCAAACAATTTTCTGGCCACACATAAATGCTTAGAGAAGCTAGGTCTTAGGCCATGAACACGATGATTTACTCAAAAAACTCTCCACCCCTCGCTATACCTAGAGATGATAGCATCAGGAAATTTAACTTCGAGAACGATTTCCAGATAAAGCTCAGCAATAAGGAAGACTGGATCGATGAATTCACAACTTATGAATTAAGCAACCATACAACAAAGTAGTACACAGATGACTCGAGGACCGATGAAGGAACTGGTACAGGAGTATTTGGGCAAGGAACTAAGCACAACGAATCCATGAGCAAATGTATCAGTCCAGCATCTATCAGGCGGAAATATGTGCCATAGACAGGTTCGTTCGAATCAATCTCGAGAAAAATTACAGAAATTGCAACAAAGCAATAATGTCTGACAGCTTTTTTTTTAACTTTAGGCTCGCCAAGGCGATTTAAAAGGGGGGCACTTCGACCTAAAAAGATCTTTTGTACCATATGGGCCAACAAAAGTTTAAAGATATGTCTTCGGGACGCATATGTTCCCTGAAAAAGATCTTCTTTCTAATTCCATTAAGGGCTGGACATTCACATAAAATGTGTTCAGCTGACTCGTCCTCTTCAAGATAGAGTCGGCACTCAGGAGAGTCTGCTATTTTCATTTTGTTTAGGTGGTATCTTAAATCATGGTAACCAGTGGCCTATTTCACCAAACTACAAATTACCACCACAAATTTGTACTTGTGAATCACAATTACAAATGTTTCACCAAATTTCGCCAAAATTTCGTACCCCGTTAATTCGTAAACCCCTCTTATTCGAAATAAACTGCAGGTCCCTTGAAAAAATCCCGGTTATTCGTAAAAAAACAGTGCATTTCGGTCCCATCGGTAATTCGCAATAATTTCCATATGCAAAGTCATATAAAACGTCTTATAATTCGCAAGTCTCTGTTGATAACCCCGTTTATTCGGAAAAAAAGTCTCATTCCTAATCCTCTATACTCTGAATCACGTTTGTTACAATATGTTTATGTTTAATCACAAAGAAAGGACTTGGAGTAACATCCGTGGGCGAAAGGGGATTTTCTTACCCTCGCAAATGTGTAATGGCAGCTGTTTCTGTTTCAATGTAAGCACGTGCATTCACAGACTTTCTGGCAAAATAAAACGGTTACCGTTATGCTAACGTAAATTTCCTATGACATTGCAGACTTCTAACAGTATACGAGTACATAAGTATCTGTCCATTTTTGGGAAAAAATACTTTTTAATTTTTTTTTTTTTTACATACATACATACATATTATGTAAGTATGTACCTAATTGGTTTTTTGTGCATAATATATCCAATATATTGTGTTTAATATTGAATTTGAATTTAAAACATAAAATCCCTTTAAATCGTATTTTTATTTTTTAAACCTTCAATAATTCTCGCTAATTCGAAAACCCTTGACAACCCGATTATCGGGATTATACTGTATTATGAACCCACAAACTTGTGATTAGACAAAAAAAAATTGTAAAAATCAACATGTTGATTACAAGTGTAAAAGTGCCCGTTGCACCGGTTCTTTGCGCAATATGTAATCCACAAGTGTTTTGTCACAAATTTGTGGAATATCGTCGTGCAATCACGGCATTAAAATGAATAAGCAAAATACGATTTTTTTGTCTCTTTGATTATTAGAGAAAAGAAAAAGGTTTTATTTGGCAAATTTTGTAATGCATTAACGCACAAGGTGAAAGTAAACGCATGAAAAGATATTTTATTTCCATTATCCTCTCAAGGTATTTTGAATAGAAAGGATTGGAAATGTTTTCCAGATATTGCGTGGCAAAATTTAAAACGGGCTATTGTGGTAAGTACATACATATGTAGGAACATATAAATCTAATTTTTTTTTTTTCATATTTTAGCTTAAAATTGATAATGCAAAGAAAACTGGCACTAGTTGCATTTTAACTGATTCGGATAATATCATTATAGATATTATGGGTGAAGAATCGCCAACAATTCAAGGCATAGTTGCTGAGTGCTCTTCAGTACCTAGTGAAGAGGTACAAGGTGGCGCAAAAGTCATCTTCCTATCGGAAGAAGCATAATTTTTGCAAATGGCGGCAAATGTAAATTCTACTTTGATATTTGTGAAGTTAACTGATACAGAAAAAACTTAAGACACCAATTAACATAATCGAAAAGCAGAACCAAAGTTTTTCATTCATAAAAAAAATTACAGCGAAAGAACATCGGGTGACAACTTTTGCGCCACCTGATAACTTTTGCGCCACCTTGTACTACCACCCCAGTGTGCAAACGGGGGGATATTGAAAGGGAAATAAGGTAAATACAAATGCTTGGTTCTCACAATTTGTTTTTTTAATGTACATATTTTTTAATTAAATGAGACCTCAAATATCTTCAAAAAAGCGCAAACGCAACAACAAATTGCTAACTGACCAAGTGGATATTCTTCGATTGAAGAAAAGGAGGAGGAAATTGATAATTGGCAGTTAGATGCCTTGAAAATAGCAGAGCTGGAAGAGAAGAGAAAAGTTTTGAAAGAAAACACTTTTGAATTTAGTGACCTCTTAAAATAAAAATAAAATAAATAAACATATAATATTTCATTTAAAGTTCAAAAGTCTCGTTATTTAATATGATATTTGCTTATGAAAAGTGATTTAAAAAATCTTCTAAGGCCGGCCATCAAAATTTTCAGCATTTTGAGTAGATATATTCGTCGTTTAAATGTTTTATTCCTTAGTGGTGGTGAATGTTGGTTAATATGATGTAACATTTTATAATACTGCTTTCATGGGCTGCAATCGTAAGTGCTTCAGACACGGAACTTTCTCCTTCAAAATTCCATTATTCTCCGAGTTAATTTATGTCCTCGATTATAAAGATCAACTTCAGAGGGGGTTTCTCAAAATGGGGGTAATTAACCAATCCTTTAAAGGATATCCTGTATCCCCAAGCAAAACAGAAGGAGAAAAAGGTCAAAATCCACTCTCAAATTTTGAAAAAGGGGACTTCTTCGTAACACCCTTGAATCGTGTACACTTCCCTGCCAATTTATACATTCGTTAACACATGGCATATCTTGTAAGAAAGAAAATTGTATGCGAAACTTAAGAAATTAAACATTTTTTTAACTGCAATATTGTAAAACTTTTCACAAATACTTTCGTGTTCATTTGCCCAACCTACAACATTTCAAACAATAAATTAACAATTGCTGCACAAACGCGAGAAACACATGTGCAAACAGTCGATTTAGATATCCCATGCATATCTGCTACACCATGGCTGTGAGAAACTGCTGCCTTGGTGTTAATGCAAAGTTTTTTTCAGTCGTGTTGGCTATTTGTGGCCCAATAATTGCAATTATTTCCTCTGCCTTGCATCGAGTCACTCCAAATTTTAGTTTAAAATTAAATAACTCCGAAATTACATAGTTTATACGATACATTTTTTTTTATTAAAATTAAAACATGATCGTCACTTTCGCTACTATCGCTACTACTATGCCTTCGTTGCAAAGACATTTTTTCGATTACTTTCAATATGAACCAAAATTTGTAGCAGAAATTACACGTCAACTTTCAGTTGTAAAATATTCTCACATACTACACAAACTTTGTAAATTAATTTTCTTTGGTGAAACGTAAACTCACAAATAAGTCAACTTTTCACAAATTTGTAACTTGTAAATTACAACTATAAATAGCTTTTGGTGAAACGAAAAGGGAAATATTCCCACAAACTTCCCTTTGTAGAATACAACTACAAATTTGTAATTCCCAAAGTTTGGTGAAACGACATAAATCAACAAAATCACAAATTTTGTTAAAAAAATGCTTGTAAATACAAATTTGTAAGTTGGTGAAATATTCCACAGTAAGGTAACCTACTAAGTTTTTGATACCATGCCTGCTTAGCTTTAGGCATTTGCTGGCATTATTATTGAAGGGCCGAATGGGTCGTTTGGCCTGTCTTAGACCTGGGATGCTTTCCCAATAATAGAAACATTTTCTATGTTCCCAGCTTTTTATTGCTGCCGTTGCTGCTGATCTAGGAGTACAGCAGAAAGGTTCGGGACTTATGAAAGGTTTTTCTGACACTTTTCTTTCTAGTTTGTCGGTCTTTTCGTTACCTTCTACCCCGACATGAGCCGGAACCCACCATAATTTGGTTTGAGTGTTGGAAGGATATTGAAGCAGTACATGACTGATTTGGAGTCAATGATGTGCGAGCTAAGGGCGTTTATAGCTGCTTGTTTATCCGTGAATATATGGATGATTGCACCTTTTATGCCAGATGAATAAATGTGGCTGGCGCATTCTTGAATGGCGTGGAGCTTTGCTTGAAATACGCTGGGACTTTTTTCATGGGTATCGTAAAGCGTTTATTTGGTCCGTAACTTCCCGCTCCTACCCCCGTTTCCATTTTAGAACCATCCGTAAACCACTTTATACCGTTGCGGCTGTTTGGTGGGTTATTACTAACCCATGCTTCTCTCTTAGGGATCTCAGTGGAGAATCGTTTGTTGAAGCATTATGTTTTTGAATGCGGTCTGTGACCGCGCAGTTCATTTTTAGTTCCGGAAGTTCATCAAGAAGGGTCTTAAATTCCGGATGGTCGTTAAGCCTTATCTCGTTTAACTGTATTAGACTTGTTGCACTGCGGATCGCCTCTTCTTCAATGTATATGTGGAGAGGCAGCTGTTGGACAAAACTCGTGTGGAAATGTCTAAACAGATTGAATAGTCAAGGCAAGAACAACAGAGTTACCATCTGCTGGGTACCTGGTCATGTTGGCATTATAGGTAACGAAGCAGCGGATTGTCTGGCAAAAAAGGTGCAGCGGAACTCTTTATAGGACCTTCATAATTTTGCGTGATAGGAGAACACACTCTACGCGAAGAGTTCCTGAGACTGGCGGAAGAAAGAAGGGCCAAAACCTTTCTCAACCTCCAAGATCTGAGACAAGCTAAGAAACTCTTAGGAAACTACAACCTAAAGAAATTCAAAGCTTGTATCAGCCTAAACAAAAATAACCTACGAATCTTAACAGGCCTCCTCACTGGACACTGTAGTGTAAAAAGTGCATTTAGAGGGGCTCTGACAAAGGGTACGAACCTCTCTGAGGTATAAGCATGGAACAGAATAGATCAAAAGGTCGCAGTGTACTATACCCTAACTATTATTATTATTTGGCCTTAGGCCCCATAAGACTTGCATGCGCTACTAAATTGTACCTATAATAGTTTGGAAATTAAAAATTTGAAAGTTGTTATACCTCCAAATTAGAGGTCACCCACTTTGATGGGCTATAACTTGAAATGGGGTGAGAATAGACCCCCTCCTGCCATACAATTTTTTGTTTGGCGGAAATTCAGGAATCTTCACTTAAAGGCTGCTTAACTGGCACACTGTATACATACATTTGCTTAAATAAATTTTGTTGCATTTTTTGAAAATGAACAAGAATTTTGAGCACAGTGATTAGGTTTAGTAAGGGAATTCGTATTTTCCTTATGAGAAGTTCGATCCACGGGTATTATACGAAGGAATACAAATCGTGTATTATTGCAGATAAGTGATCGATGTCGATGCAAAGGAAAACATTAGTTTATACGATTGGAATATAAAGCACATCTTTACTTTAAACTTCGTTCGAAAATAAAGCTCCCGAAAAGACCATGTGGATTATCTTGAGCGGAAATCTGATTCCACACATTGTCCCAAAACTTAATTAAAAAGCTGCAAACGATTTCGGTTCCATCGTTAAATACCAAAAAAGGCATCGTTGCTCCAATGCGAAGGTGACATTCTCTGACAAAATGCAATTAAATACAGTGAACCGATTTCCTTTCGTCAAATTAAATTTGCTCCAAATCTAAAAATACAAAAAATGAACAAAACCCCTGAAGCAGGCCTCGATTTACTAGGATTAATGTTTTTCTGTCAATAAAATCATTCTTTGTTAGCCAGCCTTTCACCTTACTCTGAATAACTCTTCCGCTATCAGCTAAGCCCTATTGTCTTAAGTTTAATTCCTCTTCCTATGCAGTAACACTCCTTCGAAACATAGCGTTTGAAGCCTTTTCAAGAGGAAAAAAAACCAAAATAACAAGCAACTCAGTTAACATACAGGAAAGAGGGATCTTTCGCGCGCTATTCCTAAAACAATATAATAAAGGAGAAACAAAAAACGAACGAATAAAGTGTACGGAGAAAAAATAAAAACCATATTGTGAAGCAGAGGCAAAAACTCTCAAGTTCACTTGACAAGTAAGGGAATTTTGCGAACGATGATGATGAGTGTGTGTGCTGAGGAGCAACGAGGGAAGACTTGCCCTGGTTAATACCTATCCGAACACTGGTCGTCGTGTATGCACCATATGCAGCACCAGCATTGCATTTAGGGAGGATAATGGAGAAAATAGGAGGCCATCACTGCCGGGAGGAGCACACAAAACGTCGTTGTCGACGTCGATTTGAAGAAGCTCTTGTTAATTTAGTCATACACTCTTACGAAGGAACGACAACAACGATGAGACTACGACATTCGAGTTATTTGCAGAATTTCGCACGTTTCTCTCGTAGTGATGCTTCTTAGCCCACGACAGCTATGCTGGCAGGCCTCGTGCGTCCGCTTGTTAGGTTGGTGACTTTGTTTGGCTGGTACCACCGAAGTAATGGACACATCTCATACCTTCTTATCGTTCCTCCTTCTTTTTGTTGTTTTTTTGCGTTTCATAATGAACCATGTGCTTGTGGACTATTCGTTAATTCGTAATGGTGGGAAGGTGCAGCGCGAGGGCACGCAGCAGGGGTCCGTGCGATGTTCTCGCGGGGGAGTCCATTAGTCGTGGCCAATGTGGAAATACATTAACTATGAAGGTGGCAGCAGTGAGTATATTGGATTTGAGTCTGGTTTTCTGGCGATTTGATTCAATCACGTTTTCGTCATGAAAAGTGCAGGAACATGACGGTGCAGTACTTTTTATAATGGACGTAAACCAGCGTGTGACTGCTGCAGTTGCTGGCCAACAGTTTGATGTGGGGAAAACTTACAAACATTTGTTGCAATAATTGAAGTTGGAGAATGGATACATACAAGCGTACCTATTGTTCCTATTCATGGTCTGATAATTACTGCAAAATATTTCCACTTGTTAAATGCTCAAGTGGGCGGTCGTTAATTATATCAAAACCACATGGAGCACAGAATTTGGATAATATATCGAACCATATGGGCCTTATGATTCAGGAAATGGTCGATAGTCAGCCTCGGAATCAAGTCTTCAGCTCAAATATACGTTGCTGTGTAGCCTGTATAAATATATACCCATATGTAATCATATATATGTGCAGGGTCATCCATTAAGAGGTTTCATTTTAGATCAATAAAAAAAAAGTTTTTATTAATAGGGTTGTTATATTTTCAATTTTAATCTTAAGTATAAACTCTGAAGCCTCGGCTCCGCCTTCACATAGTCATTTTGGTGAAATGTTCCGTCACATTTTCGCATAATTGTGGCTGTATTTCGTGAATAACAGCTCTGGTGCGTTCTTTAAATGCATGAATAGTTGGTTGAGCATTGGCGTAGACTTTATCTTTAACATAGCTCCAAACAAAAAAGTAAAATGGTGTTAAATCGCACGATCTTGGCGGCTAAATTAAGTCGCCATTTCGAGAAATTACACTAGCTGTGTGGCATGTGGCATCGTGCTGCTGAAAATAAACGTCATCCACGTCCATAGCATCAATTATCGAAACACCATCATTATCGAAAAAACAAAATATGGCCCAACGAGACCGACAGTCCAAAACCCGTTGCAGTTGTTTCACTTTTTCTCTTGGGGTTTTAGCAGCCACAGATGCTACAGTCTTGTTTATTTACGTACCTAGCCAAATGGAAATGAGACTCGTCATTCAGAGTAATTTTGTGTAGAAAATCATGATCTGGTTTATTCAGAATGTTTGTAAGTTTTTCCAGTACCCAATCAGCAAATGTAAGGCGTTTGGAGTGGTCTGCTGTCTTCAATTCAATAGAGACAATAGGCAGATACTTAGGCAATAAAGCTGCAACCTGTTGTTAATGGCCGCATACGAATCATAACAAAAATTGTCTGCCTCAAAGGGTGATATACGGGCACGTATGTATATGTACGTTAGTAGGGCCAAATATATTAAACAGGAAAAATGTATGCCAACCCAGTTATGCAAGGCGCAGAACAGTCGATGAGAAACGGCAGCTTAAGAAAAGTTGGAAGGAACTGAGACACAAGGAAAAACCGTATCTACCCTGAGTATGTACTTTTGACTTTGAAATTCATTTTTTATTCATTATTAGATATCTACTTACATACTAGACAAAAATGATTAAATCTAACTTAAAATTAACAGGATACTTATTCTAATTTATTGGTCCTCATGCGGACGCTCTAAACTTAACTATAACCTTATAATTACTGCCTTTCGGCCTAAAAACTATTTTATGAACTAATCTTACATATATATTCATCGAGAAATTTTTTTTAAACTCGGCATCATTATTTAAATTTTATATATTATGTTTGTTTAACGGGCTGTAGGTCTTAATTTAAAAATACTCTTTTTTTTATTTTAAATTATATATTTTGTCCAATATTTCGACTTTTTTCGAAAGTCATCTTCAGGGAATGTCAAGAAAAAGTATTATGACAATGAAATGAACAATTTACATTTACATTGTGAAACTTACACAACTTATTGTACCATTAATAATTACATTTCACAAAAATTTTTGGTATGACGAACACAAAACATAAAGTTATGATGCCGGCTGAGTTATAACTATTTTCGTCTTCCGTTTTTTGTTTATAAAATGTCTGTAGAAGTGTGCGCATTTTTCGGTGTCCGTTTTATAGTTAAGTCGTTTTTGTATTGGTACATTTATTATATGTAACATTTCCGTAGTGTACCTCCTCATATAATTTGATTCTTCTTGTACTATGTCAACGTTTTCGAAGTCAGGATAATGTCCGAATTTAATGCAGTGGGCGGCTAATGCAGTTTTTATTTCTATAGGTGTCGAGAGAGCTTTTTGGTCTGATTTATGTGAGGCTATTCTTGTCCTTAGTTTATTTTTTGTTGTCCCAACATATGTTTTATTGCATACGTTGGACCCGTCTCCATTACAAGATATTTTGTAAATCAGATTCGATTTGTCAAGTTTGTCTATTTTTGTTTTTGTATTGCTGTATAGTTGTCGTAGAGTATTATTTGTCTTAAGTGCGATTTGATATTTATCTTTGTCATATATGTCCGATTTAGTCAATCTCTCCGAGAAGTCAGTAATATACGTCATTGATTTAAATATTATGTTTGGCTTTTCTTTCAGCTCAATATTGTCCATTTTATAATAATTATTGATTAAGTCCATCGTTGTCTTCTTTGGAAATCCATTTTTAGCTAGTATTGTCCTTAACTTGTTGATGTTGTCGTGGTGAAATTGTATTATATACAGGTATTTCAAATACAAGGACGTGATTTATTCACAACAAAGAGGAATGCCTATGGGATCTCCAGCATCACCAGTTATAGCGGACATAATTATGGAAGAACTTTTAGACAAATCAATGGACTTATTAGAAACAAAACCGAGATTAGTAACTAAACACGTAGACGACCTATTCGCGATTATAAAAATTGACAAAATAAGTGAGACATTAAATACATTGAACGCGTTCCATAGAAACATTAAATTCACAAAAGAGGAGGAACAAAATGGAAGATTACCGTACTTGGACACATTAATCATACACAAAGGAAACAAATTGAAAATCGACTGGTATCAGAAACCTATGGCCACAGGACGACTCATCAACTTCTACTCCAAACATCCGAAAAGAGTAATAATAAATACCGCGAATAATTTTATTAGAAGAGTACTAAATATAAGTGACAAACAATTTCACCACGACAACATCAACAAGTTAAGGACAATACTAGCTAAAAATGGATTTCCAAAGAAGACAACGATGGACTTAATCAATAATTATTATAAAATGGACAATATTGAGCTGAAAGAAAAGCCAAACATAATATTTAAATCAATGACTTATATTACTGACTTCTCGGAGAGATTGACTAAATCGGACATATATGACAAAGATAAATATCAAATCGCACTTAAGACAAATAATACTCTACGACAACTATACAGCAATACAAAAACAAAAATAGACAAACTTGACAAATCGAATCTGATTTACAAAATATCTTGTAATGGAGACGGGTCCAACGTATGCAATAAAACATATGTTGGGACAACAAAAAATAAACTAAGGACAAGAATAGCCTCACATAAATCAGACCAAAAAGCTCTCTCGACACCTATAGAAATAAAAACTGCATTAGCCGCCCACTGCATTAAATTCGGACATTATCCTGACTTCGAAAACGTTGACATAGTACAAGAAGAATCAAATTATATGAGGAGGTACACTACGGAAATGTTACATATAATAAATGTACCAATACAAAAACGACTTAACTATAAAACGGACACCGAAAAATGCGCACACTTCTACAGACATTTTATAAACAAAAAACGGAAGACGAAAATAGTTATAACTCAGCCGGCATCATAACTTTATGTTTTGTGTTCGTCATACCAAAAATTTTTGTGAAATGTAATTATTAATGGTACAATAAGTTGTGTAAGTTTCACAATGTAAATGTAAATTGTTCATTTCATTGTCATAATACTTTTTCTTGACAGTCCCTGAAGATGACTTTCGAAAAAAGTCGAAATATTGGACAAAATATATAATTTAAAATAAAAAAAGAGTATTTTTAAATTAAGACCTAGAGCCCGTTAAAAACATTATTTATTACAATTCGAGGTCGTTAAACAAAATAATTTAATTTTATATATTTTATAAAACAATAAAATTGTTTTATTTAATTGTGGGCGTGTCAGTAGGCGGATTTAAAAAAAATTAACACATGAGCATAAAGGGCCCCTAGAGAGTATATATTATGAATTTCAGCTCCCTAGCTCACTTTGAATTTTCAAAAAAAAAAAAAATTGTGGGCGGATTTTGAAAAATTTACACATGAGCATAAAGGGCCAATAGAGAGTATATATTATAAATTTCAGCTCCCTAACTCAAACTTTGGATTTTCAAAAAATTGTTTTATTTATTTGTGGCCGTGTCAGTGGGTGGATTTTGAAAAAAATTTATCCCGAGCAGTTTTAGGAGTCATAGATCATATATAAAAAAATTCAGCTTTCTAGCTCAAAATTCGATTTTTTCCAAAATTTTGTTTTTTTGAGTTTGTGTTTAAAGGCCTAATTTTTGCCGACGGACGGACGGACATGGCTAGATCGACATTACTGTCGATGCTGTTCATAAATATAGTAACTTTTAGGGGTCTACGGGCAATATTAAGGTATGTTACAAACTATGCGTCAAAATTAATATACCCCTAGAATAGGGTATAATTAAAAACTACCTATTCTACTTACTTAAACTACTTAACGTATTTTAACTATATATACAGTCAAAATCGCTTATAACGACATCGGTTATAACGACGTATCGGTTAGAACGACCAAATTCTTAGGTCCCGAATCAGCGCCATTGTAATTCCATTGAACGACAATCGCTTATAACGACATCGGTTATAACGACATCGGTTATAACGACATATCGCTTACAACGACCGATTTTACCCTTATTTAAATTTAATATCAGTTATAACTGATTTTTTATCGAGACGGTTAACTGATTCTCTGTAGATGCGATGTATCTAAGTTCATAGAATCTGGGATATGTTACAGTTACCGTTTGTTGACATTATTTTTTTGCTTTTGCGTTTATTGAGTTTGTTCTAAGTTGGGGAAGTTTCTCTCAGTGCAAATTTTTCAGTGTGACAAGTAGTTGTAGAAGTTTAATTTAATTATGTGAGGCGAAAAGTTGTACCTTCTTATCGAAAAATGAATCAAAAAAGAAAAATCTGTACTAAGCAATTAGATATTTCCACTTTTTTTTAATAAACAGTAAACGTATATTTGTAAATGTGTATTCTTATTATCAAAATAAAAAGAAAATTAAGGAAAAAAAAAATAAGTATATACATACTAGCTTGATATCGGTTATAGCGACATATCGCTTATAACGACCAAATTCGTCAGTCCCTTGAAAGTCGTTATAGCCGATTTTGACTGTAATTAGAATTAGGATTCTGAGCACTCGTTGGCTTGCGCACCAAGTGGTCAAAATCCCAATTGCTTTCCGAGCGCCTGGCAGTCGCCAACGTGCACACGCGCTGCCGTGAGCTGACTGAAACCTTACAACGGCAATCTTCTCACGGAAGCACCACAAGAAGTTGATGAGCCCGCCCTCTGCCAGAAACGCCATAGCTATCTTACTTACTTACTTACTTAGGGTGGCGCTAGAGTCTGGGGTGGTCCTGGGCCTCAACCAACAAGCGTCTCCAGCCAGCACGATCTTTGGCCAGCTGTCTCCAGTTTCGCACGCTAAGTTGGTTAATGTCCCCTTCCACTTGCGTGAGCCACCTGAGTCACGGTCTTCCTCTACTGCGCCACCCCTCGGGTGTGGATTCGAAGATCTTCCGGGCCGGATAATTCAAGTCCATTCGCTCTACATGACCCAGCCACCTCAGTCGTTGGACCTTCACACTTCTGGCTAAGTCGATGTCGTTGTACAGCCCGTACAGTTCCTCGTTGAATCTCCTCCTCCATTCACCGTCTATGCAGACGGGACCAAAAATTAGCCGAAGAATTTTCCTCTCAAAACGACCAAGAGTGACCTCATCCGCTTTTGCTAGAGTCCATGCCTCTGCACCATAGAGAAGGACTGGGATTATTAAGGTCTTATAAAGGGTCACTTTAGTTGTTCGAAAGAGGGCTTTGCTACTCAATTGCTTTCTTAGCCCAAAGAAACAGCGATTGGCAAGAGTTATTCTTCGTTTAATCTCAGCGCTGGTGTCATTACCTGAGTTCATTGCGGAACCTAGGTAGACAAAGTCCTGAACCGCCTCAAAGTTATATCTGTCTATAGTAACATTCTGTCCGAGACGTCGGTATTGGGTGTCCTTTCTTGCTGACAGCATATACTTTGTCTTATAGCCATAGCTATCTTAGTCTCCTTCATCCTCTTAGTCTATCTTATATACTAAGAGGATGTTACCCAAAGTAACCCGCCCCTCAAAAAGCCACCAAAATATGGCAAATTGTTTTTCCGTATCGAAACCCTGAGTATGTACTTTACACATGTATTCATATTCACCTTTTAACGCTGATACTGATAATATCCAAAAGAAAGCTGCTAGGCGGATTGCCGAACTTTTCAAAGCAGATGGAGACGACTTAAGTTAGGTTAGGTAACTGGATTGACGGGTTAAGAGAATCCTGCGCCCGTCACACTTAGGTCTATGAAGACCATTTGAGATACCCTGGGGCTTATTGTTCCCATACTCTAGATGGTATGAAAAACCCATGCAAAATCCCACCCAACGGGTTTACAATCCATCCGGATGCATTTATGAACATGTGCGAGTCGTTTAAAGACTTGCGAGAAAGTTTTTCTAAATACTGAAACAAATGTCTTCCAATGACGTTATTTCTTATACGGCAGAGTGCAGGGCAGTGACAGAGGAAATGCTGGGTATCCTCGTTTACTTCCTGGTCCCCACATCCTCTGCAGCGGTTATCTGTGCTGAGCTTTAATTTCTTTGCATGATAGCCTAGCATATTGTGTCCGGTGATAACCCCCACAAAAGAGGACAACGACTTTTTTTTCATTTTGTTTGTTATAAAGTGGCCACATTTTCCTGGTTATAACACAGGAATCAAGGGCACACCATTTTTCGTTTTCTGCCACCAGTATTTTATCTCCAATCACCTGTTTAAGGTAACAGGGTCTTGCTAGTTCATAGGCTCTTTCATTTCCTGGGACACCACTGTGTCCGGGGACCCAACGGAGTCCAACAATGTGATGCGCGCCAAGAACCCATATCTCTTCGCGACAGCGACTTCTTACAAGCTTCGATTTTATTTCTATGGCTGTAAACGCTTTTTTTTGACAAAAGTACAACCAGCGATGGAGAGGACTTACTTAGTAGCCTTATAAGAACTCATTAGTCAAATTTGATCGGATGAAAGTTTACCAAGAGAATAAAACCTTAGCGTGTACAAAAAGGGAGATTTTCGCAACTGTACCTTCTAAAGAGGGATACGTTTCCTAAACGTCGCCTACCACATCTAGTCGGTCATATTGTATATTGTAAAATCGTTTGTTTTAAACCTGATTAACCTTTATTAGTGTGATAAGACTAGATATTTATTGATATTTAAGGTCGCCTTTGATAACAGCATCAGAGACAAGCTATATGGTGCCACGTCAAGTTATACTTTGTTAACCTCGTCTGTTTGTGCAGAATGACAATAATCTGGCTGCTTCTTTAAGCTTGACAAGAACACACCGACAAGACAATGTGTCCTCCGTTATCATTGTGACTTCTTTGACATCATACTTTTTTGTTGTTAATTGTTTTCTTCCGAAAAGATTTCTATCGGAAGCGTATGCCAGAGCTTGCATGCTCTATAAAAAAGTTGTTTGGTTTACAGACGTCAGGGCAGTTTACAAGTGCAATGTCAGATGGTAAGCATTCTCCTTCAGAATATTTTCCATGAATAAACAAAAGGCAAATTTGAGAAGCTTCTCATGGCAATTGATACTCTTGAAGGTGGGGAGGTGGAAAAAAAAACTTTTAGGTGTTAATACAAGGTGGCGCAAAAGTCATCACCCAGTGGCGTTCACCAATCCGACTGAAAACTACATAGGATAGATGTCAAACGTCGTGGATCATTTAGAACATTGGCACACAGAATTGCCTAAGGCCACCCAAGGGCCGAAAACCCTATCGGAAGATGCTATAATTTTTGCAAATGGCGGCAAATGCCAATTTTACTTTGACATTTGTGAAGTAAACAGAAGACAACTTTTGCGCCACCTTGTAGATCCGACATCTTCTACGACTAATTACCTTGCCATGGTGGAGATTCTTAGTAGGAACCCGATGATACCGGAGAGCAATTGCAGTAGGGCTTCCCATGCTGTATGGTCTCCAGAGGAGGGCTCTGAAGCCAAAGGGTAGTCAACCCAATCCTAGTCGAGGTGTGAGCGTATTGTAAACCGTGCCCAGGGATGAAAGGTTGAAGGTTTTCAAGATCAACCGATATGGAGCTCCACCAGGTACCTTGTCAGGGCCAGTAGAACCGGCAATGCTGGGGTCGAAGACTTTCTCACTGGCTTACTTGTGTGATCATAACAAACCTTTTCAAAATGAACAACACAAACAAAAACAACAATAGACAACAAAAGACGCAGGTTCCGACGCTTGTCCTCAGACAAGTGCAATAAAAAATAGCCTACAGACACCAACTGACACAAGCACACAGAATGTCACCGGCCGACTGACATATAGGGCCAACGTCGATACAAAGTCCATGCCTCACTCGGACTCTGATGAAACGATAGCGAGGCCCGCATAGCCGATCCGATCACCCTGAAGCAGAGGACCGTACTCCTCCAGCCACACACGGCTCTAGCGGAACCACTACGGTTCTGGAGACCGCGACGATGATTGCGACTCCTGGTAACATGAGACCTACCCTAAAGAGCGGTCAACAGTGCACGGTGGCAATGGTGCGATGGTAGTGTATTCGCGAAGTGATTGGCAGGTCGTGTGTTCGAATCTCGACCAGAGCCATGCTTTGTAAAATTGAATACACACAACATTATAAATCTCCCTTAAGCAATTATGGCGCCACCTGTGGAGAAAAAACCCTATCGCACGAAAAACTTTTTTCCTATCCTTCTATTTTTTCAGTAGTAAGCAGCACTCAAAAACAGGCAATGAATCATTTACTGGGTGCTGCTTGCAACAACGAAAATGCCTGCGCTGTGGTAACACTATAAGGGTGCTGTATCAATTGCAGAAAAATAGAAAAATCCCTTTAGCGCACACTAATTAAAAAAAAAAAAAAAAAACTGACAGAAAGATCGGGAAAAGCTCTAATTGCAACAGGAGGGCCTTCTGACCCGGATGAAATACAAAAAGCAGCTTAGCTGCAAAAAGAGAGCACTCCAATAAAAAGGACTACGCGTCAAAAAAACCTAGGTCGCAAGACGGCACCTCCAAAGCCCTGAAGAAGGCAAAGATCACTAAAACAGTGCACAGACTCTTTATGGTATCTGCGATTGGAGCAACGATGAGCGGAGAATCAGTGGCAAAAACTGGCACACTCCAAAGGCAAGGTTGACTATTGGCATTTCTTGCCTTCAGCGACAGAGACCTATCGGCAGTGCTTCCCACCTTCACCGACAAAGGATGGTACCTTAACGGTGCCAAGTTAGTGAGGTGCTCCGACCAGGCATCGATAGACTACCTGAATGCGGCGGCCCCGAGACTTTCAAGTATATGGGCCAACGCCAAACTCACTGTCGCACATTGGAATGACATTCCGGTTCGCCCGAGAGCTCGCACTTGGGTACCCCCAGGACCAAACAAGCCGGACGAGATCCTACGTCTCATCCAAAGGTAAAATAGGGATCTTCCAACACAAAATAGAGGATCATGAAGGCAGATGAGCCAGTAGACTAATCTCCTTCCACTTAAATCAAGAGTGTGTGGACATTCTGAATAAAAAAGCTTCGGGATCTTCTACGGAATGGACACTCTGGTCCTTAAGATACATGAGAAGTCCGAACGTCTACTCCAGGCATGGTCTCTTCGCTAGGCAGTCTTGGCTTAGAGGCTATGCCCGAAGGTTCCACCAACAGCTAACAACACAGCAGAAAAAACTGTCGTACAGCCCACTGAAACCGAGGCTGTTGCGGCACAAGAACCGCTCCCTAAAGAGCATAGCAGTGGCGATCTGTCATCTGAATCAGAGGACACCACTATAATAGAAGTGTCTGTACCGGTCAGCATAATGATCAGAATACTACAAATTAACCTCCACCACTCAAAACTAGCTTCGGCTGACGAGTAAATTTAAACAGTAAAAGTGGTGTGTCTTCCTGACAGTACAATGGACCTATATTGAGTCGGTGTGCTCCAGTGTAAAAAGCCTCGCACCCCGAAAAAAAAGAAGATAAGATGACTTTCAATTTATTACTGATTCGGTACAAGTGAGAAACTGAATCACTTTTACCACAACTATGAGGGGCGTTCAATATATTCTCGGTATCGATATGAAGGAAAATGCGAATTCAATTTAAATTGTCTTAATTTTTCACTATAATTTCCCCTAACATCAATGCATTTGTTACATCTTGAGATAAGTTTTTTAAGCCCTCAAAAAAATAAATTTTCTCTTTCTCTGCAAAATACCCATTTATTGCCGACTTGAGTTCTTCATCATCCGAAAATCTTTTTCCACGAAGACATTTTTTCAAATCCGGAAACAGGAAATAATCACTAGGGTCAAGGTCTGGACTATAGGGTGGGTGTTGGATTTCTTCGAAACCACAATATCGCGTAGCAGCCTTGGAAACTCGCGCCGTGTGAACAGGAGCGTTGTCATGAAGAAGCAACACACCCGCTGCGAGTTTACCCCGTCTTTTCTTTTTAATTTCCTCCCGCAAATTATGCAAAGTGGAAGCGTAGGATGTGGCGTTGATGGTTTCACCTTTTTTTTGTACTCAATGAGCAAGATTCCCTTTGAGTCCCAAAAAACTGTGGCCATGAGCTTCCCGGCAGACGGAGTGACTTTGAACTTCTTCGGGTGGTCTGTTCCTTTTTTTTATGTCTCTGCATGGACTCTTGTTTGCTTTCAGGGTCATAGTGGTAAACCCATGTTTCGTCCCCAGTAACAATTCGATCCATAACACCGTCCGAGTTCTCACTACACATCTCCAAAAGCTCTCTACAGCATGCGATTCTCACTTTTTTCTGAGGCGCTGTGAGCATTCGTGGCACCCACCTTGCACTGACCTTTGAAAGGTTAAGATGGTCATGAAGAATGGTGTGAATGGTACCAATTGAAAGCTTGGTGATCTCTGCCATCATTTTCAGATTCCGAATTACCTTTATTCGGGTATCCTCAAGAACAAGTTTTTCGACTTCTTTGATGCTTTCTCCCGTACAAGCAGTAGCCGGAGCGCCGAAGCGGGGGTCGTCTTCAATGCTCTCTCTGCCTCTCTTGAACTCACTTGACCACTTTTGCACAGTTGATAATGAAGGTGCGGAACCCTGGTAAACAGCCACCATCTCTTCATGAATAGTTTTTTGACTTTTTCCTTGCTTAGTGAGAAATTTAATTACAGCGCGATGCTCAATTTTCACCATCATCGTCTCAGTTGCCATTATGATTCTGTTTAACTAGAGTTACAACGCGAATTAATAATCACATTTATATGAAATTTTACATGAATGCACTAAAATAATAGCATTACTTGATAAATAAGTCAATTTATACGAGGGCGGGTCAATAAGTCCGTGACTTTTTGAATTTCTGACCTCTTTACTGAAACGGCAACACTGCTCCTGTCTGTTGACTCCTGTCAAAATTTAAACTTGCTGCGTCAGTTAGTTTGTGTTTGACAGCTATTTTTATCAGACTACTCACTAATTTGAGGAGAAAATGGAAAAAAGTGAATTTCGTTGTGCTTATTAAGCATTATTTCTTGCGAAAAAAAACCATTACCGAGACCAAGGCTAAGCTTGATAAATACTATGGGGACTCTGCACCATCGATTTCAATGGTAAAAAAGTGGTTTACTGAATTTCGTTGTGGCCGTACAAGTACTGAAGATGACGAACGTCCTGGACGCCCAGTTGAGGTCTCTACACCCGAAACAATCGAAAAAATTCACGATATGGTGTTGGCCGACGGAAGATTGAAAGTGCGAGAGATTGTGGAAGCCGTAGGGATCTCGCATGGCTCAGTGGTTTCAATTTTGAATGATCACTTGGGCATCAGAAAGCTTTCCGCAAGATGGGTGCCGCGTTTGCTCACAGTCGACCACAAACGCAATCGTGTAACAACTTCACAGGAAGGTTTGGCGTTGTTTAATCGCAATATGGAGGAGTTTTTGCGCCGTTTTGTAACCGTGGACGAAACATGGATCCATCACAACACACCAGAGACCAAACAACAGTCAAAACAGTGGGTTTCTAAGGGTGAATCGGCGCCAAAGAAGGCCAAGGTGGGTTTGTCAGCCAATGAAGTTATGGCGACTGTTTTTTGGGATGCACGCGGGATAATCCACATTGACTGCCTTCAAAAGGGAAGAACAATCAATGGGGAATATTATGCCAACTTATTGGACCGATTCAATGACGATTTGAAAAAAAACCGACCTCATTTGGCCAAGAAAAAAGTTCTTTTCCACCAAGACAATGCAAGGGTGCACACATGTGCAGTTGCCATGGCAAAAAACCATGAATTGGGCTATGAATTGCTCCCTCATCCACCCTATTCTCCAGATTTGGCTCCGAGCGACTACTTCTTGTTCCCAAACCTGAAGAAATGGCTTGGTGGAAAAAGATTTGACTCCAATGATGAAGTCATCTCGCAAATAAAGGCCTATTTTGAGGACCTCGACAAATCATTTTTTTTTGGAAGGGATAAAAAAATTGGAGAAGCGTTGGACAAAGTTTATAGAGCTCAAGGGACACTACGTTGAAAAATAAAATTATTTTTTTATCAAAAAATCTGTGTTTTATTCCAAAAGTCACGGACTTATTGACCCGCCCTCGTATATACAACCCCAGCTTCACCCCGATACCGAGAATATATTGAACGCCCCTCGTAGGTACAAATTTCTATTTTAGATTTTGGAAAATTAAATTTCCATTTATAGCTATCTGAAGAAAATAATCTTCCCAATACACACCCAGGATTTTTTTTTTATTGTAAATAAATTCCGAGGCAATTATTTTCCTTGTCAACAATGTAAATCAAATTGCTGAACGGCAAATGTTCCCCGGGAAATTGTATTCCCTAGAGCCCTGACTAAAAATTATTTTATGTTGACGCCGGATCAAAAACTAAATTCAAGGTAAAAAACAAGTAACTAAAAAAGTACCCCAAATATAACTTATGGATGACTCGTCGTGCCTAATTTGTAACATTATCTGAACACAACACAATTCAAAATGTGTTTTATTATTCCAATAGTTCACTCTTTAATGCACCCGTGACAGCACCACGGACACGACATGTTTACCGATGCCTAAAAGCACGTACAACATCAAACCAACAAACATTCAATACGATTTGCCAAAAATTGGTTAAAATTCTAATCAATATGCTTCGTTCGGTGACGATAGCAAGGATCGCATTTACATTTCTATTTACTTTATCATGTCCGCGTTTCGTATAAAATCAACTGTCGTTTACCAGACTCACCTAATTGAATGCCAATTTGAGAATCCTATTTACTCATTGTTGATGCAGAACATTATGCGATTGGTTAATTTCGCATTCAGGACTTGTACCAGCGATCGGCATACTAAACATACACACATACTCGTACATCAAATAGGTCCTGAGATTTAATGCGTGCTGCAGACAGCGAAACGTTCACGAAACCGATTTTAGCATTGGGCCAACTAAAATCCAAACTACTAATAAATTGCTGTGTGAGGAGCAACCTGAATTGTACATTTTCCAGCAACAATATGCAAAGAAATGTATGTAACTTGTGTTAACTTGCCTTTGCCTCATCCTGAAGGAAAGATATACATCTTTGTACTCGCTGTGGCTTGTGTTCATCCCACCTTGTTATCACATTATTTTCAGCTTTGCAGCAGTACGAACAAATGGATATGGACTTGATGTGCTTGAACATTAATTTTTACATCAATGATTATTACACCATGCAGAACCTCCGCTCCTTGTTGGCGGGGCTCCATGTTTCCTTGACTGCAGTAGTGTAGATACCACAATGGAAACAGAGCAACGACAAAAAGGAGGCAAATGATTCTTTCGATTTGATCTGTGATGATCCCTACACTAGCCCAACGTCTTCAACGGAATGAGAGGCGCATGTATAGTTGTTTGGAGCACGACCCTTATCAAGTTACTATACAGACCATACCAATCTGAAAATCTTGTTATTATAATCATGAGCTTCCCTTTTTGCGATTATTTTGATTCTGGCTTTGTTTTGCGAAATGTAAGACGAGGAAAAATATTGGGATTGAAAGATAATTCTCATATAAGGCGTGTTTTTATTTATCATCTTCTATACAGGTTTCAATATTAAAATGCAAATAAAAAACAGCTTGTTGGTGATTTGGCAGCACTATACTAATAGTCCCTGCGGGTTGGTTACCTACCAGGCGCGTCCCCCGGTGGTGGATAGGGGGACCTCGGTACGATACGTTCGTGATCCGAGGTTTTAGAGTTATAGCGGCGTTTTATACACCGTCAAAGCTCTATCGCGAACCAAACCAACAACAAGTATGCAGGAACAACTAAAAGATATAACTACTCCAGGTGGTACTCGCATGGGCGAAAATCCACCCGTGGTCTTTTCGACCACGGTCGGGGCACGGATTCTGGAGGCCCCAACCGACATACTTATAGCCCCCGCCTGTACAGGCGTTGACCTTCGAGTTGTGAAAAGGTTTGCTTCCGAAGATTCCTGCAGCTCTATCTCCGACACGTTCGGTAGACTGGACTGGAAAAATGGAGAAAGTGGCGGAGAGGTTCAACCTGATACGCTTAATCTTCAGACCAATAGACAGACAGCCGATAGGTGCGATGCTGCCGACGAGGCCTGTGAAACCGAACAGGTGAAACGGGCCACAGAGGCGGCGTCCACTGGTCAGCGTCCATCTAAGAGCCAGCGAAAGAGGAAAAGGAGAAAGGCGGCTATCGTGCGGCGCAAAGAAACTGCACTGCCAGTTGAAGGCGCAAGCGCTGAGAACGGCACTTCCCCGGCGGCGACGGCAAAGAGATGCAGGTCGGCAGAGGTTGGTAGGTAGGTAGGTGTGGCGGTTTGATAAGACAAACCCAATTAGCACTGAGTGCCGTTTTGTTACCACAAACTCACGTAAACCTGGGTATTATCGATTGGTGGGGAGGCTAAATCCAACCTGCGGAGTTCAGGAAAGTTATCAGTTCCTTGATACTTTTCTCGGAGACTTCCTCAAGTGTATTGAAGAAAGGGCTTCCCAATGTACGTAGTCTGGTCCTAGCTAAAGCCGGACAGGTACATAAAAAGTGAATTAGGGTTTCTTTTTCAGTTGCCACTTTGCAACTGCGGCAGTGTGTATTGTATGGGATGCCCAGCTTGGCCGCATGGTCACCTATAGGCCAGTGTCCCGTGAAGATCGCTGTAAGTCTTGCGATGTCTTTTCGGGTTCTACCTAGAAGGTCGGTTGTTTTTGCCTTGTTGTAGTTTGGCCACGTTTTTCTGGATATGACGCATGCAGTCAGCCTGCTCCATCTGAGGTTGGCTTTCTTAAGGTATTCTGCGGTGATGTTTGCCTTAACTGCTCCGAGCGGAATGTGGACTAGTTCTGCCAGAGAGCAGTGGAGAGCTGAGCCTTGCCTGGCCAGTTCGTCGGCATGTTCGTTTCCATAAACGTTACTGTGCCCTGGAACCCAGATCAGGGTAACCTTGAACTTATCAAGCAGGGCCAGCTCATTACGGCATTCTAGTACTAACTTAGAGGATATAGTGACCGAAGCGATCGCTTTAATGGCAGCCTGGCTGTCAATAAGTATGGCGATCCTTTGTCTCGGTGTTATATTTGAGTGAAGTTTGATCTGGCGACAGGCTTCACGGATAGCCAGTAGCTCCGCCTGGAAGACGCTTGCAGTATCCGGAAGTCTGTATGATTTTGCGATGTTTAAGGATTCCGAAAAAACTCCCGCACCCACGCCGCAGTCCATTTTTGAACCGTCGGTGTAGATTGTTTGATCGAAATCCCTTGTCACTTCTCCATTTTGCCATTCCGATCTAGTAGGGATTTGAACGACGAAATGTTTTGTAAAAGACATTCTGGGAATGATGTAGTCTGTTGAAGGCGGAACTAGTTTTCTAGGTAGAGAGTCTAGAATACTACTGTGGCCGTAGGGTTTTGCAGTCCAGCAGCCAGACTCTCTGAGTCTGATCGCGCTGTGTGCTGTGATGTTTGTTATATGTAGATCAAGAGGTAAAAGATGCAGTAAGACTGTGAGTCCGTCTGACGGTGTTGGCCGTAGAGCTCCCGTTGTTCCTATGCATGCCGTTCTTTGTACCTTATTAAGTTTGGTAATATTGTACTTTTTCTTTAGAGCCGGCCACCATACTATTGACCCATACGTGAGGATTGGTCGTACCACGGCTGTGTACATCCACAGGGTCAATTTTGGTTGCAGGCCCCACTTTTTTCCGAAGGTTCTGCTGCAGGCATAAAAGGCTATACATGCCTTCTTTACCCGTTGTTCTATGTTTATTTTCCAGTTGAGTTTAGGATCTAGGATAACTCCTAAATACCTGGCACTGTTTGAAAGGGGTAGGGGTGTGCCGTTTAGGCGAGGAAGCGTAAAGTCAGGTATGTTGGTTTTGGTGGTGAAGAGCATCAGCACAGAGAGCACAGAGAGGCAGAGGTTACGCCAACCGAAACCAGCCAGCTGACTGAAACCAACGCTGCCTCCCCTTCCAATAGCTCGAACAGGAAAAAAAACGGAGGAAGAAGACCTCAAGCACTCCTGTCGGTGGAACTACGCGCGCACCTTCTGCGTGCCCTTCCACTAGAACACTTCCAGCTGATGTATTTCCAATGATTGGATTTACTCAGATTAACCTTCAACACTCCAAGGCTGCTACTACACTCATCAGTAAGAAGCTTTCTGTGTTGAATACAAAAGCCCACATAACATCCATACAGGAGCCATGGGTGTGGAAAAATCACATCTGTGGCCTTGGAGGTGTCCGTGGCACTACGATACTCTGTGACGAGCGGTCCGAGAGACCAAGGGCTTGTCTTGCTGTGTCGAACCTTCTCTCAGCGACTAAGCTTGGACAATTTTGTGGCAAAGATTTGGTTGTTGCAGCCATTAGCTACGAAACGAATGGAAATTGGAAGACCTTCGTCGTGGCGTCAGCTTATCTCCCCTATGATTCGGTAGTGCCTCCACCACCGAGGGCAATTGCTGAACTCATTGACTATTGCGACACCAGGAAGATGGGCCTAGTTATATGCTGTGATGCCAATGCTCAAAACATTGTTTGGGGCAGCAGCAAATGCAACATGCGAGGAAACCATCTCCTGGATTTCATTCTATCATCTGATCTTACTATCAACAATGTTGGCTCGCAACCAACTTTTGTGACGTCAAGAAGACAGGAGGTGATCGACCTAACTTTATCAAATAGATACTTTAAGGCGATTACCAACTGGAGGGTCTCTTCGGAAGCATCCCTCTCAGATCATAGATATATCGAATTCCAAATCGAATGCGAAGCCATAACTTTGCAGGAGAGGAGGAATCCAAGAAAAACCAACTGGATACGCTTCAGGGAGGAAATGGGAAAAACTCTCAAAACTCCAACCAAACTCAGGACGAGACAAAAGGTAGAGGATGCTGTTCAAAACCTGAATAGTGCCATTACTAGCTGTTTCGAACTGACGTGTCCAGTAAGTAAACCCCCTGGCAGAACGCCGGTTCCCTGGTGGAGCTCGGAACTGCAAAGAATTCGTAGAGAAGCTAGAAAGCTTCTAAATAGGTCACTCAAGACTGATTTGGGGACAGACTGGAATCTCTACCGATCGAAGCAGAAGGAATATAAGAGGCTAATTCGGGTATCGAAAAGTGCTTCTTATAGGAATTTCTGCGAAAAGATTGAAACACTGGGTGAAACTAGTAGGTTGGTTAAAGTTCTGAAAAAGGGCAAACCAGCCAAACTGGACTCACTTAGAAAACTTGATGGCACCTTCACTGAGACGAAAGCGGAAACTCTTAGTTATCTGCTGGAGTCTCACTTTCCGGGTAACCAGATTACAATTGGTTCACAACCAGCCCCGATTACCGAGACTATGAATGAGCCAAGACAAACAACTCGGCGTAGCTGGTATATTGCGAAGGCCGTGGTGACGGACGAGGCCATTAAATATGCTTTTGCGACTTTTGACGACTTCAAGTCACCTGGTACGGACGGAATATACCCAGCCATGCTGCAGCAATGTACAAACCAGTTGCTACCGACTATGAAGAAAATATTCATCGCTGTCCTAGCACTGGCATACATTCCAACACCCTGGCGTACAGTTAGAGTGGCATTTATACCTAAAATTGGCAGAAGTGACTACTCACTCGCCAAGAGCTTCAGACCAATAAGTCTGACTTCCTTCTTGCTGAAAAGCATGGAAAGGCTGGTCGAGCTTCACGTGCGCAAAACTGCTTGCGATTGCACCCACTATCTCAGATGCAACATGCCTATCAACGCGGAAAATCCTGCGAGACTGCGCTCCAAAATCTAGTTGGTAGAATTGAGGGCGCGCTTGACAGAAAAGAATACGCGATGGGCATTTTCATCGATATTGAGGGTGCTTTTGACAATGCGACTTTTGATAGCATGTGCAGCTCCGCCAGACAACTCGGCGTAGACGAACCATTGGTGTTGTGGATTAAAGCAATGCTAATGAATAGAACGTTGGTTGCGGATGCGGATTGTGGCCGCTATGTTATGGCGGCGGTAAACAGAGGCTGCCCGCAAGGCGGCGTCCTGTCTCCACTGCTGTGGTGTATGCTGGTCGACTCTGTGTTGAACGCACTCAACTGTTCTAATATTTACGCTCAGGCGTACGCGGATGATGTTGCAGTGCTTTCTGTTGGATCATGCCTAGCGACTGTATGCGCCAAGGCGCAGGCGGCCCTTGACGTGATCGACGAATGGTGCACTAGGAATGGGCTCTCGGTCAATCCTCTTAAAACTGAGGTTGTTCTCTTCACGAGAAGGAGGAAGCTGGTCGGGTTGACTCAGAAAGTGCTAAAAGGCGTCACAATCCAACTCTCCAATGAAGCAAAGTATCTGGGAGTCATCCTGGATAGCAAACTTCTTTGGTCCAAACATGTTGAGCTGAAGACTGCCAAGGCGCTGTCTGTTTTCTGGCAGTGCAAAGGCATTTTCGGCAAGACATGGGGCTTATCACCGAAAAGAGTCCTATGGATTTATACGGCTATGATAAGACCATTTATAGCATACGCATCGGTTGTTTAGTGGTATAAGCTTTCACGTAAATACGTCACTGCTGCTGTTGCCAAACTCCAAAGGCAGGTATGTCTCGGCTGCACGGGGGCCTTCCCCAGCACGACTGGCTCCGGCCTAGATGCACTATTGAACCTTCCGCCCCTTGATGTTTACATCATGGGATGTACAATCAAGGCTATCTCACGTCTTACAAGAGGTGGCTTTTGGTATAACTCGCACTGGAGTTTTGATGAACTTGCGGAACGGTTGTCCTTCGACTCCTGTCTTATGGATATGCCGTCTGATGCGATGACACCGGAACTTCGGCTAAAGCGCAATTACGAGGTCGACTTTCCTCGCGTCCAGGACTGGCTCTGGCCGGACTCTGAACCTGGAAGGGAATGCAGTCGAATCTTCACGGATGGCTCCAAAACCGATCAAGGATCTGGTGCTGGTGTCTTCGTGGAGAGCGATAACGTTAGACTTTTCTTTCCGTTAGGCAAATATGCGTCAGTCTTCCAAACAGAGACTTATGCTATCCTAATGGCCATGGACTATGTTACGAGGAACAGGTGGAGGGGGCGAAGTATCTGCGTCTGTAGCGACAGTCAGGCTGCGCTTAAGGCCTTACTCAAACCCTTAACTACCTCCAAAATAGTACGTGAATGCAAGATATCTCTGAATTCGGTCGGAAGGTTGAATTCACTTAAACTTGTCTGGGTCCCGGGTCATAACGGGATCACGGGAAATGAGATCTCCGATGAACTTGCTAGACAAGGCTCAGAGGGGGACTTCTCAGGACCTGAACCAGCGATCTGTCTGCCTGCGTCCTCGGTCAGGGCTTCCATTGACGGTTGGGTTTCCTATGAACACAATCGCCGTTGGCATGACTCTCCAGGGTGCAGACAGACTAAGCAAATGCTCCCCGACGTCTGTGGGAAATCCGCGGCATTCTTGTTGTCTCTCAACAGAAAAGACTGCAGACAGACTACTCTCGTTCTTACGGGACACTACGCTTTTGCCAAACACCTTAAGGTGCTAGGCCTAAGCGACACCACCAACTGCGAAGCCTGTGGAGAAAGCGACGATACTGCGGAACATTTCCTCTGTGATTGTCCTGCTTTTGCTCGTATCAGGTGGCAGGTTTTTGGTGCGGATATGGTGAGTGCTGTAAACTAGAGCTGTGTCAATCGTTCAAATTTAATGATCGAATCGTTCAAGTATTGGTTGAAAAAATGATTCGGTCATTTCAATCAATCATTCAATCAATCAATGACAGATGGGACATGGGAGTATTGTATTGCTCCATTCAATTTCAATACAATCAAAAACACCAATCATCATTCGTTCAATTTAGTTTCGATAGAGACAGATACATTCGAATTTCGAATGGATTGTAAGAGTGAATACACTCAATAACAACAAACTGCAACTGCAACAAATAATTAGGAAATGGAGATTATTGAACAGAAGCGATATTTTTGTAGAACAAATATGTGTTGGTAAAACGAAATAAGCCGAAATAAATAAAAATATTTTGATATATTAACACATTTATTTGTTCAGTAGATAAGAAATCAGTAATCAGTATACCCCTATTGTGTAAAACAGTTGAGTTGTCTCTTGGTTATAATTCAAAATTCGGTATTGCCAAACACAACCTTAAGCGAAAAGTTGACTGTCAACAGACAACCAAGATGGCGGTGGTTGTCTGTGTGTATGCATATGCAACGCTTGACGATTGCAACTGAAAAAGGTTGTCTTGCTCTTGCATAATACGAAAAAATAGTTTGGTTGTGTGAAAGTTGAGTTGTATTGAGTTGTGTTATACAATAGGGGCATAATAAAGAAATGAAGTAGTCAGAACAGAACAAAAGTATTGACTCGATGAACGATTGACTTCGGGCATTGTGATTGCAATCACCAATACTTTATTGTGATCGGGTCAAAAAGATCGAATCAATCACGATTGACACAGCTCTACTGTAAACCTAAGCTCCTTATCATTGAAGCGCCTTCTCGTTTTTCTTAGAAAAACGAGTAAATTCCCACAGTAAAATGTGGTGTGTCTGCCTGGTAGTACAATGGACCAGTATTGAGTCTGAGTGCTCCAGTGCAGAAAGTCTCACACACCCCGACAAAAAAAAATACTAATAGTCATTTCGACACTGCTTTATACGATTATTTTGGATTTCATAAAATAGTTTTCACAGGCTGGTTCTCTTGCTACTTGCACGGCGCGGCTCACCGAGTGGGTGGAACGCGAAGAGTCCACAAATAAACTGTGAACTTATAACCCACGTTACCATGCTATATGTACGTCTAAGACATTTCAGAGCGCATCTGCACAATCTTTAAAGGGAAGTGGGTCATAAGTCTACAATTATTCTTTCTTACTGTTTCGTTTTATACAAAAGATTGGCTCTTCTCTTCCATTTCGTGGATGGACTTGAATTTAAGAGTCGATGACGAGCTGCGCGCGATATTAAAAAGAAACAATTGACAGGTATGTACTTGGCACACGATATGGAAGAAGTACGTGGATTCTGCGGAGCTTTCGTTACAAATGGTGTAATCCAAAAAACTCTATTAGAAATAATTCACTTTTAATATGCAGGCCGTGAAAGAACTATTTCTTTTTATACCCTATTCTAAGGGTGTATTAGTTTTGACTCATAGTTTGTAACATACCTTAATATTGCACGTAGACCCCTTAAAGTTACTACATTTATGATCAGCATCGATAGTAATGTCCGTCCGTCCGTCCGCCAAAAATTAGGCCTTTAAACTGGACCTAGAGAGCTGAAATTTTAACCATATACTCTCTAGGGTCCCAAAATATTCAAGTTTAAGAATGAAATTTTGAAATCCGCCCACAGACACGCCCACAAACTCAAAAAAAAAAACAAATTTATCGAAAAAATCGAATTTTGAGGTAGAAAGCTGAAATTTTTGACTCCTAAAACTGCTCGGAGATAAAATTTCTTAAATCCGCCCACTGACACGCCCACAATTAAATAAAACAATTTTTTTGAAAACCCAAAGTTTGAGCTAGGGAGCTGAAATTTATAATATAGATTCTCTAAGTGCCCTTTAAGGCCCATTTAGGCGATCATTTCAGTTTCAGTTTCAGTTTCAGTTTCAGTTGAGCAGTTCAGTTCAGACTTCAGTTAAACTGATGTCTAAATGCAAAAATTGAAGCGTTTAACTGAAACTGAAACTGATGGAATTCCCATAAGTTCTCAGTTCAGTTATCAGTTAAACTGATGTATAAATACGTTTCAGTTCAGTCGTCAGTTCAGTCGTCATTTTAATCGCAGTTGGCGTAGAATCGATATGTCGAAACGGAATGAAAACATGGTCGATTTCATTGAAATTTATCGCGTTTGTCCATGTTTGTGGAAGAAAAGTGACCCTGTATATCACAATTCAGTGGAAAGGGAAGCAGCATAAAATTTGTTGCTGCAAAAACTAAAAGAGGTGGATACGGAAGCGACGAAGGCAAAGGTCACGGCCTGGGTTGGCATGTAGATTACTCGAATGTAATATACATTAGTTTTCTACGTAGATTACGTGAGGTAAAATACTCAGTTTGTTTCGCCATGTAAAATACCCAATGTAGAAAACTTTTTTTAATTTTATACATTTTATTTATAATGAATAATAATATGTACATTTATAATGAAAAAATTAAATACTTAATATCGTAATGAAGATATTATTCGTCCTCGCCGCCAGAACAAATATCATTCGTCCGCAAAGAAAAGTAAACGTTGATCAATTTCTTGGACGATTCAACCGACTATTACGAGTCTCACTATGAACGAATGACCAATTCGAAAATAAACGCTCCAACTGCGCAGTCGATGCTAGAATCAAAAGAATTTTCGGTGCAAGCTCTGCAAGTTGTTTATGTTTTGTGCATTGTGATTTTCTTTCTTTCCAGTGAATAGAAAATTCCTTCGCCTGAAGTAAACATACGGAGCGATTCCAACCCATCTGAATCGAGTAACTCATAAAGGTATTCGTTAACATCATCTCTCTGCAGATTACTCAACTTTTGGTCGCTGTAAAGTGGATGCAAAAAGTGCGCTGCCATTGCAACACTGTTGAAGACGTTGCTTTTCGTACAGCGAGTGACGGCAAGCGCCCGAAGCTCGTCTGGTGCTTGGTCGAGTTAAACGAGCCATTCTTCGACGGCGGCGTTAGCAACGGAAGATTCACTTTTTTGGCACAAATTGATAAGTTTGCCAATTGAATCCATAGTTTCATACATTTTTCTGACTGACTTTACAAAACTTGCGTTGAAAAGTAGTTGAGTCACACTTGGATCTGGTTTTCTCGATTTGGCATCCTCGTCGTTTTCGTCTATGTTTTTCTCGTCTTCGTCAGTGGCCGCTCTTTTCATGTATGATAAATTGTCAATGAACCATTTGAGTGCGTTACGGGAGCTCGCAAAACGAATAAGCGAATACAATACTGGTTTCTTGCGACCTGCATTTTTCAAACGAAAACTTCTAGTTTCGGCTTTTTGAAAACAAAATTCCAATAATTATTTATCGGTGCGCAATCAATCGTGCTCTACACGAATTTAATAAAGCATTCCAACATAACTGGCATTTGGCAGCCACTTTTCTTCGAATAAACACTTTTCCAAAACCTTCCCAATATTCGTGCATGATGGAGTTGGCTGTGCAACCGGTGCTGATACTCCACTTCTTTTCATCATTTTTTCAAAAATATTCGGCAAAATAATAATATTTTTATTATTTAATAAAGGCAAGGAACGATACGTTCGATTGCGAGCTTGGAACACAAATGAAACGAATTTGACAGTTCGGTACATACCTACTACATTTTTGGTTATGTGCAGCATTTCGGCGTTGCATGTTGGCTGCATTGGTTAGGCTGTAATTGAAGGTTCACTCGGGTATGTTCAAAAGCCCTGATATTTAGCGAACACTAAAATGTAAGATTATTTGCAAAATTGCATCGTCGAGGTTTTCTACATGTAGAAAACATGTAATCTACGTCGTGTATGTAGATTACATAGGCCGATTGAAAATCATGTAGTTTTGCCAACCCAGGTCACGGCAAAGATTAACAGCCTTCGTTCTGCGTATAATAAAGAGTTGAACAAAATAAAGCGCTCAAACAAAAGTGGAATAGGGACGGATATAGTGCACGAGCCAAACCTGTCGTACTTTGATTTGCTGTTTTCATTCTTAAATGATCAACAGCAGACTCGTGCAAGTCAGTCCACATTGAACAATTATGACTTTGAGAAGAAGCAGACTAGTTCTGTACTACCTCATCCTGCCATTCAACTTGGCCCTCATTTACAAAATATTCCACACATTTATTTCGGGAAACCTTTGCTTCAGTGGCAATGTTGTTATTGTTTCGTGCTTGAAGACATACTAGCCCTTGTGCCTCAATAACTAGATCTCTTTCAGATTCCTCAATTTCGGGTGCATTGTACGTATTTCCACATTTTTTTTCCGTAAAAAATTGTGCAAGTAGCAGCATGTCAATACAACAACATCCACATTTTCAATTTTTAAGTTAATAGCAGATTGAAAGATTTGAAATCTATTTGCAAAATGCCAAAGGCATTCTCAACAATGCGTCGAGCTCTTGATAATCTGTAGTTAAAAACCATGCGATCATAATTCAACTGCTTTTTATTGAATGGTTTCAAGAAGTTACGTCGTAGATTTGCTCTAAGATGCAACTCATCTCCTACAAAAGCGTATGGAAGTTTGTTGCTATTTGAGGTTGGGCTCTCATCCCAAGGCAATTTTAAATCGTCGTTAATAAGTTTTTCGTAAAATGTTGTTTTGCTTAAAACTCCCCCATCAAAAATGCTCCCATTGGTGCCGACATCGCACATAATAAATTCGTAAATCGATTTTACAATGGCCATAAGAACAATGCTATAAAATTTTTTGTAATTCCAAAATAGTGACCCACTTTCTTTTGGTGGTATTATCCTGACGTGTTTTCTTCTGACTTTCGACTGCTCGCTCACAAGTAAAATGAAAGCTCAACTGAACACCAGACTGAAGTCCAAATGCACGGTTTTTTTTAACTGAACTGACAACTGAACTGATAACTGAACTGATAACTGAACTGATAACTAAACTGATAACTGATCGCCTAAAAGGGCCTTTATACTTCTGTTTAAATATTTGTTAAATCCGCCTTCCAATTAAATAAAACAATTTCATTGAAAAACCAAAGTGGAGCGTTTTTTTTTACAAAAGCTTCGTTTTTTTTCGATTAAATCCTTTAAATATTGTATAACAAAATATGTAGAGCGTTCTTAACAATTCAACCATACTTAGACTTTTGTCACGCAAACTTATGGGGGATAGGAATGAGAATAGGGTATCCAACAGTTCGCCCAAGCGGACTGTAGCCCGTCCCTATGTTTTTTTTTTTTTTTGGTTAGGCAAGGTATTACATACGTAGTACTTAACGTGCTCCCAATACGTGAATCATCTCTCCCTGAGACACTGCTGTTTTCACTTCACGCTGCTTCCAAGCGCTCTAGCATCCCCGTGATAGCTTCGCCTTTACGCCGGACGAGAACGCGGCAAGTTATAAACGTCAAGAAATACCAAGTTTATTGCGCCTCGAACCTGAAGACTGGGAATCGAAGATCCTCTTGACTGGAGCATTATTGCAAATACGATCGATTTCGCCGAGCTTTGAAGTCGATGTGTTTACGCTTTTTGGACTACATACCAATCTTGGTACAGCTCATATAGTTCGCGGTTGTATCTTCTCCTCCGCCCTAGAACCCAATATTCGATGAAGAGTTTGTTTTTCCTTCAAAGAAAATCAACGTCAACTCTCACTTCCTGCTTATCGTCCAGGACTCCGCGCCATAAAGCATATTATCAGGGTTAATGTTCGATAGAGCATGCATGTTGTGCTTTGAAACAAGAATTTTGATCCCATTTGTGTAACAAACCGAAATAGCTGCACTTTTCTAGGATAACTCTCCGTCGGATCTCCACTAGGACTTCGTTCGCGGAGTATGAAGAGTACTCCAAGGTAAATGAACTCCTTAACTACCTCCAAGTTATTGCTATCAACAGTGCTTTTTTTCCCAGGGCGGCGCACAAATGTTTCTTCATTTGTTAATACTTGTACTTCGGAGCATGTATTAACTTGGCCTAATCCTCATTAACCTCAAGATCAACCGATTTTACCTGCTCCTCGATCGCCCTAACAACTTGTACCACGGAAGGCTGGAAAGGGCCGATAATGTCGATATCGTCCGCATACCCCATAGTAGCTGTGCGGATCTGCTGAAGATAGTGCCTTCCCTATTGACACCTGGCCTGCGTCTATTATTTTATCCAGTACAAGACGAAACAAGTCACATGAGAGCACATCTCCTTGTTGAAATCCTCGATTTGCAAGACATAGGATCGCTAATTTTGTCATCGAGCATGTTTTGTGCCACCCAAACTTGGTTTGATAATTTCATGCATGCGCCCTATCAAAAATGTTGCCTTATATTCGAATAGCTCGGCTGGTAAACCATCCGAGACGGCATCCTTGTTGATCTTAAGTTTTTTTGTTTATAGCTAATACAATCTCTTCTATACTGCGTGGTGGAATCGAGTCTTCATTGAGTGGACGTAGGTCGTCTGCTTGCAATTTCACTCCCTCTCTCTCTCTCTCTCTCTAAAAAATGCCCATTTAGCAGCTGTTGAAAACGCTGCTTAAACTCAGTAAGGACAGGGCTATAATTTCTTTCAAGAACTTGCAACTGATTGAAAATCGTGTGAAGTACTTTTAAGTTTTCCAGAACCAAAGAAGTGCACCAGATTTGCAACTCAGTTACAAACTTTTGAGAGAAACTCTTGGTGTTTGGAGCATATGATATAAAAAATATTTTTTTATATTTTACGTCAAATCGGTTAAGTGGCAATCCTACCATTCTAAAAACATGAGATGATTCTTGCATGTATATTCGGCGTATGAAAATTTAATAATTAGTAACTGGGTCACCCACAAGATGTGGTAACGCCATTAAGGGTTCCGTCCATTAGAAATGTATCCATCTTTTTGTTCTTTATTTTTTTTTTAATGAAAGCTGTTGTGACACACCTGAGAGGGTCATAAGTACACAGTGGACGGTTCAATAGCCCACGGGATTTTCGTGTGAACTTTTGACCCCTCTGAACTCGCTTATTACCCACCCATGTAGCAGGTCGATTGTGAACTTGTGGCTTGTGTTCTTGCGATTCTTCACATATTGTTGCCCCCTGTACGAGATGCAAGACTTCTTCTTCTCGTTAAGGGGATTTATTAGGGAGCTTTGCTTAAAGAAATTGCATTGGGTATGTTGGGAAATCAACTACATTAAATGGATGGATACGAATTACAGAATTGGGATATTATGAGAGCTTGTTAAGATATTTGGTAACGCAAAAAGCAATATCAATTTAGTTTAAGTTTGTTTATGGGTTTTAAAGTTTGAATTAACAACATCAATTTCACGATATCTGCCGGCTCATTCTTCATAATGACAGCAAACGAATACAGAACTATACAAAGAAAAAAACACGTTGCATAGACTTTATTAATGAAAGTTCTTGACAGATGTAATTACAGACCATATAATTAGATATTTATGGTGGCAGCATAAGCAATAAGAATGATTGTAACAGGGTGGCAAGGATAAGTGAATTCTGATACATATTATTATAACAAAAACAGCATGCGGTAGTTTAATTATGATTAATGATAATAGCCAAATTTATGCGCCGGAAGAGGTGTAGCAACCATATTAGAGTTTTCCCAAATAAGAGCATACAAACGTTAAAGAACAATGACTTAGATAATTACAATACAAATACTTGAGAAATTTTCAATTAACATTTGGCCCCAGGAAGGGTATTTTTTAATTTGTAACAAAATAAATAAATTGTCTGTGGTAAGAGGTTAACCCTTCCGCCAAAGGTATCTTTCTTGCATGTTTTATTTTTAACAAATAGCCGCAAAATACGTTTGAACTCGGATAAAGTTGAGCTCTGACAATCCATATCATTGGCTTCTGCCTACAAGTTCGATTAAAACTTTTAAAAAAGAAGTCAAAAGTAAAAACAGTTGTAACAAAATTTGTAGTCAATATTTTTAAGAATTCGCAAATACAAAGCTACTTGTCACTTCCACTTACTATGTCAATTAGTGACATGTTTATCTCCCGTTTTTGCCAAAAGGAGGATTTTTGATTAAACTGTATGTTATAGCTCTATGCCCTTCATTGATTTGCATAATCTTCTATTCAAGATAAGTATACTTTATTTCAAGACCCTTCCAAGAATTATAGACTACACCATACTGCAGTTAAAATTTGGGATGAACGAATTCATAAGTTACCACTAGGAATATTACGGAGCTTCGACCCAGAATCCGATATATCGGAACCTACGGTTTTAATTGCACCTCCGAATTCGGCTCCGCTTGCGATATAATTAAATCGAAGTTTTTTCGGATCACCGATGAACGCAAAAGAGTGATCGAGTTGCGACACCTTACGATATGACTGCCTTTTTCTCTCTTTTATTTGATTTATTTATTTTTATTTTATTTATTTATTATATTATTCTCTCAGTATTTACATGTATGGGTCATTCTTTTACAAACCGTACAAATTTGAACAATGACCGACACATTTTTGATTTGCCTGAAATTTTTTTCACGGGTTCTATATCGAATAAAAAGAGATACGTGTTTAAGGATTTTTATTTATTTATTTATTTTTGAAAATAGAGGGGGTTGAAATTTTGAGATTTTCGGGATTTTTGCCTTGGAGACACGTTTTCAAAAATTCATAACTCCGGTTGTTTTCAAGCTAGAGAAACTTTTTTTTTTCATTATCAAGATAAAAGAGTGAATTTCAAAAAAAAATAGTTCCAACAAAATTTATAAAAAAAATTATATAGTTATAAACAATTTAATTGTTTAAATCAATTTTTAACAATTTTACCGCGCTAGTTTATTTAATTTGTTTGCAATAGTAATAATCATTTCTCCATCGGAAAAAAAAACATTTTAGATGTAAAATTTGACGTAGTATACGATGGTTATATTTAAAACAGGTAACATTGTTAAAAATTGATTTAAACAATTAAATTGTTTATAACAATATAGTTTTTTTTATAAATTTTGTTAAAACTATTTTTATCTTAAAATTCACTCTTTTATCTTGACAATGAAAAAAGTTTTCTTTAGCTTAAAAAAAACCGGAGTTATAAATGTGTCTCCAAGGCAAAAATTACGAAAATCTCAGACTTTTAACCCCTTCTACGAGTATCTTCAAAAAAAAAAAAAAAAAAAACCTCGAACACGTGTCTCTTTTTTTCGATATATAGCCCGTAAAAAAAATTTCAGGCAAATCAAAAATGTGTCGGTCAGAATGGTGTTCGGTTTGTAAGAGAATGACCCATATGTATCATTACATGACGAATTAATAAATTTTACAATGACTATTATACAAAAAAGGGTCTCAATTGGATAGAAGATCCTTTGCTGTCGTGGAAAGTAAATAAAGGGTGTTTTTTTTTGTTAAACGCAGTACTAACTTCAGACAGTTATATCTGTCAAACCAATTGTCAGATTGCAAACTATCATTTTTATCTTTGCAATTTTATTGTGATAAATTTTATCGTCAATATCGTTACCATATTTTTAAGATTTGGTTTCAAAATGTTAGTTCTGTGCGCCAAACGTGAGAACGTGCACTATTATTCTACACCGAACATTTGTTTAAAAACAAATTTACTGATTGCAGAATGTATTCTCTCGATCGAAATTTCATGTGTTTTGTTCAAAATCATCAGACGCAACAAACCCATCAGCATTGCTGATTTTGGTGCATTAAATTGAGTCATCTTTTGGAATCAAGTTTATCGAGACCAAATGGTTCAAGGCATCGTCTGAAGAAGTGTTAGGTTTTAGTCGAGAAATAGAAAATAGATTTTGGCCTTTGAATCAATTCAACAGTTGCAATGTGGGACTAGCATTGAGAGTGGGGGCATCGTTAGAGTTTTTTTCGCTGACTCCTAAGATTAAACCGTTTAGCCTTTGGATTTAGCGCAGAGGAAGGCATATCACGTTTCCTTTTGCCTGCGAGTAGAGTTGTTGAAGATGATGCTAAATAAAGAATGGGCTCAGGGGTCGCTTCAACAGTTGGGGAACCTACGAGTATTGTGTCAAATAGAGTTAGTGTATCCATGGCCCGTTGGGTACACCGCTTAACTTCATTAGTCGGCAATTCAAGGTCAGTAGATGATAAGGCGTCTGTCGAAAGATGAGGATCAGAGAACGTTGATACGTTGAAGACAGCAGTATTGAAATTGTCGAGTAATTCTTTAAACCCCTTTGATAATTTAAGTATGTCAGCCTTGAAGACAGACATTTTGAAAAAAGTGTGGACAGTGATAATTTTCGACATGGGGAGCAATACCATAAGGCGATATCCGAAACTTTTATTTTAATCCATACATGCATTGGTTGAAAAAACAAATTTAGCATGCCATAATTGCCATAACAGGCAAAAAGGGGATTTAATGAATTTTTAGATTCCAATGAATGATCTGCAATCCATTTTAAAAATTGGATTAAAGAAAAAAAAAGATATTGGTAAATTGTAATCAGTATTGAACTCGCACACTATAAATTACAAGCACGACAAATTACATAGATAGATCAAAAACTAAGGCGGGGTAGGTGGTGGTGTTTTCTCTGACAGACTTAATCTTAGTCTCTTCTTCGTGTATCGTGTTCCACGCAGAAACTATGGCGATTGGTCAAGACTTAAATTGGCTGAGGAAAAACGTGATATCCGCATTTTCTCAGACATCCAAGCTGCCATAAAATCCGCAGAATCAATTTCTCTAAACCCTATAGTAGCCCTAGACTGCCAATCAACTCTGCTGGGTGCCGGGGCATTCCAGAAAATTGTTGGGCTGATGAACTCTGCAAATATGGACGCCGACATTGGGTCTCATTATTGGGTACTATCTCATAGACAAGCATGCATAAAGTCTTGCATTACCTTTTATTCAAGCTTCTTATAGCTTTATTTTGTACTACACTTACAAAATTTGTTATTCAGGGTGTGCCATCCATTTGCTATCGGAAAGTGCCATAGATCTTACAAGCGTCGAATTTTCATTCAGTTTGGATTTATATTGAATAATATTTTGGAAAATTACCTAACTGATAGATTATTCCGCGTCAAATGTGGAAACGAATATGTATTCAAATATTAAGGAAATAATGGCTGGGGTGCCGCAAGGAAGCGTCCTTGGTCCAGTGTTATACTTATTATAAACTCGTGAAGGCACTGAGCTAGCTACATATGCTGACGACACTGTTATCCTGGCTGTAGGTAGAACACAGAAAAAATGCATGAAGCTCTGGATAGAGTAAATGAATGGACTAAGGTTTGGTCCGGGTCCGGAAAGTTAAGTATTCGATGGGTTATAGAAACTGATTCTGGAAGCAAAAATTCCGATCTGAAGTTTTGAATATCTTGATCGGAGATCCGTTGCCTCCACATTCTGATCTCTGAGATGAAATTCCTTTCTGAACAGTCCAATATTTCGTCATAAAACTTGTAAAGATCTGCGCATTTTTCCTCATCAAATTCCTGCTTGGAAGGAAATAGTTGTCCGAAACTGTGGAAGATCGATTTGTGTTTTTCGAACCGACTTTGGAGATGACAAATGTAAGTACCTATCAAGGAATGGAATGTAGAAGAATTCTGTAATAATCTTCGACATTTTGTGTTTCAACGTTGCAACGGTTTTTCTGTTGACTGCAACGACGAGGCAATTTCATATTAATTTCGTATTTGGAACAGATTTCAGCAACATTGTCGTAAATGATACGAAAATTTAAATCAACATTTTCCCGCTTTTCCTTGATATCTTTCGTAGCATCATCAGCTAACTTTGTGGCTTCTCCTAGATCTTGATTTTTCGTCTGCAATTCGCGACTCAGAGGCAAGACGATAGAATTGATCGATTCCATTATATGACAGGAGATTTGAAATTCGATTGTCAAAATCGCGGTCAAAAGCTGAGAAGCCTTTTGTGAAGTCTCTCGATCTTTCCACTTTTCCACTTTTTTATTTCTTCCAAAGCTTCTATAACGGCCGGTTGAAGTTCGAGGTAAGTTGAAACTGCTTCATGAGACTGAATGGTCTGAATGACAGATGTATACTGTCACAGCTTAAGCAGATCGGGGAAAATCTTACGCCACGGCGCTGCCATCGCAGTATTGTTGGCGCCCTATTTAAAATGTCAAACACGTGAGATATGTACGATACAGAAAACGACATTTCTCGAATGTGAATACATATCTATCAATACTCGTGATCTTACGTGTTTGTGGCTACAACGCATAATACTTATATGCTTTGATTTTGTATACCTTTTATTATGGTGCAAATTATCGACACTGTGTCGCGAAGTAGATGTCCCGAATTAAAATTGTTTGCAGTGGTAACCGTGTGTCCACACAAGCGGCACTATCGTAGTTTCATGCAAAATGTATCAAAAGAATGAGAAAATGAGGTTAAATTAGGTCATGACAGCACACATTTTGTGGACCCCCCCCCCCCCCCCTTAAAAAAAATTAATATAAAAACAACTTGAATGCCCAAATAAACATTTAAAAACACGATTTTTTTAATCTACGAGTATTCCAAAGATTTAAGTAACCTAGGAAAAAAATGTCATACATTTTGGCGCACCCTGTATATAACAACAAAATAAAACGTTTAACCAAAATATACATGCCTAGGAACACGCTATTTATAAAAAGATTTCGTCAAAAATTATCCGGCCGCAATCTTACCTGAAAATTCAACTTTACATCCTTGATTATTAATCATTTCCAATTCCACAACTTTGATTTCTCACTCTGCGCATGTCCATCGCGCAACATATTATTTGATATCATAAACCCCCCTCCGCCCCAAACAATATTTCTCTACAAATTCAAATCCAAATCAAACGCAAACGCTACATAAATAAACAAACCAACAAAATATTTGAAATAATCAAGACAACAATTCATCACAGCACCTCAAAGGGTCCACCGCTCCATCGCGTCCGGCTAACAAAATTAATATGTAAACGTTTGCTCTCACTTGATCTGGCAGTCTCTGATTTCTTTGATCATCTGTGTGTTTGGTTGTGTTCCAATTAAAAACAGTTTTATGGTAAGCAATCATCTCGATTTTCGTAAAATGCGTAACATAATTCCTAAATCATCAAAATCTACACTTTCATCTTTTGCCATTTTCACGCTTCTTTGTGTGTGGAAATCTTCAAATGGAAAGCTGCATGTTTTCGCTCACCCCTGCTCCCTGGTGCAGACTAGATAAACAGATCATTGACACGCGAAATTGATTTATTCTCGTAGAAATGCCAGCCGCAATAAAATATCAATTTGCAAATTTCGTTGTGATAACCGCCGCGTGCAATACATATTTAAATGCTCATTTGCATGGTGTGCATGCGAGAACACTTGCCGACGGAAGTGTCCGTCCACTGAAATTGGTCCGCGAATAAATATATTAGGTGCGAATGGATGGATGTTCCCCCCAACTCAAGAACATTTCTCTCATCACCTGGAGCTGCATGAGAACTGATTTATATTATACTTGACTTCGCGACTGTCCAAAATATCTGTATCTGAATCTAAACATACAACTTATAAGTGGAATTCAACCACAAATTCGCGCCTCTAGAACAGAAACAGATTACTGTGCTATAGTGGAAGGAGGCCTGGAGGTTTTTTGTTCTAAATTTTCCACACCATGTTCACCTTTGCAGTAAGTAGTGTTTGTATTTTTGAGATATTTTCATTATTGATACCTCTTTCTCTTCTCTGATTACTTTACCTAGTCGTCGGCCTCCTCCAAGACTGCGAGTTATTGCTTCACGTACGTCGTCGAATGGAATTTTTTCGATGGTGTTGGCAGCAATTGGCAACGTTTTTGCGGTGTTATGCCCTTTTCGGTGGATTTATAGAGTTCCATGTATGCTTCTTGTCGGTTTTTTTTTCTTATTTGGGCAAAGCCTCGTTTGGAAATCGATTTCGTGTTCTCATTTATCGATTGTTTTATTTTTCACTGTCGACAGACAGGAGGCTTGCGGAAAATAACATAATTCTTTCGGAATTCGACTGACGCTCAAAGCAAACATGAGAAAATATTTTTTGAGTGTTGCAATGGTTTAAGGTTTCTTTATTTATATCCTGATTCGTTTTACTGCAAATTGATATTTTATTAAACAATTTTCTTAATAAAATTATGTGAGTTTTAAAGGGAACTTCGAATCCATTAGGGTTACCGCTTACTTTTGTAGTGAAACTCGGTGATAGTCAACTTTAAAGGTTCATATCAGGGTTAAGCAAAATAACGCATCAAGCTAAATTTTGTTCTTGGCAGAAATGAAAGTGTTATAATCAAAGTAACAACTTTTAATTAACTTGCTAACAGATTCACAATGTGTCAAAAAAAGTATAAAAAATAGTCAACAAAATATCAAAAAACTGAAGAAGAGTCAAATATCACGCAGGTTGTTTTACAGAACCAGAAGTAAGTACAAACTAGGCTTTAGGAACTGTCAAACACTGACTTATCATTACGCAAGAGCTGTCAAGTAATCCGTAAATAAAGGACTGCAACCTGGCGTAAGAAGACTTACTTCTACGTTTGCTACGAAATCTTAACAAAAATATGCAAGATATTTAGATATCCACGTATTGAATCTATGGGCCCATTCATAAATGCAAGGTTTGCAAAGCAATAGCAATGCAAAGCAGGAAGTATTGCGCAAATTGAAATTGAGAGTTTCCTGCAAATCATGCGCTTGCAAAGCACATTTCAGATGTTTATGAACGAACAACTGCGTAAAAATGGAATTTACGTCGATCGCTGTCATTTTAATAAGTAATATGATAGATTGTTCTCAGCCATTACTTATCTGTAGTATTTGCGGCGCAGGGACATAAGTCCCCGGGACATAAGTCTCAACTTTTTATACCCTATTCTAGGGGTATATTAATTTTGACGCATAGTTTGTAACATACCTTAATATTGCCCGTAGACCCCTAAAAGTTACTATATTTATGATCAGCATCGATAGTAATGTCGATCTAGCCATGTCCGTCCGTCCGTCTGTCCGTCCGTCGGCAAAAATTAGGCCTTTAAACTGGACCTAGAGAGCTGAAATTTTAACCATATACTCTCTAGGGTCCCGAAATAATCAAGTTTACGAATTTTTGAAATCCGCCCACAGACACGCCCACAAACTCAAAAAAACAAAATTTTGGAAAAAATCGAATTTTGAGCTAGGAAGCCGAAATTTTTTATATATGATCTATGACTCCTAAAACTGCTCGGGATATACAATTTTCAAAATCCGCCCACTGCCACGCCCACAAAAAAATAAAACAATTTTATTGAAAAACCAAAATTTGAACTAGGGAGCTGAAATTTTTAATATATACTCTCTAGGGGCCCTTTAAGCTTATGTATAAATATTTTCAAAATCCGCCCACTGACACGCCCACAAATAAATAAAACAATTTTTTTGAAAATCCAAAGTTTGAGCTAGGGAGCTGAAATTTATAATATATACTCTCTATGGGCCCTTTATGCTCATGTGTAAATATTTTCAAAATCCGCCCACTGGCACGCCCACAATTATTATTTTTTTTTTTTTTTGAAAATTCAAAGTGAGCTAGGGAGCTGAAATTTATAATATATACTCTCTAGGGGCGCTTTATGCTCATGTGTTAATTTTTTTTAAATCCGCCTACTGACACGCCCACAATTAAATAAAACAATTTTATTGAAACACCCAAGTTTGAGCTAGGGAGCGTTTTTTTTGATAAAATCCTTTAAATGTTATATAACAAAATATGTAGAGCGTTCTTAACAATTCAACCATACTTAGACTTTTGTCACGCCCACTTATGAGGGATAGGAATAAGAATAGGGTATGCAACAGTTCGCCCAAGCGGACTGTAGCCCGTCCCTATGTTTTATTTGGGACTTATGTCTCACTTAAGTGGGACATAACTCCCAAAATTGATTCCTAACAGTAAAAGTTGGGACTTATGTATCACCAATCACATCACATCTATGCAATTTAAACATACAGCTGAGCCCAGCGACAAATTTAACATCTTGCTCGTTGCAGGGACGTTTGAACCTCGCTAATCCATCGCCAGCAAAGAATAACTGATACCAATTAGGATCCGTCACTTTTCCTTCAAGCAGATAATCAAGGGCAATATGATTGGACTTAAGACGCTTCCCTGGTGTACACCTCTTTGATTGCGAAATCCTCGGTGACGCCAACGATACATCTTACTCTTGTCTTTACTCCCTCAAACATGTATACATGTCCATGACCACCCGTAGGTAGATTTCTGCGACTCTTCGTTGTCTTAGCGCTACCCATAACAGATCCGTTGGTTGTCTATTGCAGGACTTTCCAAAATCAACCAAAACCATATGCAAATCATTCAATGCATCACGATGTTTTTCCATCATGATCCTTATACTTTGGATTGCATCTATGGTTGATTTATCAAATAGCCGTACTATTTTTCGCATTCGGCTATTTAATACCCCCTGAAGGATCTTCATGGTGTGTGACATCAGCTTGATTGAACGGTACTTATCAGTCTCGCGTATCGCCTTTTTCTTTGTACAAAATAAGAAGAAAACTCTCCCTCCACGGGTTAGGCATGCTTGGGGTCACTGTTTGATTTGGAGTAGGTGCGAGGTTTTATTTACGCACTTGGCCTTATTGTTTGGGATTTATGTCCCATCTCCGACAAAATATTTTGGAACTTATGTATGTCCCCACTTAGATGGGACATAAGTCCCAAAAGAAAAAGTTGGGACTTATGTGCCGGGGACTTATGTCCCTGCACCGTATTTTCACCCATTTTCAACAAAAAGAAATTAAAAAGCAATACGATTCTGAAATCTGCACGATTGCGCTCAAAATTGCGCAATAAATAAAACTCTACTACATTTATGAATTCTCTGCTTAGCAGTGATGAAAATTGATGCATTTGTGAACTCTCTGCTTAGCACATCTTGCGCAATATTGCATTTATGAATGGGCTCTATATCTGCTTTCCATTTTTTACCACGTAAAAAATAAATAAAATACTTGTTGTGTTTCGTTTTTCAGTGTTATTTGGTAGCACTGACAAGTAATGAGCTACATCTGCGACGCTTGCTGAAATATAAAAATGTTTTTTCTGTATGATTCGAAATTAAAATAAAACGCAAACACGTTAAACAAATGAGCCAACATCTTTTGTCAATAGATACATTTTACAACATTAATGACCAAAGATAATTTCGGGCATATGACCACCACCGGAGCGTTTTAGAAAATGCATCCTGCAGCTTTTCCGAATAGACTTTCGAATACCCCCACAGAAAGTGGTTCAGCGGCGGCACATGACCTTGCGAGTCCAGGCCACAGGTCCATTTCTGGATATAATGTTGTCATCAAACACTTCCTTCAATAACTCGATGGCTTCGCCGGCAGTATGGTATGTGGCTGTTGTTGGAAACAAATGTCCTGCAGATCGTTTTCACGGACTTTTGGAAAGAAAAAATCGTTGATCATGGCTTTGAGCCATGAGACTTCTCACGGGTCGGGAGCCCGTTAAGTAAAATATAAAATAAGTTAATGTTAATAAGTAATATCATTCAGTAGGTGACTTGGAGAGCTGAGGAATGTGGGCAGGAACCATGGAAGGTAGTGCGCTGGTGTATTAGGGCTTCTAATAACCGCAAGCAAAATCAATTAAAGATATACACATGTAAGTGAACAATCCAGCCAGAATCATTGTGAGCAAATTGTTAAACTTTCATTTCTGTCGCAGATCGTCCCGCATAGTATTGGTATGGGAATTATGTGTAATAATATGGCTCAGATCACCGACCAAACATAATGCCGAGGGAATTTTAAGCCCAACCTGCTCTGATGCTGACACTCACTCCAACAAATTATACAGCGTTCATTTAATACCAAACAACAGCTGTTACATTGGAATTTGCACTCCTTTGCACATCATTGATTCCTACCAGCACCTATAACACCTATTTTAATTGGCATCAGCTTAGCACAACATCCCAATGCTTCTGAGACCATCTTTGCAATTATTGAAGACTATTACTCCCATCGCAAATATCAGCATTTACAACTAACCTAGCCCCCAAAGCCCATGAGCACTCTCTGTTGCCTGTAGGGTGATGATGCCATTGATTGTCACATGATAGGACGTTCATCCATCATCTGTAACCAAATCATATAAAAGCCACCACACATTTGATGGGTTGCAAAAATAACCCTGCAACTGCATCGTCATCGTACTCCAAAAATCAATTTACTCGTCAATTCTGCGATGGAAATCGAGCTGCCGCTGCCGTTGTTTGGCGACGTCAAAGCACCTCGTCGATCGCTCCCGCACCGAGGCACTGTGCCTGTTTGTAATATTCCTGTCGGCATCCACATTTGCCTCTGCCTTCACTCGGAAATCATTGAGAAGTGAACTTGTGATAAATTACTTTGCGGTTTCGATGTAGATATTTGGTACAACTTCTGCTGACGTTCTCAATCCATTATGCGAGGTCAATGAAGAGTGAATGCATACCACCAGTGGTATTGGTATGATGATGATACTTTTCAATATTCTTTTTCCTGCTCCACCACGGTTGCAATCTCATTTAGTTTTCTTCTTCATGGTTTTTGTTTGCCCATTTGCAACCATCGAGTAATTTATGTTTAGTTTGAATCAATTCGAGCATATTACCACCTTTTCAATCCAGTCGAATGCACTTTAATAGCAACGGAGGAACGAAGCCTACCTCTCTGACTATAGCGGTGCTAGAAACTTGTACAGCTTTTGTTTCTAATGTTGGTGCTGGTGCCGTTGGTTGGATTGGGTTGTTTTCGCCACAGGTCGAGGCACGACACACCTCAGAACTAGCAAGCAGCAACATCCCTCCACACTCGAATGGAAAATCTATTGAATGAATTCTCAATGAGGGAATTGAGATTGAGTGGTTTTTCAGGAGCCTCGTTGTAGAGAGGTTATAGGTTACTTACTAATCATGCAGATTTATTCTCTCGTGCGAAATCAACCTCGTTCTCTTCTACGATTCTATACAAAATAAACGCAAAAAAAAGAATGAAAGGACGAGAGAAAAAAAAACGAAACACAATGACAAAGAGAGAGAGGAGAATAAATTCAAAAGAACTAAAAACAACGTACACACGCCTCCAGTAAGTGATCAGGGAATATGAAAAAAAATGTAAAGACACGCCAACAACAACAATGGCATCGAGCGTAAACCACAATCTCGTTATATGGAGAATTAATGTTTCAAGTTAAACGAACCGAATGGAACTCCACCAGAGCAAGTTCTCCAGCATCAGCACCACCTGGATTGGAGAAGAGTGTGTACAGTGAAGAAAAATCATTTGGCCGGACGGTCAAGACTAGTTCAAGTTCCAACTTTAAAATTTAAGGAAATCTGCTGCTCGGTTGTTTTTTTGTTTTGTTTGGAAGTTTTGTGTTTTTATTTTCATCGCTTGGGCTTACCCAGACCTGTCCTTTTTTTTTGTTAGGAAGGTAGGTAGCAGTTGTAAGATTTAAACGCGATGAAGAGAAGTGATATGTAAATTGCATGCACTTTATTCCATTATCGCGTTGTATCGCCTCTCGCTCGTGTTTGTGTGGAGAAGAAATGAGATAAAACAAAAGTGATTACCGCATGTGATATGATTAATGTTCATTTGACAGACTCTTGACAGCGAATGGCATGTTAATGGGATTGCTTTGAACGCACACAACTGATTTGTATGTTGAAAATGCCAAGTAGTGTTTAATTAAATCGATGAGATTCGGAGAAATGGAAGACGTATAGGTTAAAAATTAACTAGGGAGTAATTAAGGAGACAAGAATGCCCATTTGGTATCCTAATGATGGTAAAATAGAGCACATAACTAATCCTGGTGTGACTGTTGTCAGCATAATGACACCAGCGTTGGTATCTTGATATTTATAAGATATTTTCAATTGTCCTAAAAAGGTGTACCTACGGATAATTGCATTCATTTCGGCATCCAACTAGGCTTTCAATTGACGGTACACTTGACTAGGACAATGCCATTCTTCTACAGAACTCGCTCAATAAAGTCATATTCCCGTATAGGTAATCAGTTAGCAGCTCGTAATATAGCGACAATTAGCAGTAGATCTAGAAGCCTAAAAATCCACACAGCATCCTGAAACTTCCCAGATTGTCAAACTGCCAACCAAATCAACCAATGCGAGACATACGCATCCAACTACTCAAACGTACACACATTGCAAATATCCTACTTTGAGCGACTTACGAGTAGCAATGGAGTAGCTACAGATGCACTTATTAAACCATTGCAGCGCAAATTTAGGGAAGCGAGGGGAGAATATGAAGTCAAGAGTCAAGAGGAAGTCAAGGGAGGCGAAGTCGATCTAGCGTTGAAAGAAGAGAGCGTACGCAGTCTCCCAGCCGAAGAGTCTCGCGATCGAAACAATTTCCGCAGGTTTAGCAAGAAAGCGAAGTAACTGACTGCTGACTTTAAGACCGAAACATAGCCTCTTTGAAACAGCGACGGCAACCCAGTCACCGAAGCGCAGGGAATAGAAGATGTGTTTAAGCAGTTTTTTCAACAGCTGCTAAATGGGCATCATGTAGAGTAAGAGATAAATCAAGCAGGGAACCCACTTCCTGTCAGTGAAGAACTATTCCACGTCCCAGTATAGAAGAGTTGGGCTAAGCTATAAAAAAAAGCTAACGAACAACAAGGCCGCCGGGTCTGATGGCTTACCAGCGGAGCTTTTTATGCGCATGCACAAAATCATTAGCCAAGTATGGGTGGAGGAAAGCATGCCCGATAACTTGGCTTTCAGCTTCACTTGCTACCATCTACAAGGAAGACAACAATATGTCTTGCATGAACTCTTAAGGTGAATCCCTGCTTAATGTCGTATATAGGATCCTATCTAATCTACTGTGTGAACGTCTCCAGTAGGAGTTCCGGCCCGGCAGATCGACAAATACCAAATCTTTGCACATAGACAAATCCTCGAAAATACGAACTAATTTGAAGTCGAGACTAACCGCCTTTTCATCGACTTTGCTTTCTTCAATCAAGTTCAGGAGAAAATAGTGCATAGGGCAGGTCTCACCAAGAAAAGCACCACCCCGAGAGGTCCGTCCAGCTTCTGGGGTATGCGGACGATATCAATATCATCGACCGTTCCCAGCGTGAGTGGTAGAGGCTTTTATGGTGATTGAAGATCAGGCGAAACAGGTTGGTCTTGAAGTTGATGAGCACAAGACCAAGTAAATGCCATCAAAAATAAAAACATCTGCCTACCAACTAGGACAAAACGGACTGTTGATTTTAATAACTTCGAGGCAGTTGAGGAGTTCATCTACATTTTAGAAAACATCAACTCCACGAATGACACTCTATAAAGGAGATAAAATGTAAAATTGCCCTGTGAAACCTTTGCTTCTTCGGTTTGGCAAAACAAATGGGTCCAAAACTCCCGACTCGAGGGAATAAAGGCGTGCTGTATAGAACCTTGATTCTGCCAGTTCTGCTTTATGGCGTCAAAGGATGGACGAAAAGCTGGAAAGGGGAGCTTTTCTTGGGTTCTTTCGGAAGAGATATACATATGTATCGAATATTTTGATCTTGTGTGCAAGGAGGGCGAAGCGAGCTGTTCCAAGATGTGGATGTAGTCCAAAAGGCTATATCAAGTCGACAGCATTGTCTCGGCTAAACGAGCGAATGGACAATAATGCTCCAGCCAAGAGGATCTTAGAGTTCTAGCCCGCAGATTCCAGACGGCAAGAAAGGACAAATCTCTGACTTTAAGATCAACCCATCGCAGATGCCAGAGCGCTTGTTCTAAATAACTGAATGCAGCGTACCCGGAATCGCACAGGAAAAAAGCCTGCAGTGTCTCAGGCGCAGAGAGTATTCAAGGGTTGGAAGCGCGTTAAGTAAAGTTAGACATCAATTTTCAGCTATTGGCTAAACAATTTCCAACGGAATAAAAAAAAAACATTTTTAAGTAAAAGTAACATCCCAAATGCCTTTACTTTTTTTTATTGAATAGTTTATTTGGCTCTCGTAAATTACGCCAGAGGAAGTTACGCTAGAATTTCGTTTGGAAAAAAAATGCTTTATACAAAATTCTGATCTTTTTACCTAAGAAAAGGGGCCAGACTTTTCCGGCATTCTTTTTTTAGAAATGGAAAAAGGATTTTAAAAAATGATTTTGAAAATACAACAGAAGAATTTTAATAATATATCTACTTAACTTGCATCTGCTCCAAATCTAACAGTGAGCCCAAGCAGGGGGATTGCAGGGGTCACCAAGGCCTCCCATACACATTGCACTGTTTTTATACCCTATTCTAAGGGTATATTAATTTTGACGCATAGTTTGTAACATACCTTAATATTGCCCGTAGACCCCTAAAAGTTACTGTATTTATGATCAGCATCGATAGTAGTGTCGATCTAGCCATGTCCGTCCGTCCGTCCGTCCGTCTGTCGTAAAAATTAGGCCTTTAAACTAGACCTAGAGAGCTGAAATTTTAACCATATACTCTCTAGGGTCCCGAAATAATCAAGTTTACGAATTTTTGAAATCCGCCCACAAACTCAAAAAAACAAAATTTTGGAAAAAATCGAATTTTGAGCTAGAAAGCTTTATATATGATCTATAACTCCTAAAACTACTCGGGATAAAAAATTTTCAAAATCCGCCCACTGACACGCCCACAAATAAATAATTTTTTTTTTTAAAAAATCCAAAGTTTGAGCTAGGGAGCTGAAATTTATAATATATACTCTATAGAGGCCCTTTATTCTCAGGTGTTAATTTTTTTTAAATCCGCCCACTGACACGCCCACAATTAAATAAAACAATTTTATTGAAACACCCAAGTTTGAGCTAGGGAGCGTTTTTTTGATAAAATCCTTTAAATGTTATATATATGTTATATAATATAATAATATTTAAATGTTATATAATATGTAGAGCGTTCTTAACAATTCAACCATACTTAGACTTTTGTCACGCCCACTTATGAGGGATAGGAATAAGAATAGGGTATCCAACAGTTCGCCCAAGCGGACTGTAGCCCGTCCCTATGTTTGGGATCTACTTTTGATATTTATGGAAGATCCCATCATCCGTGCAATGTGTATGGGACCCCTTCTTGGGGTTACAGTTGGATTTATAGTAGGTGCGAGGCTGGGGTAGGTGCCACATGGACATAGTGTCTTTTTTAAACGGATATTAAGTACATGGACACCTCCACCCACCTACCCCCTACCAGAACATTAATTACCTCAGGGTTTTTTATTTGTTTTGTGATCACTCACAAACCGTCTTGTTTAAGAATAAAAAATAAAAAAATGTCTGGCCTAATTTCCATTTTACTTTCTGGCTCTTTTTCCAAACCGGTCTGTCCTAATTTCCAACATTTGTGTCGTATTTTCCAAAAAAAATGTCTGGTGTTTTTTCCAATTTTGACTTACAGCCTTATAACGATTGTCAATGATCAATTATTTGATAAAATTTGTCAATCAATTTGCTATTCGGTATTATGAACAACGATTGACAAATTTTTGACTCATTATGAATATTTAACAAAAACTACTGAGAATAGTGCGCACTTCGTTTGACATTTCACTTTATTTCATTAGTTGCCGCCAGCCAGATTTCTTTTCTTTACGCACGCGTTTTTTTTGGATTTGAGTTGAAAATGCAAGTATTCTGTTATAAATAAATATTGTTATTTACTTTTATCCTTTTTCTTTTACTAGGACTAAAATTGTAAGCAACAAAAACCAGCTCTCCAGGTTGATAGAGCTTATGGATGAAAGCCCAGACTTTGCAAATGGAATTTGGCCAAAGCCACTCAGGTTTGAGAGTTTGGTACAAATTTTCTTGCCTCATATTATCCTCTTCCACAATATCATTTTCACCGAAAAAAATTTCTACCGTAGACATTATTATTTACAAAACAAATTAATAAAATAAAAAAATAATATGTTTACCAACGACGAATTCGCTATTGGTTGAAAAATTGATAGATATCAACAATTTTGACAACCATAATACCGCGAAAAAAACGAACAATGCCGTTCACAATAGACCGCCAAATGGTATTTTATTCACTACTGATCAAAAATTTTGATGTTTGTTAATCATTTTTATTTTACCACAAGGAGGAGTGCTCTCACCGCTACTATGGATCTTAGTAGTCAACGAGGTCATCTCCAACCTAGAGGAGGATGGATGCAAAGTGACGGCCTACGCGGACGACATTGCCATTGCCATAACGGGGAAATTCCCCCACACGATCACCTAATGGAATCGGCTCTCAGGTCGGGCTCAATGTTAACCCATCCAAAACCGAACTGGTTTTATTTACAAGGAAAATTAAGGTGCAGGAGATAACGCCACCTACGCTCAACAACGAACCACTAAAATTTGCCAGCCAAGCTAAATACCTGGGAACGATCCTAGATAGCAAACTCAGTTGGAAACCAAACATCCAAGACCGCATAAGGAAGGCTACGATTGCCATTTACACCTGTAAAAAGGCCTTAGGCTCCAGATGGGGTCTACAGCCTAAGATAACACACTTGCTGTACACGGCGGTCGTCAGGCCTATCCTCACTTACGGTATCATAGCATGGTGGCCTGAAATATCGCAGCAATGCCACGCAAGCGCCCTAGAACGAATCCAGAGGGCAGCCTGCATATGCATCACAGGAGCCTTAAGATCCACACCAACGGCAGCCTTAACGACTTTTTTTAAACCTCCTCCCCATTGATATCTATGGGAAGCTGGTGGCCACTAAGGCGGCCCTGAGATTAAGAGAATCCAATTCGTGGCAATGTTCACACATCGGGCACAGCAACATCCTAACTGCCCACAAGATTCCCAACAATACGGATTATCTAATCCCAAGACTAGATTTCAGTAATAAATACAAGACAGCCATCCCAGACCGAGCCAGCTGGGAAGGCGGTCGTATTGTAAACAATAACGCCATAGAAATATACACCGACGGGTCAAAGACAGCCGACGGCATGGGGGCGGGCGTGTTTTCGGACAACCCTGCGCTCAACGTCGTACTACGACTGCCTGACCACTGCAGTGTATTTCAGGCAGAAGTCACGGCTATCCGCGAAGCAGCACGCAGACTCTCTATGAGCCCGATAGATGGAAAAACTATCGTGATCTACATAGACAGTCAGGCAGCGATTAAAGCCTTAGAATCACCAACAATAAGATCCAAGTTGGTAAAATAATGCCGCGAATCTCTTAACGAGATCTCGGTCAGATGTAACACTTCCCTGTGCTGGGTACCCGGTCACAGTGATATTCCAGGCAACTGCAAGGCGGACGAGTTAGCCAGACGGGGTTCCGCACAAGAACTCTCCGACAACAGAGAGTCACCGGCGGTACCCATTCAGACACTGAAACTCAAACTTCTAGATAATGCGTTAATAGAAGCAAACAACAGGTGGAATAGCATCAGTACATGTGTGTCCTCAAAGCAAATTTGAACCAGGAAATGTATCAGCTCTGTAATCGGAGCAATCACACTTCAGTCAGAACTCCACTCCGAGGGCGAGACAGTAACCCGGCGGATCGACTGAAACGGTCTCCCCCGGCCTTGCTGCCTTCCCGCTATGCAGACACAACAGGAACAGAGTTGAGGTTAGATTGTAACAGTAACCACACTCTGCTTCTCTCCCATGCCTCAAAACCTGCACCACAAACCCCCGAACTCAGTCATCATAATTCCAAATCGACTATCAAGGCCGCCCCTCCCTGCTTCCTTTCCGCGGAATGGTGTAACTTGAGGCTCGTACTGCAACAGTCGCCACAAGCCGCACCCCCTCCCCCCCCCCCCCCCCCCACCGAATGCCTGCAGCAGGGTTGGACCACCTTCAGTCACGACCTCTAACACAGTTTTGTAACCAACTACTTGACTGTGCAGCCGGTACACCCGACCCCCCTCCAAGAAATGTAATAGCTTGCTCGGGATTGACTGTATCGGTCTCCCTGGCACGGTATTGCCTGCAAAGAGAGTGAAGAGTAGTTTGAGGTTCGATTGTAACAGTCATCTCAAAAGACGCTTCCCTCCCCCGGTGATCAGGAGGCAATAGCCTGCCTCCGTGGCGCAGAATTTGAGATCGACCTGTGGTTTGATTACATCAATCACCGCATCTCGATCGCAACCCTTGGTTCGGATGTCGGGCGAAAGTCGCCTCTGCACTAGCCACTCCATCACATCGCAACCCATGCGAAACACAGCCAGGCTGCACACCCTGACCTCTTCAGGAGTACATTCCCCCCTAAAAACTACTACCTCACAGGAGGCAATCACAGGGAACCCAGTAGGCCGAGCGACGACCGGCAGAACCCCCCCCCCCCCCCTTTTTGTGGTATCCTACAACGGGCCGAAACTGCGGCCTAAGTGTGCCTGGGCTCACGCCCTCGCAGTCACCTTACCTAACATAACCTAACCTAATCATAATACCATTTTATCAATTTTATTGGTAAACGAACAATTTTATCAAATATCGTATTGATATAATTCTGGCGTAAATTCTGCAACCAGTTTATTTATTTAATAAAAAATCGAATATCGAATAGCAAAGTTCGATAAAATAAGAAGTTCGAATATCCAAGGAAGTTCACGCCAAGTGCCATATGGATCAACGTTCCTTAACAATCGCGAAAAAAAGGAGGGCCTAAATATCATACAATGTGCAACACCAGCATTTGATTGACCTCAGTGATGAAACGTCTCGAAACCGAGAGACTGGCCGATAATTTTTGAGGTCGAACCGGTCAACCCCAGAGGCAGTAGTGATCCACTGAGGAAGGCAAAAAAACATCAAAATTTTAGTCATTTGGCACATCTGAAGGGCAATTACTTCGATTCACAACTTAGAACACTTTGAAATACGAGTACTACTGCAATACATAGAGAGACAAAAAACATATACTTCTCATAAATGCAAAGAACCTCCTTAGATGAATAAGGATCCTTGCAGCCATAAAAACGCCCGTTTTTTACCGCTTTAAACTAAAACCGCTTCTAACTCCTTCAGATTGAACTTCAATAAATGAAGTAAAGGTCTCTGCTAACATCATCCGCCCATGAAAAATAAAACCTAACACAGATAAAGCAAACACTTTAAGAACAGAACTCAAAAGGGCCAAATAACCGACATTAAAAAAGAGGACGACTCCCCTGTGATAAAATATGCGGCAGTGGTAGCAACACGCCAACGTTTTGTGTATTTTAGGTGAGTGTGATTGTGTGATAAACTCTTCTGCACTCGCTTTAAGAGCACACGCTTCAATGAAGGATTTAAATTGCTTAAGGATCCCTCATCCCTACACCCCAAACCCCAAACGCCATCTATCCATCATCCAACCAACACCGCCGTACTTCTCTTTGCGACTGAGTAGACTCTGTTTATGTGCTAGGATGCCGCAATACTACACTAGAGACGAAGAATACTACTGCTGCTTCTCTCAACTAAGAGCTTACTATTCGTACTATGAATTTATTTTTCCACTACCGCTGGTAATGGCGGCGATGTTTCTACTGCTATTCTGCTTGCTGCTGTTGCACCTCTGCGACCTTTGAAGTAGAGACTTCAAAGGACTCGTTGACTTTTCTTGTTGTTTTTTTTTTTTTTTTGGTAAGTAATTTTTCAGTAAACATTGATTTTTCTCTCGACTGGCAGTTGCAACTCGTTGCATCCTTCATACCGTGTCTTTGCTTAGAGTAAATGACTTGGCACTGCTTTGGATACATGTGTCCTTAATGTGTGAATTCTATGTCAAAGCTATGAAAAAGAGTTGAAGGAATGTGTTCTCGATGTCACTGCCGGCTCTTGTCGGTTGCTATTCTAAAAAGGTTCCTTAACATCCTTTTGCAGAATTTTAATATTGCGGGTATTGATTTTCAATCGTTTGCGGCGAAGAAGACGAGTTCGTAGGTTAGAGTTGGATACGAATTTCTTATATACACGAAAAGATCTTGTTCAAAGCCAGCGCATGTAAAAGGTCATTAAAGGATATTATTGCTTTCAAGAACACTTTCATTAAAACTTTGACTGATGGAATGCGAAGGATGGGTGAGGGGTAAGGGTTAAATTAAACGTTCCGCAGGAAACGACATTTGAAAGGTTTTCTATGAAATCGAGTTGGAGTGAAGGTAAATAATTGGTGTTGTTGTGGGGATTTGTAGAGATTTATTTTTTAATGGATGGCGGCTTGAATAAACTGAGTTATCTGATGTAGGTAAATACATATTACAAATTGTTATAAGATGCCATGACAATTAGTAATAAAAAAATAGGTTGCTAATAGTTCAAACCTCGGTTCTCAAACTATTAGTGTGTGCGAAGCTATTTCTTGTTACAAAGCCGACTTCGAACGGAAAATTTTGAGAATTTTGTAATCTTGGATATTTGCCAAAGGTGGAGCAGTGAAAAAACTTTAAGGGGTTACTATGGTGGTACCCCTCGTTCAGTAATCCAACACTGAAATCACAATTACATGAAGCTGGTAAGAAATCAAAAGAATGTATATCGGGAATTTAATTTGCAAGGTTTTAAGTAAATAACGTAACAAAGCACTACGACGACTCTATTAACAAAATCATTCACAAATGGCTTGACGAAAATATCCGATCTACAATATACGAATAGCAAATCTTTGTATAACACGTTATAGGTATTAGCACAATTAAACTAATTTTGTCGTGCACGATGCAAGCAAATAACATTACCGTGTTGTCCTCACCTACAACAAATTTTAATATAAATATTTTCCCAACAACCAATGACGAAATATTTAACTCTAATTATTGGATTTAAATGCCTTGAGGTGAGCCTGTGAATAAATTGAGATTAGAACTCCAGCTTCCAATGCGATGCGTCCTTGCGCTTCTGATTTACATGCAAGCATAAGTCACGTATTTTATTGCTCACACCTAATAGACTCAAGAATTTGCAATCGTCATGTAAAGTTAGTTGTCTAAGAAAATTGCTGAATAATTTAAAAGCATTTGTTAACACTGTGGGCGCAGTGACTCAATGGTTAGTGCTAAATACTACTAATCGAGGGGTCCTAAATTCAAATCCCGCCACACAGTGGGCGGAATGGGTGCTCTTGTGATATTATTTACAGTTTAGTGTCTAAGAAGCGATAATAGACAACAAATGTGTTTAAATGACTTTTTTAATCTATATTTTTTTAAATACATATTTTTTTTTTAAGTCGGAATCTGAGAATGTAACTTAAAGCATTACGGTGGCATCCGAATAAAAATAGTTTTTGTTTGCAAACATATTTTGGTTTTTCAAACTACATAGTAGTGTTTTTTTTTGTATGATTTTCGACCAAACCTCTTCTTCTTCCTTTAATGGTAGTGAGGCTATGATCGTGATTAAAGGAATTATAACCCTCGCACTTAACTGCATCCCGACTCGTCCGCCGGTTGTGTTCGCAAGTTCGACCTCGGAAAATAAAGACAGGGCTCCCGCTCCATCAGGAGTTTCTATGCCTGCCTCTCTTTTGCTTTTGAAGATGACTGCGTTTTCACGCCACTTCATCCACGCTCGGGTTACACGATGCTTAATGTCGTCCTCACAGCTTGATTCGCTATTGATCATAGATCCCAGATATTTGAACCTTTCGCAATTGGGAATCACCTTTCAGTCATTTAAATCTACAAACATTTAAAACCAACGTGCATCGGCATCTCTCCCTATCTTCTAACCCTAATTTCCTTAACGCCCGCGCTGTGTAGCTATTACATCATAAGGGTATCCAAAAATCCCTTTAATGCGAGTGCATTATAAAAAAAAATGTCTGGAACAGGTCGGAGTCGATCAGAGAACGGGTAGCACAAGTATTTTGTTTTTTTTTCGGACTTATACGATAAAACTTCCGCCTATAATTAGGTTAGAATAATTTCATTTATTCAGAACAATGCAATCAAATTAATTCAGTAAAGGGCTTTGCCTGAAATGTATGAGCAACTGGTGCCTTTTTTTTACGGCACACTAACGCGACCTAGCGGGATGTGTAGAGTAGTTCAATACAAACAATAGTTACTACGGCAGCTCAGCTCTAAAGTAGATCCGTCTCGAGTTATGCGCGTTAAATGCGATTCTCCAAACTCTACCGTAAGCTAGTCTGTTAGTCTGCAGAATGGAAATAGAAAAGACACAAACTGCCAGTAACCAGAAGTTACGACAAAATTGATAATGATACCAACCTACAAATGCGACAATTGGCTACCTACTGAGGAGGCAGACAAACTATCCTATTTAAATCGCTAGAGCGCAAGTTACACCAGGGATTGAGGGTTTTCATCTTACAGTCAATTCCACAATTACAAGGATATATATATCCTCATGAAGCTTTGGAATTCGTTCCCAGACATTTATTGATAGAATGAAGTCACCAAAATATTGAAGCCTTAAGAAAACACATTATTTCAGTCTCCTTTAGCTATAGCTGGTCATTCCTAGAGTGTTATATTCTAGATACTGTACGAGGAGCCTGCACATAATGTTTGACGTAATACTGCAATGTAATATTTGATTTTTAGCTGGCTGGTAGCGTGTTTAATTTAGTTAACAGAACAGGAGCTCCCAAGCAGGGTTACCTTCGGAACACCAAAGTTTCCCATAGATACCTTTTCAACGCTGGGACACCAGGACGCCACTTTTTGAAAATTACTAAAATGTTACACCTTTTAGAAATGCGGGACACTTTTTTTTAAATTCAGTTATAAAAAATTAAAAACTCCTTGAAATATCATAAGTGTCGTTGAAAACGTTCCTTTCACTCAAAACAATAAATTGTAGCCAGTTTTCCCTAAATTCATTCAATGCGTTCGTTCAATTCGTACACATCATAGCTCTCAAATCAATATCAGCGATGTGCAACATAAACATCGTGTGTGTTTTGTGAATGCGTTTGTGTGTAAAAGTGTTCTTCCCCGAATCTATATCTATATCTTGTTGTGTGTGCGTGAAATGTTTTTCCCCGGATTCTTATTCTGTGTTTTATCGTTGTGTTAGCATATTGGATTGGACAATTGGAGTATTTTGTATGGGACACTTTTTTGCTGTTGGGACACCTTTCTGGGACACCATACCAATATTTCTCAGAGGTAACCCTGCTTCCAAGAATCAACTCATCATCGTGTGACGTACGTCCGTCAATATTACTCGGTGTAATTTTTTAGTCCAGCCATTTCCGAGTTATGAAGAATCTAGGAAGTTTGTTATTTTGAGTATAGCAAACCCACACAGTCTATCATTTATCTTACCATCCATAAACATTGTCAAGCAAACTCACCTTCGACCGTAGTATACAAAACGGGTTTACCACGATATCTAGAAAGCAATAATCTAGATAGCAAAAATTTCGAAAGTAAAAATATCGAAAACAAAAATCTAGAATTGAAAAAATCTCGAAAGAAAAATTTAGAAAGCATAATCTCGAAATACAAAAATCTAGAAAAAAAAAATCTCCAATGCAAAAATCTCGAATGAATATTATAATTTTTGAGACAATGGTTACGATTCGCGCGAATTGTTTCCAAAATTAATATATTCATTCGAGATTATTTACTACTCTTTAACATCCACGATTGACTGACGGGAGTATTTAAAAAAGAAAAACAAATTTTAAAAGTACTAGATGAAAAAGAAGAGAGGAGTCATGTGGGGTACCTTAGGAGTCTTGCGTACAGCTCGAGCTTATAACATAATAATTCATCCTTTTTTGTTATACCTACATTATGCATTTATAGCTAAGTTTATGAATTTAAAACTTTTTTGTTTGTTTTTCTTATTATTTATAATGAAGTTATTATTTAACAAAAAATATTGATTTTTTGTTGTTAATTTACCAAAAAAAAATTGCTGAATAAACTAAATATGTAATGCGTTTTCTTTGAGTTTAAACTCTTTAAATAAGTAAGAAAAAAATCTCGAATTAAGTTTTTTTTCGAGATATGAGCCGTGTTTCTTTGCACGCGGATATAGGGATAATTTGAAATTTGCATGTAAAATACAACAACAACTTATCCTATATACGCTAACTTTAGGGGGGATAGCTATCGCCGCTCAGTCAGTTAGCGGGGATAAACAGTGCTTCCAAAACCCATTTTCTTCGTTTCTGATGAACCGATACGATGAATTTTTCAGGAAATGTCAAAGTTTGACATCCCTCCAACCACTTACACATCCCGCCGAATATTTTGTTCGTGATTTTATTATTATTTTTTTTCAAACTTCATTATAAAGGTAATTGCAATTAGCAAATCTGTTAATGTGAAATAGTTTTTCATAATTTTAGAATATGCTTGGCATCAATTTCAATTGGCGGACGTAAATATTTTTCAATTTCAGGATTTTCAATACAAATTTCTTAACTACAACTTACAGCTGTGTCACGGTGCATGTCATAGGTGCATGTGTGCTGCCAAGTTTTTTTTTGATGAATTCTTAAGCGGCGATAGTCGTTTTTTGCTGCCATCCCTATATCCGCGTGCAAAGAAACACGGCTAATGTACGCACATCCGACGACGAACTTGATTAGCATTTCCATGCTGAAAACATGTCGACATATCTCTTTTATTTGTTCTTCCTTTGGTTTGCTTAAAACTGAGTTTAAGGCTATATTGGACGGTTGAAAGTTACATTTGCATAAGTTCGAACTAGAATTGGACTTTATTTCACATTCATTTTTCATTTCATTTTTTTCATTTCATTTCATTTTATTCCAATCAATGATCACATACTCAGCATTTTATAAGTGAACTTACACTAGATATTACATAAATGAACATTGAGGAATATAAGATACGAGGGTGGGTCAATAAGTCCGTGACTTTTGGAATAAAACACAGATTTTTTGATAAAAAAATAATTTTATTTTTCAACGTAGTCTCCCTTGAGCTCTATACACTTTGTCCAACGCTTCTCCAATTTTGTTATCCCTTCCAAAAAAAATGATTTGTCGAGGTCCTCAAAATAGGCCTTTGTTTGCGAGATGACTTCATCATTGGAGTCAAATCTTTTTCCACCAAGCCATTTCTTCAGGTTTGGGAACAAGAAGTAGTCGCTCGGAGCCAAATCTGGAGAAAAGGGTGGATGAGGGAGCAATTCATAGCCCAATTCATGGATTTTTGCCATGGCAACTGCACATGTGTGCACCCTTGCATTGTCTTGGTGGAAAAGAACTTTTTTCTTGGCCAAATGAGGTCGGTTTTTTTTCAAATCGTCATTGAATCGGTCCAATAAGTTGGCATAATATTCCCCATTGATTGTTCTTCCCTTTTGAAGGAAGTCAATTTTGTGAATTTTTTCGATTGTTTCGGGTGTAGAGACCTCAACTGGGCGTCCAGGACGTTCGGCATCTTCAGTGCTTGTACGGCCACAACAAAATTCAGTAAACCACTTTTTTACCATTGAAATCGATGGTGCAGAGTCCCCATAGTATTTATCAAGCTTAGCCTTGGTCTCGGTAATGGTTTTTTTTCGCAAGAAATAATGCTTAATAAGCACAACGAAATTCACTTTTTTCCATTTTCTCCTCAAATTAGTGAGTAGTCTGATAAAAATAGCTGTCAAACACAAACTAACTGACGCAGCAAATTTAAATTTTGACAGGAGTCAACTGACAGATGCCTGTTGACAGGAGCAGTGTTGCTGTTTCAGTAAAGAGGTCAGAAATTCAAAAAGTCACGGACTTATTGACCCGCCCTCGTACATCCTGTAGTTATTAAAACTAGTGACGGATGCATTAATTGAGTCATAATTATAAATTTAAGGAAAGTAAAAAACTTAAGATAAATACAATTGTTGTGGGGTGATTAAGATATATAAACAATCTGATAATGTTATACTAAAAAATATAAGAGCATTTTTTTTTTGTAAGCTACGTTATATAATTACTTTTATAAAGTTATAAATTTCATTGAAGTCAAACCTAAATAGCCACTTTTTGATTTCTCTGTTGAATGAAAAGGATTTTTTTATACTTCGAAATTCGAAAGGCAACCTATTAAATAATCTGGGTGCTACTGAAGTATAGAAATGTAAGAAGCGATAAGTATTGTGAGGTGGAATCTCAGCTAAAAATCGTTCTGTGCTACGTATCCCATAAGTAGCTAAATTCTGATTTAGTAAGTTTCCACTTCTTAAGTAAAATATTTTTAAAACTTTGTAGAAATAAAAATTTTTCAGCGGGAGTATCTTTGAATTACAAAACAAACTAAAACTATGTTCAAGGCGCTTTTTTCCATATTAATCTTAGAATATGTTTCTGAGAACTATCTGGCATGAGACATTTTCCCAGGCGATTTGTGTACTAAGTCTTCAGGGCATTCACCAGATACAACTGCTGATACTATTTTGTATAAATACAGTTGGTCAGAACTGAGATCTTTCTTGTCTATCAATGGCATTTGACCTGGAATATTTTGAAATCTTGCAACAGCTTTTTCTTCACAATTTTCCAATGCTTTTCCGATTTCACCAGTAAATGTTCTTGGACCAGAAGTAGAACCATGAAGAAAAGAAAATAAATGCCGAAAGGGCAACTCATTCATATGCAGTAAACAAATTAGCCACTGTAAGGGTCTGTTTAACGTTTTTTCTAGTAATCTTATTACACCACCAAATTTTCCAACAACATTAGTTCCATCACATCCTATAGCCATCAAATAATCCAAATTTATATTTTCTGTTAAAAAAAAATCAAAGATTGCTCTTTCTATTGATTTAGCTGTTCCAATTGCTGGAGTAACATAGCCCAAATATTTGCTATCTGGTTCTTTAATTAATGAAATATGTTCTTCAACGATGGTTTCGCTATATTCGTATTTTCCGCCTTTTTTCTTGGTGACCATTGTTTTATCTTTTCGACCGTCAAAGTATAGCGCAGGTATTTGGCAAACTTTTTGTTTCTCAATGATGTTCTTTCGAGCTTTCTTTCTTTCCCTTCTCAATTTATTTTTGTCAATAATAGGCATATTGGTTTCTTGCAAAACAGCCGAGGCTAAAGCTGACGCTGCTCTATCTGATACACCGTAACGATCACAGGTTTGAGACAGAGCAGTATAGCTTATAGAAACAGGCGATTCCTTCTTCAGGTTCATTATTTTTGCTGGTTGATAATCTTCGCTTTCGCTGGACGAGGACCTATCACACGCAGTAGATGAGGACGAGGAGCTATTGATGATAGAAGCAGTAGTAGTTACGACTTTGGTTTTCGTTTGTGAGCGATTTTTTTGTGACATCTCCCGTTTGAGTTTTCTTTCTAGACCGTTTCGATTTTTCTTTGTTGTTGCCACGTCTAGGTTTCCAATTATTATTTTTCTTGCAGTTCTTTGGTCGGTAAGAAAACTTTTTTCATTCGATGGGATTTTCTTTTCTTTAGGGCAAATACACTTTGTAAAATCTAAGCACTTACAAGAAGATATATCAAACAAAATCTTGCTGGAAGCTAGGAACTCTTCTAATCGGTTTTTAGGTATTTTAGGATGAGATTTCAAAATATATTTAAATTTGAGATGATAAGCTTTAAGCATTTGTTGCACTCTTACGTGTGATGATATCGGAAGTTAAGCTTTTTTCCATATATTTTCTATTTTAACGGTGACAACATCAGAGACTTCTTGAAAATTTGGTTCTTTGTTTGTATTTTTATTAATTTTAATTATAAACCGCGTCCACTCGTAGCACTTCATAACTTCTTAATAAGTTGGAAGTACATTATCTTTGAAGTCACTTGTATCACCAAATATAGGACATCTCCAAGCCTTTCGAGTACGATTCATTTTAAAAAACACAGTATCACACATTTGTTTTAATTTAATACACCACAACTAACCGACTAAAGGAATCGCGTTGCAATTTGAAATAAACGCTTTTTCAAAAAATTTATGTTGGCCGTAGTATGCCGTGAAAAAATTTTAAATTAGTTTTTCCAAACCTTTCTGGAATTGAAAAGAATGTACTGGTGGTTTGCAACTCTAAATGCAGCGGAAAATTAAATTGACAAATAAAAATGGAAGAATACGATGTTAATACCTAACTGATTGCTAAGCAATCCATACTCCCTTATTTCGGAACTTTAAGCTTGATCCGGAGGCAGTTATACTATACCGATTGCAGTAATATTTTATACATGTAATATTAGTCCCAAGTGGCAACATAATTTCGCTATTAGAACCCATAATTTAAAAAAAAAAACATTTGACCCACCCTATTGTGCATACCAAACCAATGCCTTAATATTTCCAAATCATGGTTAATATCAGCAACTAAATCTAGTACAGACGCATTTGAATATAAGCACGCAATATCATCAGCAAAACCAGTTTGCTTACACTTTAAATGTTGGCTAAAAATAGAATTTATGAAAATTACAAATAGCAGAGGACCAAGAACGGATCCCTGAGGAACACCGATCCGCACGTCTCGACTTTCACTGAAAGAGTTTCCAATTTTAACAATTTGTTTCCTATTTCTGAGATATGAAGCAAACCAATAAAGAATAAAGCCCCTGAGACTAGCCTTCTCCAATTTGATCAAAAGGAGATCATGGTGAACGGTATCAAAGGCTTTGGTGATGTCTATAAAAAGTGCAGCTACGTTTTTTTTTTGCTGTTTAAACTATCATGCACCTGACTACAGAAATTAAGAAGCGCATCTTCCGTCGACTTGCCAGCTCTAAAGCCATATTGGTTCGTTCTACAGAATGCATTTTTCTCCAGAAAAGCAATAACTCTGCTCTTTATAACTTTTTCAAAAAATTTTGAGAATACCGTAAGAAGAGAGATCGGCCTATAGTTATTTAACTTCGTCCTATCCCCTTTTTTGAATATGGGTATAACCTCAGCTATCTTCAATCTATCCGGAAAAATAGAACAGTATATGCTTTTGTTGAAAATGTGAGCTAAAACATCTACAACATTAAAGTAGATTTTCTTCAGAAAAACACTTGATTCAGAGTAACGGAGTTTATGTTATCCAGCAAAGTTATTTGTCTATACAACTCAAAAGACGAGATTGACGTAAAGAAAAAACTATTTTGTTGAATTCTTTCACTTTTATGACAGCTTTCCGAGGACAAAAACTGAGACGCTGTATCGTAACCAGCATCAGAAAGAGTACTGATCGGTACATTAGTAAAAAAATCATTTACCATTTCTGCAGAACTAGTAATATCCCTATTTTCTAACTTTATTTTTGAAGGTCCATCAAAATTGACATTTCTATTGAACAAGTTATTTATGATTTCCCATTCCTTTCTTATATTACCTTTAGCACAGTGAAATTTATTTATATAGTAGTTTTCCTTGCATATAAGCCGTGCTTCTTTGCACGCGGATATAGGGATAATTTGAAATTTGCATGTAAAATACAACAACAACTTATAGGGGGAATAGCTATCGCCGCTAAGTCAGTTAGCGAGGATAAACAGTGCTTCCAAAACCCATTTTCTTCGTTTCTGATGAACCGATGCGATGAATTAGCTATCGCCGCTAAGTCAGTTAGCGAGGATAAACAGTGCTTCCAAAACCCATTTTCTTCGTTTCTGATGAACCGATGCGAAATGGAAGTGCCAAAATTTGACATCCCTCCGACCACTAACACATCCCGCCGAATATTTTGTTCGTGATTTTATTATTATTTTTTTTCAAACTTCATTATAAAGGTAATTGAATTTAGCAAATCTGTTAATGTGAAATTGTTTTTCATAATTTTAGAATATGCTTGGCGTTAATTTCAATTGGCGGAAGTAAATATTTTTCAATTTCAGGATTTTCAATACAAATTTCTTAACTACAACTTACAGCTGTGTCACGGTGCATGTCATAGGTGCATATGTGCTGCCAAGTTTTTTTTGATGAATTCTTAAGCGGTGATGGTCGTTTTCTAATGCCATCCCTACATCCGCGTGCAAAGAAACACGGCTATGGTCTTTCGAGATTTTTGTCCATTCGAGATTCTTGTTCATGCGAGATTGTTGCATTCTAGATTAAAAATTTGTTCTTTCGAGATTTTTTGCATTCGAGATTACGTCATGATCCCATACAAAACAGCTCTACCATTTTTTAAAGATTGTTATTGACAGAGCAATGGGCTCTGGAAAAAGATGTGAATATAATATTCTGCGATGATTAGAATAGAAGTGCTTAATAGTTTTAATGATCTGTCAGTGAGTGAGTGAGAATTAATTTTTGTATTTATCTCAGGAGCTACAAATTTTAAAAGATTGAAATTTGGTAAGGTATCTGCCTTTGCGTATCTCGAAAAAAATGGAGCGCGACCGGCTCAGTAGGTACTGTCATGTTCAAAAGAGAGTACGAACCCTGTCAAAAAAACAATATCAATCAACGTTCCCAAACAAACGCGAAAGAGAGGCAAGCCTGAAAACTCCTGGATCACACAAATGCAGTAACACCACCATTTGATTGGTCTCAGTGACGAAGTGATTCAAAATCGGGAGGCCTCTCGTTGTTTTCTCAAGTCGAACTGGCGAACCTCGGCCGTTTCCAGCGTGCCGTGTTAGAGGCTTTCAACGGCGATTGAAGAACAGGCGAAATTGGTTGGCCTTGAAGTAAATGAGGACAAGACCATGTACATGCTATCGACAAACAAATAAACATCTGTCCACCGCCTACGACAAAATGTCACTGTTGATAGCAATAACTTCGAGGTAGTTAAGGAGTTCATCTATCTAGGAGTGAACATCAACTCCACGCATGACACCTTAGTGGAGATCCGGCGAAAAAAACCTACCGCACAGGAAAAATGCATGCTCTATCGAACCTTAATCCTACCAGTCCTACCAGTCCTGCTTCAAGGTGCCGAGTGCTTAGCGATAAGTAGAAAAAGGGAACTAATCAACCCTATCGAGGTATCCGTTCGGAAGAAATTCCGAAACGAAAGGCAAATCCAATCGGAGCTCAGATTGCGATCGAGGTATCCGTTTCGGAACAAGATAAATAAAGCATACAAACGCATTTATTTGACAGCGAATCAGCTGCTTTAAATCCATTACAGTATGAAATACTTTGTGATAAATCTAATACAGTTTCAAAGTGATCGCTAATGCGGCTCGAGTTGACCACTTTCAAAAATTATATTTTTTAATTTTATTCCGTCCAATTTTTACCACTTTTCCACTTTACTTAAAATAATCCGCAGCATTTTCTTGTCGGAGAGTTTCGAAAGAAATTTGCTGTGTATCTGTCAAAAGTAAGTGACATAAACGCGGTACAACCCAATGCGACAAGATGCGCTATATGTCATCGGAGAATTTTTCCGAAAGTTGTATCGGAACGGATACCTCGAATGAAATTTCTCCGATTTCGTACAAATCGCATAGCGATCGCAGAGGGATCGCAGAGGATGGAAGGATGCATTGTCTCAGGCAGAGACTCTTCACGGGTCGGTAGCCCGTTAAATAAACTAAGTTTATCACATCTGACATCCTATATCAGTACATTGATTGAATATATTCAATAAACTTTCTTTTAAATACATTTAAATTATTGCATTTTTAATGTCTCTCGGAAGGGAGTTGAAATCACGAAATCGAAAAATGGTTATCTGTCCTCTCGCTTTTCTCGTTCTTTGCTTTTAAGAACTTGCCAGCACTATAGAAAAGTCCCTAAAGGACTAGGAATACACACTTGCAGCGATTTTAGATAGGTATGAAGAATCATTCAACAATGTCAAAACGTGTGCGGTGGAAAGAGTGTTGCAAAATTCCAACGTCGACTAAGGTGATTAGATTATGAGCCTGCTCAATGGAAGGAACATCAATGCAGCACTAAGCGATATTGACCTAAGAGTCACTGCCACCACCACCTTTTGGTGTGAGTCATTTTCCCATCACTCTGGGTCCTCGCCGTTAATTAAATTCTGAAAATTCTTATCAACTCTGAGCGAACTGTAAGACAACTCGCTGCGGACACTAAGCACGTGGACAAAACGATGCGGTCTTGGGATCAATCCTCAAAAGACAGAACTGGTGCTGTTCACCAATAAGAAAAATATACCACATAGCGCAATAAGAACGACACCAACCGCTTCACAGTGTGAGAATTCGCTCATTTAACGGAATTTGAATCATAACGTTTACAAAATAAAAGTTTTTTGTTAATTCTTTTTTTAGTAGATTTATTAGAAATAAATAGACTCAATTTAAATCATTAATATTTGTATACATATTTACATTTTTGGAGAAAAGAGCTTAGAATATCGGATGTAGCATACGAGTTTTATGTAGGATGGCAGAGATGGAAGAGTTGCTGGACTTCATGTTCAATGGAACTTTTTTTTCTTTTTGGAATGAACCTCACGCTTACTAAAAATGGATCTGTATAAATAAGAAGCCTATGAAGAAGATCTGTGATCGTCTGCAAGCGCGAGATTATTTTTGTAATACGCAATACTATGGATCGATTCATGACCACACTTACTCCTTGTGATAATATTCATCCAAATCGAGCCCGTATCGTGCGCACAGAAGAAGCCATCGTCGCTGTAGACGTTTTATCGATCCGACGCCGTCCTCAGCAACTCGGTCTCTGCCCGTCCACTACTTGGAAAATGTTGAGGAAAGATCTTAGCCTTCATCCATATAAGATCCAAATGGTGCAAGAGTTAAAGTCAGTGGACCATCAATTGCATCGTGTGTTCTGTGAATGGACTGAGAATCAATTGGAAGTTGAACCAGATTTTTATCGTCAAATCATCTTCAGCGATGGGGCTCATTTCTGGCCTCACGGGTTTGTAAAAAAGCAGAATTGTCGTATTTGGAGTGAGCACAATCCTCATGAGACTCTTGAGACTCCATTAAATCCCGAAAAAATCACTGTTTATTGTGGTTTACATGCCTAAGGCGTCATCGGCCCATTTGTCTTTAAATCCGAAACCAGTGCCAACATTACCGTGAATGGCGAACGGTACAGGCAAATGATTCGTGTTTTATTTATTCCTCCTGTCATTGGTAATCATTTTAATATGGAGAGAGAAATGGTTCCAACAACACGCGCAACCATGACTTTGTTGAGCCAAACGTTTGGTGACCGAATCATCTCAAGAAATGGACCTGTGAGTTGGCCACTTCGTTCATTTGATTTGACACCTTTGGACTACTTTTTGTGGGGGTACGTCGAATCTCTGGTCTATGCTGATAAACCAGCAACGATTGATCACTTAGAAGCCAACATTCGACGAACTATTGACGAAATAAGACCTGGTATGCTCGAAAAAGTGGTGCAAAATTGGACCGACAGGATGGCATTCATAAGGCGCAGTCGCGGAGGCCACATGCCAGAAATTATTTAAATGCCATAAAATTTGTGAGCAACATTTGGTCATTCCATTAAATTTCTTGTTTCATTTTTAAAAAAAGCTGTATGCCGCTATAAAAAAAAAAACACCCGGTATGTGAATAATTTGTGTCTATTACTCTGTTTACATGAGCGATTCAATCCTGATTCAACCCGAATTGAATTCTATGTAAACGCAGATTGAAGGATTGAAGGATTCACTCAATCCGATCACAAAATTGCCTGTGATTGTATTGAAAATCAGCATGTAGACGAGAATCGAAAGATCGAGATAGACAAGTCAGAGAGTGTATGTGCGCGCCCCGTTTGTTTTCCTTTTTTGTATTCATTTGACAGTGATTTTTTTCTCCGCTGACACAAGGTTGTACAAAACACGTATGTGTTTAGTAGAAAGTGTGAAACTGAATTCTATGCAATCTCTCATTTCGGTGAGAGCGAAAACCCGCCTCGAAAACCAATTCAGTTTCAATTCGATCTTTCGATTCGATGTAAACGTACTAAAGGGTTTTTCATTAAGGACTTGACAACTTCTTTTTAAAAAAAAAAATACTTGAGATATCTCAAAAAAAATTGTATTGGCTTGAATTACTATCAAAACATTTATGAATGGTATTCGACTTCGTTCATATGTCCACCACGGGGACGTATGCAGCGGTCGATACGTTGAACCCAATTTTCGATGACTCGTTATTTCTCGTTCAATATTGGCTCTGAGCTCGTCTAACGTCGCCGGCTTGTTGGCATAGACCAATGATTTCATGTAGCCCCACACAAAAAATTCTAGAGGCGTTTTAATCACACGATCTCGACGGCCATTTATCGAGATAACACGTTCACCGAACTGAGATTTCAATAACTCGATTGTTGCACCCGCCGGCTTGTGGCGCCGTCTTGTTGGAACCACATAACACTGATGTCCAGTTCATGCAATTGCTCAAAGAAATAACGTTCCAACATGTCTCTGTAGCGAATACCATTTTACGGTAAATTTCATCGACGAGAAAAAAAGACCCAATAACGCCACCGGCATAAAACCGCACCAAACAGGGACTTTTTGCGGATGAAGTGCTGTTTCATGAAGCACATGAGGGTTCTCACCTGTCCAGTAACGCATATTTTGCTTATTGACGAAGCAGTTTAACCAAAAACGCCCTTCATCGCTGAAGATGATTTTGCGATTGAGCCATGTCCGTCCATTGTCAATTTTAAGTCTCTAAAATCTTGTTTTTTCACTAAAATAATTAAAAAAAAAAACGTAAAAAACAGTTAATGCATAACAAAATATGTTGACAATAGCCCTCTTAGCAATCACGTATTTTATCACGCCCACTTTTTGGGGATAGGAATAGGGTATCCAACAGAGTTCAATTCAGGGCACTGCACTGACATCGGAGTAAAGGGCCCAACCCATAGAATCCGTTGCACCCTTTGTTTTGACGGATCCGTCGCCTTTGACGTACTTGACGGAACGAACCGTCCCATAGAATTCGTCGTGCAATTGGGTGCATTTAATATGCCTTTTGCCTAATCTTAAACCACTGAACGTATGGGCGCAGTGATTAGTGTGTCGAACTAATCGAAAGGTAACCGGTTCAATTTCATTTTACAGGGCTTGTGTTAAATATTGAACTATCTGTCAATCATTTCTATCATTTTTCCAATGTTTCGAACAATGTACACTTCGATTCAATAATGTGCCGTAATATATCATTTGATGATGCTAACTGTTTGCTTATGATGTTGAGAAAATAAATCGGAAAGAATAATTTAAAAAGTACCGCTACTTTTTCCCTGGTTTTCTCGCAAAGCATTCAATAAGGAAAAATTCAGTTTTATTTTGCGTCAACTGAATAGACACAAGGTCGTTATTTTCACTGCTTATGAGTATTCTGTGGAGATTGACACATTAGATCAACACTTGAAGTGGTTTAAGTGAATTTTATTTGATTAATTATATTTCAAAGAAAAATGGGTAGATCAAAATCTCTAAATAGTGTTGAAAGAGCTAAAATCGATTTACTAAAAGAACAAGGACTAACTGAGCGTTGTATAGCTGACGAAATTAGACGAAGTTTTAGTGTGACAGAAAAGTAGAAAGTAGGGCTACTTTATCCGCCGTCGTAGATTATGGATCCGTTCGTTATGGGCCACCTTCCATAAGGATAGGTTAGGTGGTATCTATGTTTCTCTCCGTTGAATCAACGGACCCGTCGGATCAAGAGATTGACTGACTGCGGCTCTGTCTGCGCTAGTTTAAAAGCATACTTATACTGAGACGAGATTTTTCGCAACACCTCTGGTTGCATTTTTAAAAAAGTAAGGAAATCAATCAATTCCATGTTGCATTTGACTACAACAGAGAAAAATTTATTGAAAGCCATAGATAGTGCTTTATTTTACATTATTATTGTAATTAATTTATTTGCTTAGTAAGGCTGTCAAAGCATCTTCGTTCGATATGCGCACAAGTGTTGAGTTTTAAAGGAATTTGCTTAATGCCGATTTCCATTTGGATTTTCAGATTTTGCTCCAATGGAGAACAAAACTAGGTTGATTTTTTTGTAATAATATTAGTGTGACAACTGACAGACAGCTTGTCAACAGGAATATATTATCGTTTTTTCTGACGGAATCAAAATTATACGTATATTATTGTTCACTATTTTGTTTCCACAGAACAATATAAAACAAATGTATTTATTGTTAAAACCATATTTTCTTTACAAAAATAACTCGCGGTGTTTATTGACAAATTTCAAAATTACAAATGCCCAAATTATTTAGTGTTAGAGCAAGTAGGTGGAAATATTACTTCGAAATCGAATTTTGCGAAAAGTGATAAAAAAATCAATTTTTTGCCCCCAATGGAAAATGAAACCTGATCTGAGATCAACAAAAATCAATCAATTTTTTGCCCAATGGAAAATGACATAAGATTGTTTTACGAACAAACCGGTAAAATTGATGTTTGAAAAAAGCCATATGGGTCATCTATTAACCTCTTCGAGATATTTAATGTGTCCTATCCGGTTGAATTTTTGTACCAAAAATGTAATTCCAAAACTCATAGCCAGAGCAATAGACCTTTTCACCAAGCTATCTCTTTCTGAAGTGCCGAATCCCTGTCTTAAACGTCAGAAACAAATTCAATGATAAAATTACAGAAATTTGCACAAATCATATGGAATAATCATTGAGATTGGTAATGAAGTGAATATTAAAGTGAAAACAGAAGCTATTGAAGGGTTAATATAGGGACGGGCTACAGTCCGCTTGGGCGAACTGTTGGATACCCTATTCTTATTCCTATCCCTCATAAGTGGGCGTGACAAAAGTCTAAGCATGGTTGAATTGTTAAGAGTCCTTTACATATTTTGTTATATAATATTTAAAGGATTTTATCGAAAAAAACAAAGCTTTTGTAAAAAAACGCTCCCTAGCTCAAACTTTGGATTTTCAAAAAAAGTTTTTTTTTAAATTGTGGGCGTGTAAGTAGGCGGATTTTAAAATATTTAAACATGAGCATGAAGGGCCCCTAGAGAGTATATATTATAAAATTCAGCTCCCTAGCTCAAACTTTGGATTTTCAAAAAGTTTTTTCTTAATTGTGGGCGTGTCAGTAGGCGGATTTTTAAAATATTTAAACATGAGCATAAAGGGCCCATAGAGAGTATATAAAGGGTCCGCCATCTAACGTTTTTTTTCAACAAGTGCTTATTTCGTGAATGGTAACACTTAGCTCTTGTCTGATTTGACAGATAATTAGTTTTATCCTTCCGCTGAACGAATATGGTTGTGTATACGCTTGAACAACGCTGGGAAATATTGCGATATTACTTTGAAAATCATGGTAATGTTGCAGAATGTGTGCGAAAATTGCGTATGGATTTTGGAAGAAGAGAAGCAATGTCAGCTCCGTATGTTCGTTATCTTGTGAAAAAAGTGAAAGAAACTGGCATCCTCATCGATAAACCAAAGCGTGAAAAGCCAAAAACAGTGCGTACACCCGAAAATATTGCTGCTGTGGCAGAAAGTGTGCGTGAAGCGCCATCAACATCAATTCACCGTCGTTCTCAACAATTGAACATTTCGGAGATATCATTGAGACGAATTTTGCATAAAGACCTTGGGATGACGATCGTGTAGGCTACTGCATGACCAGCCGAGGCAGCCATTTGAATGAAATTATTTTCCATTATTAACCGGAAGGATTGTACTTTCAAATAAAAAAAGAAATTTGAGAAAATATTCAGTAGTTTTTTTTTATTTTTTTATTTTTTTATATTTTCAAAAAAAAAGTTATTTGGCGGACCCTTTATTATTAAATTCAGCTCCCTAGCTCAAACTTTGGATATTCAAAAAAAGTTTTTTTTTTTAAATTGTGGGCGTGTCAGTAGCCTGATTTTGAAAATATTTACACATGAGCATAAAGGGCCCCTAGGGAGTATATATTAAAAATGTCAGCTCCCTAGCTCAAACTTTGGTTTTTCAATAAAATTGTTTTATTTAATTGTGGACGTGTCAGTGGGCGGATTTTAAAAATGTTATCTCCCGATCAGTTTACGGAGTCATAGATCATATATAAAAAATGTCAGCTTTCTAGCTCAAAATTCGATTTTTTCCAAAAAACAAATTTTTTGAGTTGGTGGGCGTGTCTGTGGGCGGATTTCAAAAATTCGTAAACTTGATTATTTCGGGACCCTAGAGAGTATATGGTTAAAATTTCAGCTCTCTAGGCCCAGTTTAAATGCCTAATTTTTGCCGACAGACGGACGGGCGCACATGGCTAGATCAACATTACTATCAATGCTGATCATAAAAATAGTAACTTTTAGGGGTCTACGGGCAATATTAAGGTAAGTTACAAACTATGCGTCAAAATTAATATACCCTTAGAATAGGGTATAAAAAGTAACAAATTATAGAGAAAAAACGTGAGAAAGTATGTTAAAGCAAAACAAACAATAAAAACAGTTAATATGTTGACCAAAAACACTGTTCAATTGTATTTAGATGTATAGAATATATATAGATGTACAAAAATATTTTTTTGCCAAAACGCGATTGTCACGGTTTCACTTTTATTTTTTGTACAGAATCGTATCTTAACTTTTTAGTATTCCAAAATAGTGTTTGGATTTTTCTCCTTAGTTTTGGAAATTTGTTTTTGTTATAATTCGCTTTAATATAAACTTATTACTTATTACGAGATATTCCCAACAAAAACATTTTTTGCCACAACTACGGGATTCTCACTTTTTCAGTTTTATTTTTTGTACACAATCATATTATAATGTTAACTTTTTAGTATTCCAAAACGTGGTTTGGATACTCCTTCTTAGTTCCGGAACTTTTTTTTTTGTTAAAATTAGCTTTGTTATATTATTTTTGGAAATATGGGCGAAGAACGTATTTCCCGCCATGCAAATGCCATTGTTTTCCTTTATTTCATTCAGCTGTTGGTTTTTTTGTGTTCATTTGACACTGACGTTGTCGTGAGGTACTCTATGGACGACCGCAAGTTGCGGCATCATTCCGAGTTTTTAGAAGCCTAGTTATAAGATAAAATTCTTGACACAGGACGTCCAATGTAATTCCCATAAGAAATTTTGAAATCGAAACAAAATGAAGTGTTTCAAACATTATCTATATTTTTTTTATTGAAAGCAGTTCAAATTTTTATTTGCATGCAACCAGTACATACGTGAGTAAATGAAACAAATTAAATCTCTATGTAGATCATGCCCTTTTTAACGAAGCCTGCTTTTTGTTGGGCTCTTGACATACTCGTAAATGTTGAAAAGTTGCTGATTTTTTTTTAGAAAACAGAACAAAATTGAGAAATGTTAAAGAAGCTTTACCCGATAGGCATTTTTAATTGAATTCAAGAATTATTAAGCCAAATAATAATTGCAGATGCTTACTATTCAAAATGAAATCTCTCGAAATTCGCCAAAAATACTTTTCCGTTTTTTTTGTTGGAGATATAGCCTTTCATATAACTTTTTTTAATAAAATATTATCACCCATGTGCTGCATTTCGATCGAAATCGAATTCAATTCACTTTTCTATTTGACTCGGAATGAAATTTGGTGTTATGCATTTCGATCGTTTTAGATTTTTTCGAATTCACTTTCGAATTGTCAAAGACCTAAACAAATACAATGTTTGCTTTTAAGTCAACATGGATGCCATAGTTTTAGCAATTTTCAATAAAAAAAATGCTGGATTCGCACTTAACCATTCGTAATAACTCCCTACAGATTTGCTCCAATTCACTATATTAATTTCGATCGAAATGCAGAACACACAATTTCACTTTCACCTTGCAAATACACAAAAAGTGGAATGCAAACATGGGCCTATATTTCTATACTACTCGTATAATCCTATAATACCATCTATACGTATACATACATTTGTACTTATCTAAGTCTGTAAGACTGGTAAGTATTCTCCGATTGATGACAATAAATATTATATCGATGTTGAGTGCATTTTGGTGTAAATGTAATCCAAAGTTTGAATAATTAAAAATAACACACTAATAAAACTTGCAAAGTTAAAATGTTTGAAGATCCGGATCGTTTTATTTTCATGGGATGATCTAGTATATAGATCAGTTAAGATAATAAAATGCGGCTATTATATATAGTATATGTATACGAAATGACATATCCTGCAAACGGCAGAAATATCACGTCCGTATTCTTAATTAAACTGCACAAATTACGATGCCGATGAGCAACACAGTCGATGCTCATGCATCGAAAGCAGGACACATCGAGGTAGTTAACGAGTTCATCTATCTAGGTAGAGATCCGGCAGAGAATTACCTTACGAAACCGCTGATACTTCGGTTTGGCAAAACAAATGGGTTCAAAACTCCTCAGTCGAAGGACAAAATGCATGCTCTATCGAACATTAATCCTACCAATCCTGCTTAATGGTGGCGAGTGCTGGATAACAAGTAGAAAAGGCGAGCTTATATTGGGTTCTGTTAAAAGAAAAATACTCCGTCGGATATTTGGTCCTGTGTGCGAGGAGGGCGAATGGAGGAGAAGATACAACCGCGAACTCTATGAGCTGTACCAAAAAGCTAAATCACGTCGACTACATTGGCTCGGTCACATTGAGCGAATGGAAAATAATGCTAAAGCGAAAAGGATCTTCAACTCGCAGCCCCTGGTTCGAGAAGGTAAGGATGACCGATCTTTTGAAAGGCCAAGCCATCGCGGATGCCGGAGCACTTGGTCTGGAGAATTGGAATTATCGTGCCGGGATTGCAGAGGATGAAAGGCTGCAGTGTATCAGGCAGAGACTCTTCACGGGTCGGCAGCCCGTTAAGTAAGAAAGTAAGTAGGGCTGATTGAGCATCAACTGAGTAGTGCTGCGCTTCCCAATTTACCCATTGTATCACTTATTTATGAAATAAAAATGAGATCTATATATATAAAAGTCAATCCATATTTGTGTTTGTTGCCGGTGTTTGGCCAAACGCGTTAACCGATTCCAATGTAATTATTTTTCCATGAAAGGTGACATCTGTACGAAGGATGTTATGTATGTGCGATATCTGTATCTGCATCGGTGTGTGAATTTTGAGCATTTGAGTGAGTACACATGCATATGTGCGTATGCGTGTAAATTCCGATGCAGATACAGAGACCGCACATATAAAAAACCATCCTACAGATGTCACCTATTTTGTTATCCGAACGCGCATATTAAAGAGGGAGACCACACGAACGTTTCAAGCCTATTGTGGTGTTTGTGTGCACTTTCATTCTTGAGATATCGTGTGTTCAATGTTTTATTCAAATAACTCTTATTGAATTTGTTAGCATTTTTTTTTTTGTGAATCGGACATCGGAAAGTTGCTTTTCCCACATTGATAACAATCGGTGTGAAAGTGAATGAAAAAGTGATTCTATCGAAGTTTTTTACTTTCGCTTTGTTGTTTGATTCGCACAAGTAAGCTGACATAGGCGCCGAAAACAAGCACCTACCCTAAACGGAACAACGAAGTTGTGTGAGCGACCTAAGCTATGCGGAGAAAAACGTGCAGTCCCTTTCACCGGTTGAGCTCAAATCAGGCAATCTTCGGTATTTGCCTGAGAGTGTTTCTGTGAAGTTTGGTCAAAATCGGTATTTTTTTTAGGCGCAGCAACATACGCCGGATACCCGCTATAGACAATAATAAGGAAGTCTACTCAAACATATTGGCCAATAGAATTATCGGACACGGGCAAAGCCGGGCGGGTGCAGCTAGTTATCTATAAAATTAAAAAAAAAAGGGTAATTTGCTCAGCTTTTGTGTTTTATTTCAATTTCAAATCCTACAGCCCTTAGGAAAATACGTTTAGTTTACAATAAAAAAAAAGTTAGGCATTAACGGACTATACAGGACCTAATTCTCCAACCATTTGCTTGTGCGAAGTGGAAGGGCACTACAATATTAAGCCGACTTAAAACGCCAAATTTAAGAAGCTTCTATGAAAATTGATACTCTTGGATGTTTGTCAGATGTTTAAGTGTTGCGAGACGGAGTGATTTGAACATGAGAAAACTTCGACTATTAGTTAAATACACTAAGATTCTTTCTCCGGAGAAAATTCAATTCAAATTGATTTTCTCTTCTAAAAGGAAACATCCATGGACAGAGAAATAGCACACTTATGAGAAAAATCACGCAACTTAAATTTCCGTTATGTCGAATGTTTGTGATAGTTTGTTTCTTTAGCCATGTTGTCTACATTAATTGATGTGAACAAAAAAGCCTCAATAGTCCCGTTATCTTTGATAGGTTCTTGCATTTGCCTCCTTATTAGGTACATTCATTACTCTTTTACTCTGGACACAGAAATAGCACAGTTTTTTTACCGTTAAGTTTTTATTTCCCGATCGAAACTAATTGGAGATGGTGCTTATTTTGTGTTGTTTTTAATTTAATAAACAAGTGTTTTTATGTTTTTAATAAAATGGGCAGAGGAGTGCTTGTAATCCGGAAAAAAGGAAAATTATTTTCGATCTTCATAGGTACACAAGGTAAAAATCCTTCCCAAATAGCCAAAACATTGAATTGTTTCCGTAAAATGCTTTATAATGCCATTGGTTTAGTGAGAGCAAATCGAGATATGAATCCAGAAACTAAAATTCGTAAGCCTCCACCTCGCAAAACTTCGATACGAGTTGACAGAGCCATCGGTAGAAAATACAAGTGTGATCCTTTTAAGTCATCTCGCAGCATTATGGCGGCAGTTAACTAAGAATTTGGTGTTGATGTCTCAAGCAGACTGGTGAGAAGAAGAATCAATGATGCTGAGCTGTATGGACGTGTGAGCAGGAAAAAACCGTTGCTTTCCAAGAAAAATATTAAAGCTCGTTTAACTTTTGCTAAGACTCATTAAAACAAAAACGCGCAGTTTTAGAAGAGAGTGCTTTGGAGTGACGAAACCAAAGTCAATCGCATTGGTCCAGACGGGAAAACATTTGTTCATCGCCCAAAGTGCCAGGCATACAACCCCAGGTACACTCATAAGACTGTTAAACACGGAGGGGGAAACTTGATGGTCTGAGGAGCATTTTCATGGCATGAAGTGGGCCCACTGTTCAGAACTGATAGCAGAATGGATAATGATGACAAAAATTAGTTGAAAGTTTACAAAGGTGCCAGGCAACTTTGAAAAATCGTGGTCAGCCAACAAAGTACTAACTTGGTAATACTGAAATGATTAAAAATTGTAAGAATTTATTGCTAAAAACATGTATTTTTTATAATTCTAGGAATGTGTGCTATCCACAAGAAATAACGTCATCACAAATTAAAATAATTTAAAAAAATCAAATTTTAAGCTTATACTTTAAAATTACTACTTGAATGAATCCTTATTAGTTGAAAAAGGTCCCGAAATAAAAATAAAAATGTTTGAGTTCGCAAGTCAAAAATAAAAGTATTTTTTATAAAAAAAAATCATAAGTGTGCTATTTCTTTGTCCATAGCTGTAGGTAGGTCGGATTTACAAAAAAAAAAAAAAAAAAAAAAAAACTAATTTGACAAGTTGAAATTTATAGTAATGTCTAAATTAGATTTGACGCTAACTTTAGTTGCACGGCTAAATTAATACTGACTGGTTTGAACTTGTGAATCGAAAGAAAAGAAACATTCCTTATAATAATATAAAATACTAATCTCTATCACAGCAGCCATCGTATTCCGAGTTTCACTACCTTACCAAGTCAAAAAAATCTCAGAATCCATTCGTGGAGGAATTATTTTCTACAATTTGTCGAATTCTTAGAATGTGGTTTCACTGAACGCTAATTAATTGGAATTCCGACATTTGCGTATACTACTTCGAACTACCATTCGATCTAAACTTTTGTAGCGTAATTTCGAATACGACGGGATTCTTTAATAGGGGTGAATATTCACTGTCAAAATGAGGGTTGCAATTGATTGCACTTGTGGTATTCCCAGTATTGGCATTCTTGCCAAATGACTCAAAAGTAAGAAAATGTCATCAAATGAAAACTATACAAAATCTACACAGATAAATGTTAGTACATAATTTGTCTTCTACTCACCATATTTCTGTCGAAGAAAAACGAAAATTAACATCACAATAGTTTGGCATATCCATTCTTTTGCTGCCGATGGCCTCCGAGCCATTCTCGTTGTTCCAATTAATTGTGTTTCAGAAAAATGCAGGCAATTCGTCCCGTTTTATCATTCAGTGTAGCGTGAATTTTTATTTTGCTCGGCAAACAAGTGCATATAAATACACACACACGTTCGCAATTACAATTCCGGTACAATATAATGAAGATGCTGCGATGTGCAACAGCAAGTGAATTGATAACAGATGACTGCGAGAGAAACACTTGAGGGGCAACAAATTGCAGTTGTGTTGTAGAATGTTGTGTTAAGTTCCCGCGCGCCCAACTACAATTTACATTTTTCGCTTTTTGTCATTATTTCATTTTATTTTCACCAAGTAAATTTGCAATATCTAATAAAAATAGTATTTCAAAAAAAATTACGTAGATAATTTGTTCACTTATCCTACTGTACATGGTACGGTTCGGTTATAGCACAATCTCTTTGTCTCGTGTACTATGTAAACAAAAAGAATTAGAAATTACTCCTTTTTACACCCACGCTTGACGCTTTAGGTAAAAATCTCAAACTCATACAACTTCGGTAATATTGTTGAAGTTAAAATACACAATGGAAGAACACACAAGAAAAACAATAAACAAACAACAAAATTGTAGTAAAATTTCCACAAACAGCAGCAGCACATCCAACACGCACGGTATAAAAAAATAAACCAAGGAATGAACGGGTAAGAGCGAGAGCAAGACGAGACTGTGGTGAACAAAAATGTATTTTCGGCACTTTTGATCTTTTCTACACAAAAGGATTTCGATTCGATGGAAATCACGTTTTTGCTGGACAATAAATTGGAGTTTCGTTTAATAAACTATTTCAGTAGTACACCCATTATGCAAATGTACACATTATTGGTTTTGTTTGGGAAATATTTAATTGGTAAAACGCGATGATTTATTCAGTACACTCCGCGAGATTTTACTTTGCGTCCACTCGCTGTCAAATCAGGGAACAGTTTGAAACTTAATTTGGGAAATATTACGGGGAAGTTTTTATACACTCGAAAGTCGAAATTTAGCCATCAGAAATGACGGCGTTCAGAGATCGTGGCTCATGTTCGCATGTCAGAAACTGACAGTCTTCAGAAATACTCGTTAATAGTTAAATTTAAAAAAAAAAAAATGAAATTGCATTCTAAATTTCTACGAGGTATGTCATAATAGTAGGCTCAGTGGCTTAATAGTCTGTGCTTTAGAGTACTGATCGAAGGGCTCTAAGCTTCAACTTCCGTGGGAAACCAGTAACACTTAAAGTTGCTTCCAGTGTCCCACGTAATACCTTAGCTTCTAGTGTCTCACGTCATACTTTGACAAACAATTGTAATGAAAAGCTTCTCAGGATTGCCGTTTGGAGTCAGTTTATGATCTGAGTAATTACGAATTGTATTAAGCTACGCCAGAAGGTGAGACCATCACTAGAGAGAGTAAACATGTTTTTGTCTGATGTGGCAGCTTATTGGAAAATGGAAGGATTGTCAAAATACTGAAAATCAAATGGTAGTTTGGAAAGGAAATTCAGTGTGTATTTACATGTTGTTGGGATAGGACTGGTGAACCGCGAGTTTTTAGCGGACTATATGAAAATTACGCGTTTCTGTTGACTTTTTGGAAAATACTATGATCGCTCGGTTCAGCTGGCCTCAGATGAAACCTTTTGAATTTAATCTGATCCTAACGCTGATTTAAGACAACATAAATTAAATGAATTTACAATTTTGCATTTATTTTGTCTGTCCATGAAAAAATAAATGTAATAAAAACTCTTTTTTTTTTAAAAAAACATAAGAACCTTTTGCCATCTCTGGTTGGACACAGTTCCAAGAATGTTCAAATGGATCTTATTTAAGTGATAGCTAAATTCTTTCGACAGATGTACCTACATTCTCCTCCATTATTTCTGACTGCTTTTTATTAATTATTTTTTATTTCTTTTGCATTTTTTTAAGCGTTGGACTTGATCAACGGACTGTATATTTTGTTAAATAAAAAATCAAAAATGTTCACTGTCCACTATCCGTTTGAAATTCTTCAATGCCCCTTTCTAACGCAAGCCAATTGAAATGTGATAAATTTTGACAGTTGAAGTGTATAATTTATCGCTCTCGAAAGTTACAGAACCAGGGGCCATGTTCTGTAACTTAGGCGATAAGTTTTCGCGTCTGGAAAAAGTAGGGTTTCTGTAAGACGATGCGATAAAAAAAATTTTGGTCTCAATTTGACTGGAACTTCCATTGGAAGGCGATAAATTGAAGTGTCAGCCAGCGAAAAATAAAATTTAAAGAAAGAATCTTGATATTATTTTTGACAAATTAATCTCGATTAAAAATTTAAATTTGATAGAAAGGTAGGTATTCATTCCAAAAAAAATGTTTCCTATTGTGGCATTGTCGGAGATGAACGAGCGACGCAACAAAATGCGAGTCCAACGCCGCAGACTTAGGGAAAATACCAACCCTTTTGAAATGCCTGAGGAACGATTCCGGGAGCTTTACCGCATCTAAGCCGAGATGCAGCACATATCTTAATTGAAGAAATGCGTCCACACATGAAGCAGGGACAACGGAAAACGTTCATCCCTATCCCAATTCGTGTGTTGCATTGCACTTTTTTGCCTCTGGCTCTTACCAAAGAGACATTGGGCAGGACTTTTCGGCGGCGATGAGTCGCACAGTCGTGTCGAGAGTTGTAGCTGAAGTCTCTTTGGTACTACAGAACAAGTTGGCAGGGAAATGGATAAAATTTCCAACAAAGGAGGAATATCCTGCTATTAAACAAAGGTACATTTGTCTTTATTTTTCTTTTTTGCAATACAAAAATTCTTATATTTTTTCATTAAAACTAGCTTTTTTGAAGCAACAGGGTTTCCTGAGGTGATTGGGGCGATCGATTGTACCCATACCATTCCAAAAATGTTCAATTGGTGAATTGGTGTAATTATACATTTTTTTTTAAATAACCAATTTATAAAATTTAACTTCCAGATAAGTGATTTCGACCTTCGAATATTTGGCGTGTATGCTAGGTTTGGAGGTGCGAATCATGATGCATACGTATGCAAACCAAAGCACTGTCAGAACGGCGCTATGAAGCTAGCGAGCCTGGACAAAGTTCTTGGCTATTAGGTATGTATAATCTTATTTTATTGATCTATTTATGAAATTCTTGAATTTTTTTTTTGTTTTTCTTAAAGGAGACTCTGGATACCCACTGCGTCAGGCTCAACGGAGTCCTTAAAGCAGTTTTTCGTTACCTAAAACTAGGGCTTTCTTATACCCCTCGAGCTTCAGGAAGCATAATAAATGCGTGCTGTGTTCTTCACAATTTTCGTGTAAAACACAGACTCCTTGACGATGTTCCAGAAGATCCGCAGAGTGAAGAAGAAGATGATGATATTTATCATGAGCTTCATAGCGCCGTTTTAAAATTGCTTTAGTTTGGGAACATTCCCATATGTATGCATCATGATTCGCACCTCCAAACCTGGCATACACGCCAAATATTCGAAGGTCGAAATCACTTATGTTAAATTTCTGGAAGTTAAATTTTATAAATTGGTTATTTAAAAAAATATATATATAATCACAAATTGAACATTTTTGGAATGGTATCCCTTTTTGTTGAGATAGCAACCCTCAACTTCGATTTTGGGCTTAGCGATCCGCACATGGGTACAATCGACCGCCCCAATCACCCCAGGAAACCCAGTTGCTTCAAAAAAGCTAGTTTTAATGAAAAAATATAAGAATTTTTGTATTGAAAAAAGAAAAATAAAGACAAATGTACCTTTGTTTAATAGCAGAATACTCCTCCTCTGTTGGAAATTTTATCCATTTCCTTGCCAACTTGTTCTGGAGTACCAAAGAGACTTCAGCTACAACTCTCGACACGACACTGTGCGGCTCATCGCCGCTGAAAAGTCCAGGAGTCATGTTCTGTAACTCTCGCATCGAGAAATTTTCCGACGGAACGCTGTGAATTGAATGAAAAAACAGTTTCTATCATTCGTCTGTTTCTGTAACTCTCGACGTCGAAAAACTTTTCACATGAAACATTTTGGAATGAAATGACTGGAAAATGCGAGAAAATGTGTTTCTACAACATTCAGATGCGAAAAGTGTTTCGCTTTTACTATCAAAGTTTCTCATTTATTGAATGGCATGCGAAAAAAGTAGAATGGCCGAAAATAACGCGGAAAATGTAAGTAAATTACAGATTAATATGTGATATGTATTAAAATATAAGTTTAATTCATTTTCCTTTTATAGAAAACGTATAGAGTTTCAAAAGAGCAAAAAAAAAACATGGTGAGTTACATGGGCAATTTTCGGGACAAGCATCCAACATCAACAATAAATTGAGATGGGAAGAATTGTGTTCTCAATTGAATTCTTCAGGCGGCTGCTATAAAACCGTTGAACAATGGAAAAAGGTATGTGCTTATTATTTTTCCGTGATTTAATTTATTTTCAATGGTACATGTTTTTATTTACAGTGTTGGATCGACATTAAAACTGCCACAAAAAAACAGCATAATTTAAGAAGGAGTTTTATGAATAAAACTGGTGGTGGTAGTAGCGTGGATGCACCCAGAGAACTAAATAATTTTGAGGAGGAAATTCTTAAAATTATTACAGTTCACGCAGTGGATGGGGATTCCTCAACCCCAGAGTCAAGAGTGTCTGAAACAATGGTAAATATACAAATTCCAATGGTTCATATACATACAAATATAATAACCATATTTGACAGGCTTCAAATACAGTAAAAGAAAAAAAGCAGCAGGATGAAGGGCCTTCTCTTCCAAAAAAAATAAGGACCGACACAAGCAAATGTGTATACAATAGTGCAATCGCAGAGGCCAAGAACATGCAGGAAACACTCATAAAGAAGATGGAGACAATTGAAAACAAATGGGCGAAATTATGGCACAAAATCAGGAAATAACAGCTAAGTTAAATATATTGCTTGAACTTGATAATTAAAGCACGAATAAAAGAAAAGCACGAAAAAAAAAAAATTATTTTTAAAATAAATAGGGATTTGAGTTTATTATGTTAAATAAAATATTAAAAACATATTCGAATGTGGTGGTTTTTACATATTTTCCCTCCGAGCAAAATTAGTTTTCAGTCTGTCCCTTATTCTCATGGCATCTCGCAATCGAATTCTTGAATTAATTGTATCCGAGGGGAGATACAGGTCATTAGAATTTGATTCACCACTGAATAAGTCTTGGTGAACCAAGCTGTAACTCACGCGCATATTATGCAAAACACAGCATGCATTTATGATTCTACCCGCAGCCGAAGGTGACGTGTGCAAACCAACTTGCAAACAGCGAAATACAGACTTTAGCACTCCATTCAGTCTTTCGATGCAGTTTCTACCTTTTGCGTGAAGCAGATTAAAATGTCTTCCATCACTGCTAGAAGAAGATTGATATGGTGTCATCACCCAGGGTCGCAAAGGATATCCGGAATCACCTGAAACAAAAAAGTTGTATTCTTAATAGCACCGTAAATAAATTTAATTTAACACAAACCTAATAACCATACAGAAAGCTCTTTATTGGATTCATAGCGCATCTCCAAAAGCGCATTTATTCTTAAAGCTTCCCAAATATAGGCATCGTGAGTGGCGCCAGCAAATCTAGCATTCCCTGCCAAAATTTTTAGATCATAGTCACATATATAGAACGATAAAATGATGAAGAAAATTAAATAAGAAAATCTTCGATATCTTACCAGTTGGACGTTTTTGGAATGATATCCTTTGCGATTAAAGTAGCAGGATTCTACATCACGATTGGGTCTCTTTATTTTGACATGAGTGCAATCAATTGCGCCAATGACTCCAGGGAATCCGGTTTTTTTCATAAAACCTTAAGAAAATGAATGCATTATAGCAATTGTGCATATGATTTTCATAGTACGGAATAGCCTTACCTTTGTTTAATGACATCATACTCTTCAACATTTGGAAATTGAATCCATGTGGCGATCAATTTGCTTTGAAGAATTTCAGAAACTTTATGTACAGCACGGGAGATCATGGTTCTACTCAATGGTGTAATAAAGTCCTGACCAATGTCTCGTTGAAAGGACCCAGTGGCAAAGAAATGAAGAGCGGCACATACGCGATTGGGGACTGGCACAAACGTACTTCTTTGTCCATTATTCATATGGGTGCTTAAAGCATCAACCAATGATTTAGCTGAAATTCGGCTAAATCGGTATAATTCCCGAAATCTTTCCTCTGGCATTTCAAAAGGATTCCCTGAGTCTCTCAACAGTAAAGTGCAATGCGTCACACACACGAATTGGGATAGGGATGAAAGTTGTTCGTTGTCCCTGCTTCATATGTTGACGCATTTCTTCAATTAAGATATATGATGCATCTCGGCTTAGACGGTAAAGCTCCCGGAATCGTTCCTCAGACATTTCAAAAGGGTTGGTATTGTCCGTAAGTCTGCGGCGTTGGACTCGCATTTTATTGCGTCCTTCTCCGACAATGCCACAATAGGAAACATTTTTTTTTGAATTAATACCTATCTTTTTAAAAACAATTTTCAAATTTAAATTTTAAAGCAAGAATAATATGTCAAAAATAATTTCAAGATTCTTTCTTTCAATTTTATGTTTCGCTGGCTGACACTTCAATTTATCGCCTTCCAATGGAAGTTCCAGTCAAATGGAGACCAAAATATTTTTTATCGCATCGTCTTGCAGAAACCCTACTTTTTCCAGACGCGATAAAAGCGGAACGAATTGTTCCAATTTATAACGATGCGAAAACTTCTCGTCTAAGTTACAGAACATGGCCACTGGATATATCACATATTTCCAGGGGTTTCATTTCGAAATGTTCCATGTGGTATAGTTTTCGCATGGCAAAGTTACAGAACACGTAATGTGATATAATGACATTTTGTTTCAATTCTTATCGTTTTGTGATAAATATTACGCTGCGATAATTACAGAACATGGGCACTGGACATCACTTTGCAAATAAACCCTAGTTGATGCCATTTCTAGTTTCACATAATATATAGACCGATAGGGCAGATGACTAATCACCGCCCATTTGCGACTCTTACGATGACGGGGATGTGAAAGCCGACTTTCTAATTGTTCATATGAACCTCAGAACTCTGCACATTGCAGGTGCATGTACACTTGCGGACGGATTTTAAGATGTTAAATGCGTCGCTAGGCTCACATGAGTTTAAAATTTGGCTATATGTGATTTGTCCCCTAATTTACCTTTTACGACAAGCTTTGTTTTTGTAAGAGCGCTGCTGCTGCAGTGATATTCTTCAATGACCACCCATAATGGGTTTTGCTGAGCTTACGCCAGCTTGCGTAATGAAATGTACATATACATGCAAATAGTATAGCGTGACCATAATGGAATTATATGCTGAGACTCGTCAAGTTTTCGTTAACTTTTGTTGACGTACGGAATGGCGTGGGGTATTCCTTACGGAAATTTGACAAGGGACAGCACAAACAAAAATTTAACAATGACAGAAAATTCGGAATACGATTTTTTAACCAATTTAATAACGATGGTTCAAGAAAATAAATGTCTTTATGAGAAGACAAGCGCTTTATATTAGGTCCGTTCGCGAACTAATATGAAAACGTAAATTTATATAAACTTTCGTGCAAAACTACACAAACGCGTTCCCGTACTGAGAAAATGGTAAAAAGATGAACGAAAGAAAAATGTACTTTCGTTCATTTTTCTTCACACAGAATTTCAGCTGGCAAGAAAATGGAAACTGTCAAATGATGAAATCCTATGAGTTTGCCAGCAAAAAAAACAGCTGTTGCTTCTTTTCAAGGAACTACGATGTTTTTTCAACTTTTTACACAAAAGCGTTCGCGTACTTTTCTTAGAAATTAGAGGATTCTCTCTCGATTTTGGAGATTTGACACTTTTCATTTTCCTACACATAAAGTACGCGAACGGACCTATTATAATAAAGTGCAAAAGTCAAAAGTGTGGGCTAAAATTGCCCAAGCGGTTGGGAAAACTGGTAATTAAATGCAAAGGATTCGTATGAATCCATCTATAACGATTTTTGGAATTTAAGCTATTGCTATTGAATGGGAAGGAGTTAAGGAAGAGGGCGATATCGTCTGGTAACGGGTTGATTGAAGTAGAGGAGTGGCAGTACTTCCAAAACATGACATTCTTAATAGATTCAATAAAACCCCGAAGGTAAGCAATAATGCATTGTTATAAAAAATACATATTTTATTAGAGGAAGTGATTTTTATATAATTTGTATACAAATTTCGTTTCAGAACTCTTTGCAATCAAATTCAAAGTGTGAGCCCATTACCAGGTGCAACTGAAAATGGCTCAGCATCCTTGGAAGATGCGAGCCACAGTTCGATTTTAGGACATTTTCTTGAATGGGGCTGCTCCTCAACTCCAGCAAAAAAAGAAAGGCTTCAACACCACTAGACAATCTTTGCATAAGGTTGGGGGAAACCATTAAAAAAAATTGAAGAGAGTGTAGTCACTCACTCTCCACCAAAAAAGGAGACTACCGAAGAGCTGTTTATGAATATGATACTGGGTGGTGTGAATAAAAACTGAGTGTGAGTGTTCCCTCAAGTTTTTAGAGGGAACACTCGATTTGAGGTGAATAAAAATGTTTTTCGTTAAACTCAACGAAAACACTCCACTCACGCATTTTGACAGTTGAGGGTTCCCTTGATTTTGGTGTGAATAAAATTGCATTTCATTGAGGGAACACTCGTAAAAGTTGAGGGTGCTTGATAGGAACTTTTTTAAACTACAGAATGGACAATTATTCGGACGAAGAGTACTTAGACGAAGTTAGAGAAAAACCAACAAAAAAAGAGATTTGGCATGGAGGAAGAAGATTTTGTACAAATTATTCAATTTTATCCATGTCTTTTTGAAAAAAGCCAAACTCCAGCGATGAAAAAGCTAGATGCGCTTCAAGCTGTGGAAGAAAAAGTTAGACAAATGTATGCCATTCAGTTGAACAGCTCCCAAATAAGAAAAAAATTTGAAAATATGAAGGGACGCATCAAAGCAAATGGAGATAAAAAAAAGACAGGAAATTTTCCAATAATATTAAAATCGCATGAAGAGCAGCTGCTAAATCGCATGGATTACAAAACTAATCCTATTCTGAACAAAATACCTGGTGAGTATTTTTTTGGTTTTTTAATGGTGAAAATGTACAATTATTAAATACAATTTAAAACATTTAATTGAATTACAGGTGCAGTACAATGTGGGTTGCCGGATTCCAGCAAAGATTGTATTTTAGCTAAGGACACCCTGCTTCAAGGGAAGAACTACCAGTGCCGTCAAGTATTCCACAATTGCTGCAAGTTACGCCAACACCTAATGGTTGATTTACACGGTCACACATTCCTAACATGTAAGATTAAAGGGATGCTAAATACTAAATATCCGTGTGACTGAAAGGGACAGCATTACCTAACATGCAAAAAAACGTGACACGTATTCAGGTCGGCCATCTTGTTTACGTGGTAGGAATTATGGGAAAGCTATGCATGTTGATATTTTTATAGCGATGGCTTACGAAATTTCGATTTCCTATAAAACAAAATGGGCGCTGCTATCATATGTTTTAATCGCCATAATACATTTTTGACATTTCTCTGCTTCACATCGCCGATTGTACCTACTCAAGATGGAAAACACTATTAATACGGCAGCCTTTACGAGATCCATGTTTTTATTTATTTTTTAATTCCACTACAACAAAACCGATGAAAATAAATTTGTTTGTTTACATGTGATCTGTCAAATCTCTATAATAATGTTATAGCAAGTTAAAGTAAGTGATCTCACTCTTACACCTTATTAGCATTGACTGCGGATAAACGGATCTCTCTTTTCGGTTTTGTTGCAAAAATGCGCGTGCGTGATGGTGTAAATGCGCTATTTAAAGTTATCACCCGCGCGACCGAAACGCCGAGAACTATAATTTTTTATTTTTCGCGTTTGTACGTTTAAAAACATATTTATATTTCACTTTCACTTGGCAAATTATAAGCAACTTCACAGTTCAATTTGACAGTCCTACACTCAATTTTTAAAACTTCAACTTGAGGGGATGAACCTACTTGAGAGAAATTTTTATTCACACCGAACTGAGTTCCCTTTTAGGAAAACACTTCCCTCAAGAGGGTTTACTCGGAGTGTTCCCTCAGTTTTTATTCACACCACCCACTGTCGTTGATGAAAGATCTCACCACTCCGGTCAAGGATAGATTTATGTCTGAAATGTTCCAGGCTATTATCAAACTTCGAAGCGAAGCTATAGAAATTCCGAAGAATTCGGGAGAATAGACTGGATTCTCATAGTTTATGTATATATACCCTTTCAAGTTTTTTTTTTGACACTTATATAAAAAAAAATATTCAAAACTCCATTTTATTGTCTTGCTTTAATTTTTATTAAGAAATTTTAATTTACAAATTTGATTTCTAATTTTTATAAGAGGAAGAGGATGGGGGTAAGTTTCTTCCAACTTCACTTCTCCAGAATCCATCATAAGGGAATCGTCCAAATCCTCTTAAACTGTATAACTATACGCAGATGATACTCTAATTGTCGACTCACATGAGAGACCACTTATTGCACTTCAAGGAATTGAAAACCACATGGGAATTGTTCTTCCATATTATAGAAAGTGGGGAATTAAGCTCAATATCTCTAAATGTGAGAGAGCAAACAACTAAAACTCATCTTAGAGGGTAATAATATCCCTAGGAAAAAGAGCGTAAAATACCTTGGGGTCCTATTACATGAAAGATGGAAATTGAATCCACATGCCAGATATGCCCTTAACAAATGTAAGGCAGCCAGCGGGAAATTAAAAGTTCTCCTTAACTCTCGTGAAGTGGAATTCAAAACCAAGCTGCTTATTTATAAATCCTTAATTCGCCCTATACTGGCTTATGCATTTCCGGTGTGGTTCCAGATCTCACCAATAGTAGCTGAAGAAATTCAGAAGTTTGAGAGGTTGATTTTGAGAAAGTGCTCTGGGAAATATAGAAGACCCTCCGGAAAATGGTTCAGAAACACAACACTGTATGACCTCTCTAATGTGACCCCTATAATGACGTACCTAATAAACCTAGCTAAGATAAGACTTACTAATTTAAGACACCACCCAAACCCTAACATCCGATCGGTTTTTAGTAATAATATAGACTCTCGACTGCTAGACAACTATTATATGTCACCGGTATGCACTCTCAGTGAAGGGTCGGCAACCCTCTTCGAAGTTGCTGAGGACCACCAGTTATTGCCAAACTTTTATAAAAAAAAGTAATAGCCTTACTTACAGAGGCTAATAATTCTCGACTGAGTGCAAATCAGCGTCCCACCTTTTGCATTAATTATTAAAAAAAAAAAAAAAAAAAAAAAAAACTTTTTGATTAACCCCTGTAATAAAAACAAACCCAAAATACAAAAACAATTGATAAAAACACTCTATATACTAATACAAATAGAATCCAAAAATATACACATATACATACTCATATAATAATAAGAAATAAAATTAAGAAATGAATATAAATTAAGTGAAAATGTAAATACACTTTTTAGCTACCTTAAGTCTCAAGCTAAGTTTATTAATACCTATATTACCAAACATTTCTCTTGTTCTTATTTGCCTTATAGTTCCTTATAATTACCATAGATTATGCATTTAACAATTAAATTATTTATTCTGTTTACTTTTTATAAACACAATCTTAATTTGCAAACTTAAATCTGTTATACTCTCTTCCAACATTAATCTGTTATACTTTCAGTTTGAACTCACAAATCAATAAAATATCTGTTCTTTATATTAAAATGTGTTTGGCATAACCTATGTTGAATTCTTCCTCGTTTTACCATTTTTTTTCCCCCATCCGTTGCCTAGTTTTAAGACAAAAAACTGCTGTCATGTTATAATTGAGCAAACATGTTCTCATAATTTAGTAACCTATGAAGTTTAATATCTTTATTTTCTCAATTAAAAAAAAAATTAGAACTTAATAAACATTGCTGTGACAGCCTGACCAATCCTAAGTCGGCTTAAAATTAAAAAAAAAAAAAAAAAAAAAAAATAACTTCATTCATGTAAAACCAATTTCTAGTAATATAAAAGAAAAGCCTCAATAAAGGACATACATACATACATCTTAAACTGTATAACTGGCTACGTATAGTTTTTTTTTTATAATGTACTAATGTATAATAGCTACACAGCGTGGGCGTTAAGGAAATTAGGGTTAGAAAATAGGGAGAGATGACGATGCACATTGGTTTTGAATGTTTGTAGATTATAATGTGTAGAAAAAATGAGCGGGAAAGAGCATTCCACATTCGTGTTGTACGGCTAAGAAAAGCTTCATTGTATTTCACTGTACGTCCGAATACAGGCTTAAGGGTTAACTGATGCGAATTCCTTACACGGCGGGTATTGCGGTTGAAATGTTTTAGCGATGGAATGCAACTGGCTATTTCGTTTGAGCGCTTATGGTGTTAGGGTAGCATGATAATCCTCTTTGTTGAACATGATAAAATTGTGCAACATCATACCAGCCAATACTTTTTCGGCATTCTCAGGATACATAATGTAGTGTTTTCAAAAAATTGCGAAAACGAGACACCAGACTTTAAAAAGAATTTTTAATTGTTCGCCGAATTCAAATTTTCCTTAGGAGGATACGGTCGCATTATATTTCTTCCTAATAGAAAGGCAGCATCAGAAACCAAATTGTATGAAACTGCCTGCCCGACAAAAAACTTTTAAGTTCGAAAAACACATTTATAGAAATATGCTTACCGTTGGGTGTGTGTGAATAGGGCGGGATCCTGATCGGCATCAACTTGGCGATGCCCAGTATTCATAAAACTATCTCACACACATCAATTGTGCTTATTTTACCTACCTCCGCGTGGTAACCACCAGGGACTGGTCTCGCTCAGGACTTGCTGAACTTATAAGTGCGAGTGTTGAACACGAAGAAATAGCAACACTAAAATGTGTTTTACGGAACTGACAGTCTGCTCGAGTCTCAAAAGTTTTACACGAGCCCTTCAGAAGGAGGACGTACTGCGGATGAATTCAGATGATTGAATCAACGGTGACGTCAACAGGCAGCATGGCAGATACCTAAATGAGCTAGTTCGACGTATTTGGAGCTGAGGTCATTAAGGATTTTCAATACGAGTCAGGATGTTGAAATAGAAATGGTGGCGGATGAGCCTTGGATAAGGACGGATTCACTGTTGACGACCCTGCGAAACGAATGCCCCTATTGTGTAAGACAGTTGAGTTGTCTCTTGGTTGTAATTCAAAATTCGGTATTGCCAAACACAACCTTAAGCGAAAAGTTGACTGTCAACAGACAACCAAGATGGCGGTGGTTGTCTGTGTGCATGCAACTGCTTTCACGATTACAATTGAAAAAGGTTGTCTTGCATAAAAAAAGTTTGGTTGGGTGAAAGTTGAGTTGTATTGAAGACAACTCAATTAAGTTGAGTTGTGTTATACAATAGGGGCAGAAATAAGGACAACGACGTTCGTATTTACACGTGGAATGTTCGAACCCTGAACGCAGCCGAGCAATTAGCGGAGCAGATATCATGCTTTGTAGCAGCTTAGGGCCTCCGCTAATTGCCATTCAGGTGGGATGGGCCGGGCAAAAGAGGTATGAAAAACTGTGACATTTACTACGGTGATTGCTACAGAGAATAGAAGCAGCGTATACTTGGATGCGGATTTGTTGTAAGCGGCAGACTTAGGCAAGAAGACTTGAGCTTTAGACACGTTAGCGAACGTCTTGTAACAATCCGTATCAAGGCTAAATTCGCCAACATCAGCCTAATATGGTGATTTTAACGCCAAAATAGGAAAGGAGGACATCTTTGGTAGCACAATCAGAAAGCGCAGCCTACACGACACCACGTCTGGAAACGGACTTAGGCTGATTGATTTCGCTGCGGGGCGTCATGTTACCATAGATAGTTCACGATTTCCCCACCTCAATATCCACAAAGGAACATGGCTGTCACCAGATCATTAAACCGTCAACCAAATTGATCATGTGTACCGGAACTGTTCGATACAAAAATTTTAAACGAACATAGGAATTCGATACTCGATTCGAAAAAGGAAAGTAAAGCTTTTGTATGAGCCCCGTAGAATTACGGCTTTTTGGCCAAAAGAAAAAAAGAAAGTTTCCGGAAAGCCGTGCATTCCAGACACGGAAAAGGAAAAGGCTTTGTTCTATAAGTGCTGCCTCCGAAATAAACTCAGAGGAAGAAAAATTGTGCAAGTTTCCATAATTTTTAAATGCACAAATTGTTTTAAAGTTGATTGGCCATTGGGCCCCACCACAAGTATCGAATTCCGGAGAAAGGGTATTGAGACCGGATTAGCCAAGGGCGTTAAAACGCTGCCCATTGACATAATTGGCAGAACACAGCGAGCTGTCACTGGTGCGTTTGCAAGTATTAGCACAGAAGCGGCAGAAATGGATTTAGTGGTGAATGAGGGCAAAATAAAATATATGCTGTAGAGATGAGCTAAGTTGCTATTTTGTATTCGCAGTTATAACTGTGAATGCGATTTCTTATTCACAGTGAATGTAAACTGCTAATGTAAACTGCTAATGCGATTTCGAAATGGAGTCATTATTATAGGCTTTGTGCAGTAGAGTAGGTACCTACTACTATGCGTTTTATGTCATAGTACGACAGCTTTATTAAGGACCCGGAGAGGTATGGAAAAAACCGCAAAGGATACTTCTCCGGGTCCAAAGCTGTGTACAACAGTGGCGCCTCTTTCAATCTTGCTAGCTATAAAACGAATAGATTTTCCTTGTTCCCGGTAAGCTCGAATTTGGCCTATTTCCTCCTTGGTTAAGGTCTTTCGTTTATCCATAGTTGTGGATTGGATTTTTTTCTTGAACTAAGCCCCCTAATACTCGAAGTATCCTTTTATTTGATTTAAAACATGATAACAGGCAGATTTAGCTACTGTTCGTAATCAAGTGAGACAAAAAAAACAGGCCTACATTTTATGACCTTTTTGGGAAAAGCTTTATAAAAGTTGCATTTATCTACTTAATCCCATTTTTTTGTTACAATATAAACATAATACATCCTTCATTCCTTGTGCAATTGTTTTTTTTTTTTCAAATTAGCGAAGGGTTTGAAAAATATCGTAAAATTAAAACAAAAAACTGCCTGTTCGTAATCAAGTGAGACTGGTGTTAATATTTTATGGATGATAATATTTTACAAGTAATTCAACATTGAACAGAATAACAAAAGAAAATAGGATGAAAATGTGAATAAGCGAAAGAACAAAAGCAACAAAAAAGGCTTCGAATATATAACAAAAATATAATCATTTAAAAAGAATTCAGCACATTTTTTCAAAACAGTACAATATAAAATTAGGATGAAAATGTGAATTAACAAAAGCAACAAAAAAGGCTTCAAATAAATAATAAAAATAACATAATCTTCTACAATCAATTCCACAAATTTTTTGAAAGCAAAATACAAAGAAAATGGGAAGGAATATTGAATAAATAAAGTAAAAGAGGCAACAAAGAAGAGCTTCGAATAAATAACAAAAATATAATCTTTTATAAATAATTCAGTAGATATTATTCAATATGGTAAGTCTGAATTTGTATTTAAAAAAAGCAACATTATCAATTTGTCGCTGCTAAGCCGGGTTCGCCTCTCGTTAACGATTTGGCCAGCCTTGGAAAATAGCCTCTCGCAAGGAACTGAAGTGGCGATTGCACTAAGTATCTCCTGTGCTACTTGTGACAGCTGGGGAAACATGTATTTGTTTTGAATCCACCACTCAAGTGGATCCTCTTTCCTAGGATGTCTGTCACAGTCCAGTTATCTCTGAACCTCCTGTATGGCCTTGCTTGTGGACGTCCCGTTTGGCTTATATTGGGCGGCTTCCTTGTCGAACTCGGCCCAGATATCATCTTCGCTATCCGGATCGATGTAGGCGTCATTTGCATTTGATGTTGTTGGCATTGCATCATTGTCGGTAGCGGCGGGTGTTGGATTTTGTTGTGCTGAAAACTTCTCTGACACCAGTGATAAGACATTTTTTTTTGCACAGTCCGCATTTTTCTTATCCTTGAATGGAATTTGCTTGAAGCGTGGGTCCAAAAATGTTGCCACTGACAAAGTGTTGCTATTCTCTAGCCTGTCAAACCGATCTGCCATCGACTGACTCAGTTTCTTCAGGACATTTTGTACAGTTTCCTGTAATGGTTTCTTTTCAAAGCCTTTAAAAACTGAGATCAACCCATTGGCTAAAGGAATTACCAATGAAGCTGTGAGATAACGCTCTCCCGATATTGTTTTCGTAACTCTCTCTAATGGTTTTAATATCGTACAAAGCTGTCGAATTACATCCCATTCGCATACTGATAAGCAACTGGTTGCATCCATATTCATCAGGGCCATGGTTGTTTTAATTGCTTCCTCCAGCAAAACAAATCGCTCCAACATATAAAATGTAGAGTTCCACCGTGTTGACACATCCTGCAATAATCTTAATGGATTGCCACAACCTTGGTTTTGTTGGTAAGCTAGAAGTTTTGCTGTAGCAATATGACTCCTTTTGAAATGACCGACAACAAGTTTTATTTTACCGATTATTTTGGAAACCTCTTGTTCCTTTAAACCGTCATTAGCGACAAGATTCAAGGTATGGGCAAAGCATCCAAAATGTTTCCAGCCGAGTTCACTCTGTACAGCCGCTTTTATATTGGCTGCATTGTCAGACACTACCATCAAAAGCCGGTTCTTAACATCCCATTCAGTAAGAACCCTCTTCAGCTCATTTGCCAGATTTTTTGCCGTATGATGAACTGGCAGGCTTGCACAATCTAAAAGAAGTGAAATAAGCTGAAATTGGTCGTTTAAAAAATGGACTGTGACAGCCATGTAGCTTTCCATGTTGGAAGAAGTCCAGCAATCTGTAGTCGCACACACTTTTTTTGCTAATTTTAAAGCATCTCGTGTCTCGTAAATACACTTGTCATATTTTGCTGGTATTAACGTTCTTGAAATCATATGCCTACTTGGCAATTCATATGAAGGGTTTAAAGATCTAACAAATTTGCGAAATGCACGTTCTTCGACAATGGCAAATGGTTGGTAGCTATCGGTAAAAAGTCCAAGCAGGTCTTCGTCAATATTTTGCTTTATTTTTGGGGTTACACGCCTGGGGATGTATGCAAGCATTTGCGTTTGGCGAGGACCTATTATTCGAATTGGTGGTGCTGGAGCTGGAGCTGCAGGTGATACACATGAAGAAGTCGAACCTATTTCACGCTGATTATTCGACTGCTTAGATGTACCCAAAGCACTTGCACTTGTAGGAAATGATGCGGTTGCAATAGCGGCTGTACTCGCGGTAGTGCTAGTGCTTGGCGGTAGCTGAGCTTCAACTTCCTATTAAAACAAAAATGGTTTGTTTACTAATAAAGCCGATGAAGAATTTATCTGACTATACTACTACGCTAAGACTGCCTAATATGAGCACCCCGATCTGGGTATGTTTGTCTGGAATCTAAACGCCCGGACTACAAAAACCAAAAATAAAAGACCGAAAAACAAATGATCAGAATTGTATAATGTATATGTATATGGGGTGGGTGAATCGCTTCACTTTCACGAAAGCCTTTAAATTCCAGTATATTTTCGGACATCATCATTAAACCAATTTATTTTTTAAAAATATGTTTTTGGTATCAAAATTCAAACATCGCTTATCAACATTTTGAAAATGAACAATTCCGGTATTCTGTTTTCTCGTCTTTAATTTTCCGTTCTATTTCTATGAATCCGGACTAAAGTTTTCCGGTATAAAATTCCAGAACACCCCATTTCTTTTGTAGGTACATACAGTATTACTATTTTGTTCATAAGAACACTTACTTGCAAACCTGGCTCCGATGAACTTCCTAAAACTGCTTGCATACCTGACTCCGATGTACCTGCTGAAACTAAGGATACAGTAGGATGTTTTAGTTCAATGTGCTTTTTTAAGTTCGTAGTACTCGTTCTGTACGATAGTTTTGATCTGCATAAATTGCATTTCGCAAATATATCGTCTACTTCAGTGAAAAAATTCCAAATAAAGCTTATTTTTCTTCGGCTGTTGCTGTTCCTTGGTACTGGCGGCATCTTTATGTTTTCACGATTATTTTTTTTATTTATTAAATACACATAAACTATAAGCACAGCACAGTAACACAATGTGCATAGGTATATTTTAATTTAAATTACTTATTCAATATCCACCAAATTACTTCGACCGCAAGCAAACGCAAAACGCACTAAGTTACGAGTACTTATTACAGTATGGTAAATCATATCATATATCACAAGGTTGCGAATGCAATCATTTAGAGTTATGATTCTCCATCTCCCTCTCGCAAAAGCAACTTAGCAAGTAGAAACTCAACTAGCAACTACAACCTAACTGCTGTTATATTTTACCAATACCAACTAACAACATTTTGAACCAGCTGCGACTGCGATATGCGAATCGAAATGCAATCCTTTTAATTGGTTTGTCATAGCCATAGTGCCCTGGCCGCCATCCAGGCGCCTGACACATCATAAAAAGTGTCGCCTTGTTTCGTTGACCTTGGTATATCGCATTGTTGCGAATGCGATAGCCTCCCTTTCTGCAGCAGTAGCAACTTAGCAAGTAAACTTATGCTTATAGATATTATACTGCTAATAGCATCCAACGAACCAACTTTAACTTTCTTACCAGGTGCGACTGCGATTGCGATTCCGATATGCAAAATGCTATTGCTATGAGACGTTCGCAGGTTCCGCACTTCGTACATTACCCACAAAAAGGGTAGGTAAGCTAAGTTGCATTTGCATGGGGTTGAGTAAGAGAGTGACTTGAAACGGGCGATCGATACACCTCTGCTTCATTCTTCTTTACGTTTTTCGTATTAGCCAAACATACTTTTTCGTTTGTGTGTGTGTCTGTGTGTGTAATGCGGGAATGCATGAGCAAATTAAGTTGTGACTTGTGATTTGTGAATGTGAATTGACTCAGAGATAGAAGCGAGACAATAGCATTTAGCAATAGCAGTTTATTTATAAGTTGATAGCAGGTTTCGAATGCGAATTTTCATTAGCAGTGAAAAATTAGCAGGTTGCTATTTTTTGCTCATCTCTAATATGCTGTCAACAAGAAGGGAAGAAGGGGCACACAACATCGACGAATCGGACAGAACGTCATGATAGACAGCTATAATTTTGAGGTAGTTAGGGACTTTGTCTACCTCGGCTCCGCTATTAATTCTGATAACGACACCACAGCGGAAATCAAACGAAGAAAAACACTTGCCAACCGCTGTTTCTTTGACCTAAGCCGGCAATTGATTTGTAAGGCCTTGTCAAGAAAAACTAAGGAGACTCTATATAAGACCCTCATCATCTACGGCGCAGAAGCGTGGACATTTGCAAAAGCGGATGAAGATCTTCTCGGTGTCGTTTCGAACGCAAAATTCTTCCAGTGATTTTCGGTCCCGTTTGCGTTGAAGGACTTTGGAGGAGGAGATTTAACAGCGAACTCTACGAGCTGTACAGCGACATCGACCTGGTCAAAAAGTGCGAATCAGTCGACTAAGATGCCTAGGACATGTAGAGCGAATGGACACCAACGCTCCGGCCCGAAGAGTCTTGGGTTGGGTCCGTTTGCCCGCATATCAAAAGCCCGCACACGAATGCCCGCACACGAATGCCCGCATATAAAAAGCCCGCATCCCAAAAGCCCGCATCACAAAAGCCCGCACCACAAAAGCCCGCACCACAAAAGCCCGCATGTCATGGGGAAATATGAAGTTCCCCTTAAGAAATCTCTTCTGTGATTTTGGAAATTGAAGTAAACCAATCAAAACTCTTATAGAAAATATTTTGTGGCTTCGAAAATGGCGTGAAGTAGTTATTCACCACACTCACCTCTTCCCCTCTTTTTTTTTGAAAACGTGTAAAATCTCTTAAAAATTTTTTGGTCGTCCTAAAAAGAACCGATTTATTTACCATATCCACCTATACCCCTCATTTCCCCTCCTAAATTGAAATTGGTCAATATCTCTCATTGAATATTTAGTCGTCCTAAAAAGAACGATTTTGGTTCATAGAACCCAATACACAAAATCACTTCACTTGCACTGTTTTGGGAGCAACCGCACTGCTCCAGGCATCGTCGAAGAATGCGACAATTCAGAAAATACCACTTCTTATATACACTTTGTCGAAGACATTTCGAATTGAAAATATTTTTGACAACCAATCAAAACTCTTGCAGCATATATTTTACACAACTTCCCTCTCCGTGATTCTCATGATTTCTTGCATCTTACAGATGGATTTCTGTGTGAATTCAATGGATTTTAAATGTACATTACTTCTATTTTAACACGCAATTGTTTAGGAAATAACCATAGCCCAAGTGCGGATAGTACATGTGTTGAATAGATGCTCTTACCATTGAAAAATAATAGCATTCCTCCCAATAAAAGAGAAAAAAGTTCATAAAATGGAAAGAATTTGTATACATTTGATTAAAGCAGACCGCAAATCATGCGAGTAAAAGGAGTTCATATTTGGAATTATTCGTTTATTTAGTGGAAAAACCAGTTTAAATCCTAAGATTCCGCGAGCGGGCTACATAAACCCGACATGATGCGCATAAATTCGCCTTATCTTTTCAATTCGGCGCTTATTTGCATTGTTTATATACACTTTTTTTGTTTCGTTTGTTTCATCCTTTCATCCTTTTTTTCTATTCGAAACTCTGAAAATAATGAAGAAGGAAATCCTTTTAGTAATCATTTTTGCCTAGGTGGCCCGCTTCGCGGGTTCTTAGGATTTAAACTATCTCTCCGCAGGGTTTAGCACGCTCACGCAACTTCGTTGCTCCGCTAAGGGTATAAGCTGGCTGTCTGGCAGGCGCCATAAACACAAACAAATAAGCCCCCAATTGTAAGATAATTATTCGCATCATTTTCGTTCTGGGTGGCCCGCTTCGCGGGATCTTAGCATTTAAACTATCTTTCCGCAGGGTTTAGCACGCTCACGCAACTTCGTTGCTCCGCTAAGGGTATATGCTTATTGTCTGGCAGGCGCCATAAACACTTACAAATAAGCGTCAAATTTCATAGATAATGCCATTTAACTCGCATCATTTTCGTTGTGGGTGGCCCGCTTCGCGGGATCTAAGGATTTAAACTATCTTTCCGCAGGGTTTAGCACGCTCACGCAACTTCGTTGCTCCGCTAAGGGTATATGCTTATTGTCTGGCAGGCGCCATAAACATTTACAAATAAGCGTCAAATTTCATAGATAATGCCATTTAACTCGCATCATTTTTGTTGTGAGTGGCGCGCTTCGCGGGATCTAAGGGTTTCAACTATCTTTCCGCAGGGTTTAGCACGCTCACGCAACTCCGTTGCTCCGCTAAGGGTATATGCTTTATGCCTGGCAGGCTCCATAAGCACTATGATATTAGCGCTCAACTCCAAAGATAATGTCCATATATTCGCATCATTTTCATCTTTTACTGTGAGGAATAGTGTCAATCTTCCTTTGAATAGACAACTATTGCACTATTGAGATCAGATTATTTCCAAGATAATTGCGTCTTAACGTCGAAGAAATGTTAAACAGGCGCCATAAACACTGAAATTAGCGCCAAATTCTAGAGATTATAACCATATATTCGCATAATGTTCGTTCTGTGTGGCCCGCTTCGCGGGATCTTAGGGTTTCACCTATCTTTCCGCAGGGTTTAGCACGCTCACGCAACTTCGTTGCTCCGCTAAGGGTATATGCTGGTTGTCCGGCAGGCGCCATAAACACAAGCAAATAAGCGCCGAATTGAAAAGATAAGGCGAATTTATGCGCATCATGTCGGGTCTATGTAGCCCGCTCGCGGAATCTTAGGATTTAAACTGGTTTTTCCACTAAATAAGCGAATAATTCCAAATATGAACTCCATTTACTCGCATGATTTGCGGTCTGCTTTAATCAAATGTATACAAATTCTGTCCATTTTATGAACTTTTTTCTCTTTTATTGGGAGGAATGCTATTATTTTTCAATGGTAAGAGGTGGATATGGTAAATAAATCGGTTCTTTTTAGGACGAACAAAATTTTTTTAAGAGATTTTACTTGTTTTCAAAAAAAAAGAGGGGAAGAGGTGAGTGTGGTGAATAACTACATCCCCCTCCATATTACTCGGAACAAATATTTCTTTCAAGCGATTTGATTGGCTTTAAAAATTTTAAAATTGAAGTGATGAGGTGAATAACAAAACAATAAGCCCGCATCATATGCGGGCTAAATCTGAAAATAAATTGTGCGGGCTTATGGCATGCGGGCTTTTGTGCTGCGGGCTTTTTCATAATTTGGCGTGCGGGCTTTTGTTACGCGGACTTTTCATATGCGGGCTTATAGGGGTTTCCCAGAGTCTTCGATTCCAACCCGGAGGGACAACGCAGTAGAGGAAGACCTCGCCTTAGGTGGCGCGCGCAAGTGGATCTCAACCAACTTGGAGTGCGCAACTGGAGACAGTTAGCCATAGATCGTGTCTCTTGGAAAGACCACGCGAATGCAGGAGATATAACCGCGATAACGGGGCGCTTGTATGTCGCTGCTATTTAAGGTCTAACTTAACACCAGTAGGGATGCGCAATGTAGGAGATCATCCAGTTCGTTGCATCCCTACAGGTATCTAGTAGTTAAGAAAGACAAACAATAATTTACCAAAATTTGTCCCAAATCCTTTGTTTTTTTTTGTTTATTTATTTTCAATCGGATTTACTAACGCTTTAAAACATTGCAGTTGTCTTTGCATAAATTTCATAAAATGTTGTTTCCCCTTAACACTTAAATTTCTAATACTTAAAATGTCGTTTAATTCTTTTTGTTTTGTTTTCAAGGGTTTATATTTATTATTATTATTTTACTATAATTCAACTTACTATATTTTTCGACTTTCGGTAAATAAATTTCAAGCTACCGTTATTTCGAATTTATTTTTAGTGTAAATTAAATTTTTTCAACACATTCAGTATTTTTAAAATAAAAATATAAGGAACAATTAGGATGCACTTTGATGCAAATGTTAATTTTCGAAAAAAAAACACTTATAATTTGATAAAATAAAAGAAAAACACAAACCGAATAATGTCAGTTCGCTTAGCGAATTTCCGATTTGCTGATTCCTTTTTCTTTGAAGCTTCTTCTAATTTTATTTGCGCAAAGGTCTTGAGAACTTTTTTTCTTTTTCTTTTCATATACATATATTTGTTTTTTTTAATTGTACCACATTGATTTCATAATTAATTTTTTTCTAATCACCATTATACATATTTCTTTTGGGATTTTATTTGACACACATATAAATCGTCTTAAAAACAAAATAACACTCGGTTTTGATGATAACAAGGAAAGGAAGAATAAAATTCGATGAGCAATGTTTAAGTATAGTTAGTGAGTAACTAATCTAAACGTAGGAAAAAACAAAAATGGAAAAATCAGGATTTGCATTTCATTGGGGGTAGAAGCAAAAGTGAATTGGGTAAAGAGAGAAAGTGAGGGAGACGATTAGGAAGTAGTAGAACATAGTATATTTTTACACAACACCCTACTATTATCAAATTTATATTTAAATAATAATAAAATACTGTTATCAGACCCTAGTTAGCACTGCTGCTGTGTTGTAGCTGCTTTTTACTTGACTGTTTTGTATGCTTTCGATGGTGGGTGCCTCCATTCTTGTCGTGCGATGATGATCCTGAACCCATGCTAAGGCCCGTCGTTGGTGGGTTTGTTCCTTGACTTACTGTTGCTGGGCCCTTGGGTGGGTAGGGGATTTTGAAGAGTCGAATATGTAGATGCTCACAAATCTCCAAGCAGACCTGTAAGCAATTTTTTAAACAAAAATAATCATAAATATTTGGCTCAAATTTGTGTTTTTTTTTTTAATTTGCATGCAATTAAGGGATTTTTAGTACCCTTATAATGTGGGCATATTTATAGTCATATAGTGCGTGCATTGAGGAAATGGGGATAAGAATGACAGACGAGAAACCGATGCACGTTGGTTTTAAATGTGTGTATATTATTACTAGCGGCACCCGCCCGGCTTTGCCCGTGCCTGAGAATTCTATTGGCCAATATGTTCGAGTAGACTTCCTTATTATTGTCTATAGCGGGTATCCGGCGTATGTTGCTGCGCCTAAAAAAGAAGACCGATTTTGACTAAATTTTACAAAACACTCTCAGACCAATACCGAAGATTGCCTGATTTGAGCTCCACCGGTGAAAGGGACTGCACGTTTTTCTCCGCATGGCTTAGGCCGCTCACGCAACTTCGTTGTTCCGCTTGTGGTAGGTGCTTGTTGTCTGGCAGGCGCCTATTTCAGCTTACTTGTGCGAATCAAACAACAAAGCGAAAGTAAAAAACTTCGATAGAATCACTTTTCATTCATTTTCACACCGATTGTTATCAATGTGGGAAAAGCAACTTTCCTATGTTCGATTCACAAAAAAAATGCAAAAAAAATTAATAAAAGTTATTTGAATAAAACATTGAACACACGATATCTCAAGAATGAAAGTGCGCACAAACACCACAATAGGCTTGAAACGTTCATGTGGTCTCCCTCTTTCATATGCGCGTTCGGATAACAAAATAGGTGACGTCTGTACGATGGTTTTTTATATGTGCTTTTTTTGTATCTGCATCGGTATTTACACGTATATGCGCATATACATGTGTACTCACTCAAATGGCCATAATTCACACACCGATACAAGGTCCGTTCGCGAACTAATATGCACACGTAAATTTATATAAACTTTCGTGCAAAACTAAAAATAGTAAAAAGATGAACGAAAGAAAAATGTAGTTTCGTTCATTTTTCTTCACACAGAATTTCGGCTGGTAAGAAAATGAAAACTGTCAAATGATGAAATCCTATGAGTTTGCCAGAAAAAAAAAACAGCTGTTGCTTCTTTTCAAAGCCAAACTAAAAAGTTTTTACACAAAAGCGTTCGCGTACTTTTCTTAGAAATGAGAGGATTCTCTCTCGATTTTGTAGATTTGACACTTTTCATTTTTCTATACATAAAGTACGCGAACGGACCTACAGATACATCGTACATAAATAAAAACCTCCGTACAGACGTCACCTTTCATGAAAAATTTCATTGGAATCGGTTAACGCCTTTGGCCAAACACCGGCAACAAACACAAATATGGATTGAAGATAGATAGATGTGTCTCTCTGGAAAGCAGTGTTTTAGGCAGAGACTCTTCACGGGTCGGGGGCCCGTTAAGTAAGTAAGTATATGATAATGGGAAGAAAAAACAGAGCAGGGAAAAGTATTCCACATTTGTGTTAAACGGCTAAGGAAAGATTCAATCGCGCGGCGCAAAGAAACTGAGCCAGTTGAAGGCACAACCGGGGGCGACGGCTAAGAGATGCAGATCGGCAGAGGTTACCCCAACCGAAACTCAGCAGCGAACTGAAACCAAAGCTGCCTTCCTCGAACAGGAATAAACAGAGAATAAAGGCTTCGAGCACTCCTCCTGGTTTAACTGCGTCGCACCTTCTGCGCGCCCTTCCACAGAAACGCCTCTAGCCGATGGAAGTCCCCACGTACAAAATCTGCGTAAATCAGTGGCTGCAACCAGGAATGCTTGCAATGACAGTGGACACATATCTCAAAGAAAAACACGTTATTTTTATTTACTCAGATAAGCTTACAACACCTACTGCTCTCATCAGTGAAAAACTTTCCGTGTTGGACACAAAACCGCACATAACTTCCATCCAGGAGCCATGGGTGTGGATAAATCGCATCTGTGGTCCGAAAGGGCTAGTGCTTGTCTTGCTGCGTCAAACCTCCTCAAGCTTGGACAATTTTGTGGACAAGATTTGGTTGCGTGAGCTTATTTCCCCCACGATTCGGTAGTGCCTCCACCACCAAAGGCAATTGCTGAACTCATAGACTATTTCGACACCATGAAAATGGGCCTAGTTATATGTTGCGATACCAATGTTCAGATCATGGTTTGGGCAGCAGCAAATGCAACATAGGAGGTAACCATCTCCGGGATTTCATACTATCATAAACCGAATACATCAATAGCGATGCAAGCTGTGATGACGACATGAAGCATCGCGTAAGATTAGGATGGATGAAGTGGTGGGAAATCGACTACGATCGAAGGCCATTGACACGGGCCAATAAGTGATCGCCTGGCTGTAGTCCCCATCCAAGGTACGTTTTCCAACATCTGCCTTATATATGCACTCGCCACTTCTAAAAAAGGAAGACCCAATCAAGGAGAAGTTCTTAACGTCAAAAACGGTAAGGAAAACATCTTTAGCGGATTAGTAACGGCTTCGACTAATCAACTTTGCAGCAGCTCATAATAGGGTGACCAGTAGCACCAGGTTCCCAATACTAATCCACATAGCAACCTGGCGCTTTCCAAATGGTCGAACTGCCAACCAAATCGACCACGCACTAATCAATGCGAGACAATCATCAAACATCTAAAACGTGAACAAATTCCGAGAGACAAGATCTAAGATCAGAGATGCAAACCAGAAAGAAATTTTACGTTGGATGCCTTAGCACACTTCAATCACTAGTCTACAGAAGGCACCTGAGCAAGACTTTTCGCTGTGCACTCACCTCTCACAGACGCCAACAGAATGCGGATCCGGTACTGCGACATCATCAAACAGGTAGCCGAGATCACCGAAGGTTACCACCCACCTCCGAAAAAGCGCCCGTGGTATGATGATAAGTGCGCTCCCGGATAATGGTGACAAATGTGTACATCTGCTGCAACGTAAAACTAGGACAGCAAGGAAAGAGTATCGAGCCAAAAGAAAGGAGAAGAAGAGGATCCTGCGTAGAAAGAAGCAGTCTCACAGCTTAGGAGATCGAAGAGTATTGGAATCGGAGCAAGGGGTTTTTTTTTTTAAAAAGAAAGGCCAAGCAACTGGAAGCTGTCTTTAAGACCGGAATCCAGGCTCTTCGAAACAGATAAAGTAACCTAGTCACCGAAGCACAGGGAACAGTAGATGTGTGTAAGCAGCGCGCGCATGCACAAAATCATCAAACAAGTAAAGGTTTAAGAAAGAATGCTGATGACTGAACTATCAGCTTTATATGACCCATCTACTAGAAAGGCGGCTATATGTCTTACAACAATTATCGATGCATATCCGTGATAAATGTCGCATATAAGATTCTATCCAGCGTCGTGTGTGAACGTATAAAGCCGTTCTGCATACATACTAATCGATACGCACCAGTCAGGTTTCCGCCTCGGCAGTTGGACAATAGACCAAATCATCATACTTAGGCAAGTATGTACCTAAAAAGACCAATGAATTTTAAGGCGTGACCGACAATATTTTTATCGACTTTAAGGCCACATATGATATTATTCTTCGCCAAGAGCTCTACGGCCGATGGCCAAACACGTTATCCTGACAAAACTGATCCAGTTATTCCGAACAAATCCAAATCTGCATCGGATTTCGGCAAGGAGATGCACTATCATGTGACTTCTTTAATCTGGAGCATGTCTTACGCACGGAAAGCACTATCTCAAACAGATCCGTTCCAACTATTGGGGTACTCGGCTATAGCAATCGGCCGACCTAAGCGCGCCATGGTAGAGGCCAAATGGCGATTGAAGAACAGGAAAAATTGGTTGGCCTTAAAGTCAATGAGGACAAACAAAGAACATGCTTTCAACAACCATCTATCCACACACTAGGACAAAACGTCAGTGTTGATAGCGGCGAGGTGGAAAAGAAGTTCACCTATCTCGGTGTAAACCTCAACTCAACGAATAACAGCTTAGTGGAGATCCGATGAAGGATTAAACCGTTGTTACTTCGGTTTGGCAAGACCAAGTGTAACCAAAACAGTGATACTGCCAGAACTGCTTTATTGCGCCGAGTGCTGTACGATAAGCTGGACGGAAGCGTTAATATTGGGTTCTTCGAAGGCGAAATACTCCGTCGAATGTTTGGTTCTATGTTCGAGGATTGCAAACGGTGGAGAAGGACATTGTTGTTGATGTGGTTGTAGTCCGAAAAGTTAAATCACGTCGACTACATCGAAAGGGGCAGTAATGCTCCAGCTGAGGATGTTCGACTCCCATTTCCAGGTTCGAGGGGACAAGGAAGACCAGACCCACGTTTTAAAAACCATGCCATTACGGACGCCAGGGCCATTGGTCTGGACAACTGGGAACAGCGTTCCTGGGTGGATAGAAGACTGCATCGTTCCAGGCAGACTCTTCGCGGGTCGGAGCTTGTTAAAACCGTTAATTTCAGAAGCGTATTGTTTGCTTTTTTAAGTGTTTGGAGGACAGAGCATGGTTTTAACGTTTAATGTTATTACCAATTCGTACAAATTCCACTTTTGAATAAAAAGTGTTTTAGACAACCGGATGAAACATGGGTTTGAATGGGAGAGAACTAAAGGATTATGGTCGAACTGATACGCTGCATAGCGACTATTACAATTTAAATTTGTAGGAAGATCCTCCTGCGGGGTCAGTCACCTTGACGTGTGTACCATCACCGCAAACAATTTCGATGGTGCCGGTGCGGAGGCTTACGGCGCAAAGAGTCATCGGGCATCTGTTGAGGGATAGGCCGTCTGATGAGCGTCAACTAAGAACTGACCACGACTTTACGTCCGCGCTCACCCTTATATATTCCCTCATTCACCCCTCCCCTTTTTTTCCTCCCCCCTTCCTTCTCTCCGGAAATCACCGGGGAGATAACCCCGCGTATTCGGGAGTTTTTCGGGAGTAAACCCAATTTAAAAATCCCACTTTAAGCCAAGGTAGAGGTACCCGCGCCGATGGATGCATGGTCAGTAAGTGGATAAACCAACTGATCGTTAACGGCCCCCTCCGATGCCCAGGCAAGGTCGGTTGTATAAGTGCCTTGTCCAGGTAAGACGGATCTGCCAGGATGGACCACCCTTTCCGATCCTACTCGTGGGAACAAAATCTAAAAAAAAAACAAAAATGGATAGAAAAGAAGACGAAACACAAAAATACCACCAGATGAGGGTGCCAGAGGCTGGCACCTTATCAGAGGACGAATTGCTGGCCTCCAGTCAGGAGACAATCGCCCCGTCACAAAGCGGCGAGAGTGCTAAGGCTAGCACCTCGACCGCAAACCAATTAACAAACAAACATACCCGAAACAAACCCAAACACGCAGGGAAAGCTAATAAGAGCAAGTACCAGATGGCCCTAAATATCTTAGGTAAGATAGCGAAAAATGAGGCTGCCGGAAAGGTCCACGAAAAGGATCAGGCGGATAGGATCAAATACCAGGCAATCGTTGACGAATTCCACGAGAGCCTGAAAAACAAATGCCGGCAGGAAGCGAAGCGTGACAGGTCTCAAGAAGAGATCTCCCACCGCCCAGCCCCAAAAAAAACCAAGGTTGTTGAAGGTTCAGCAGCAACAGCCAAGCCAAGCACGTCAGCGGCCGGTGCGGCTCAGAAGCGTCCCTTTACCGAGGTGGTTAGGGATAACCTTCAGGTCGCACTAGTGGATGATCTCTCGACAAACGGGAAATCCATAGCCAATGCGTGGGGAAGCATTGAGGCCAAGCTCTCCGAAATGGTGATAGACCACATCGTCAACAACCAAGGGGAACCTCTTCCCGACTTTGATTCCGCCGAGGTGGTGAGGGGATATCGGGTAATCAAGTGCGCCGAAAAATTCTCCAAAGACTTCCTTAGTGCATGCGTTGCTAAGGTTAGCGACGCCTGGGATGGTTTGAAGCTCAAGCTTATCCCAGCTAAGGACATCCCGAGGAGACCTAGGGCCCGCATTTGGTTGCCCAATATGAAGATAGAAGGGGGAAGGCTCCTCCAATGTCTCAAACTCCACAACCCGACGGTTCCGATGGATGACTGGTCAGTCATCAAGGCGGAGGAACCCTATAAAAATACCATGTCCTTCCTCCTACTCATAAACAACGAGTGCCTGGGTGCTCTCGAGAAAACTGACAACAAACTTAGGTTTGGCATAAGGCATGCCAAGCTCAAAGTCTTCCTTTCCTCAGGTCCTGAGGACGATGTGGACATCGTCGATACCGACAAGTTGTTGGAGGACCTGATGATCGCCGACGAAACCCCTTCAACCACATAATGCTGAAAGTCATACAGATTAACCTGAGGCACTCAAGGTGTGCCTCCGCTAATCTAATGGTTTTTCTAAGGGAGAAGAACATTGACATCGGCATTATCCAGGAGCCATGGGTGAGAGACTCATCCGTAAAGGGGCTCCAAGACACACAATACGACCTGTTTTACAAACACCAGGCCACAGGTAAGCCTAGAACATGCATACTAGCTAAGAAATATCTAAAAGGTTTTTTATGTCCCAATCTTAGCTCATACGATTTGACAGTGATTAAACTGGAGTGTGCGAACCAAACAACATACCTGGCTTCAGCATACATGGCTCATGGGAGACCTGTACCGCCAGAAGAGGTGGAGCTGCTCATAGCCTCAACAACAGGGAAGGACAACCTACTGATGGGCTGCGACGCCAACGCCAGGCATTCTATCTGGGGCAGCTCAGAAGATAATGAAAGAGGTGAGTCACTTTTTGATTTTCTGTTAACCACTAACCTATCAGTCTGCAACAAGGGTACGACCCCAACTTTTGTCTTTCCGAGTACGGAAACGTACAGGGGATGGGAAGAGGTACTAGATGTTACATTAAAAACAAACAATAATTACTTTAAGGTCGACAACTGTAGAGTTTCCAATCTGGAGTCACTCTCAGACCACAGATGGATCCTCTACGACATGAGTCTCGAGGTAGAGACAACAAAACCTTATAGAAACCACAAAAGAGTTAATTGGACCAAGTTTGGCCAAGTCCTTCGGACAAAACTCAAAAATATACCTGAAACAAACACAGCTGCAATTAAAGAACTGGAGGTACAGGTAAAGACTTTTGAGAAGGCTATGGATGTAGCATACAAAGTCTCGTGCCCAGTTAAACGCAGTAAAAAAACGCTTCCCCCATGGTGGAACGAAGATCTCTCCAGTCTCAGACAGATGACTAGAGCGATTTTCAACATCTGCCACAAACACAATTTTTGGCGGCCTTATAAGGACTGCCTAAGTCCATAAAGAAAGCCATAAAGGCATCTAAAAAGGAGGCCAGGATGGAGTACTGTCAGTCGATAGAAACCCTTAAGGACTCCGCTAGGCTAAGCAAAATTTTGTCCAAGGAACACTCCAACACTTCTTTTCTGAAAGGACCAGACGGAGGATGGACAGAATCTCCAGTGGAGACCCTGGAACTCCTTATAAACACTCACTTTCCCGGATGCAGTGATATTAGTACGCAACCCGAGAGGCATCGGCAAGTACAACCTGCTCCCAACAACAACATCACCTCAATAATTTCCGAGGAAAAGATTTCCTGGGCTATTAACAGCTTCTCCCCATATAAGTCTCCGGGGCCTGACGGCATTATGCCTGTCATGTTACAGAAAACGCAAAACCTATCAATACCTTGGTTAGTGTCGATCTTCCGAAGCTGTTTATTGCTAAACCACGTACCACACTCCTGGAGACGCGCCAGGGTGGTGTTTATACCGAAGGTGGGTAAACGCGGGCACGTGTCCGCAAAGGACTTCAGACCTATCAGTCTAACCTCCTTTATACTGAAAACCCTGGAGCGTGTCCTAGACATCCATATGCGAAATTCTCTGCCAGAAACATCGCTCTCCAAATCACAGCACGCCTATCTCAAAGGCCGATCCACGGAAACGGCTCTCCACGAGGTAGTGCGAACTATCGAAAAATCCATACACTATAAAGAATACACCCTAGCCTCCTTCTTGGATATAGAGGGAGCCTACAACAACATACACACGGAAGCTATTCTTGAATCACTGGTCGAACTGGGCATAGAGGAATCTATTAGGAAATGGATAGCTTCTATGCTCGGAACAAGAGTCATTCAGGCAACACTAGGCAACATCCACTTAACCAAATTTGCCAATAGAGGAATGCCACAGGGTGGTCATGAACAAAATTCTAGTAAAACTAGACAGGGAAAGGGTCAAAGCTGTCGCGTATGCGGATGACGTTGTGATACTAGTGTCAGGGAAGTTTCCCTCCGTGATAAGTGATATCATGGGGAATGCTCTAGACAAGGTAAGCACCTGGGCTACAAGGTGTGGCCTCGGCGTTAACCCGAGCAAAATCAAACTGATGCTGTTCACCACCAAAACCAAAATATCCGATTTTACCCTACCCCGCCTAAACGGTCAACCACTTACACTATCCTCCAGCGCTAAGTATCTGGGTATCGCGCTCGATCCTAAACTTAGCTGGAAACATAACATTGAACACAGAGTGAGGAAGGTGTGTATTGCCTTCTATGCCTGTAGCAGGACCTTTGGAAAGAAGTGGGGACTTCAACCAAAGATGACCTTGTGGATGTACACAGTAGTAGTGCGTCCAATCCTCACCTATGGATCTGTAGTATGGTGGCCCGCGTTGAGTAAAGGTTACAACCTCACAAAACTGAAAAGATTGCAAAGGACAGCCTGTATAGGCACCACGGGTGCACTGAGGTCAGCCCCAACGGACGCCCTCACTGTGCTCTTGCAGCTTTTGCCTCTTGACCTACACGCAAAAGTACCGCACTATGTAGTGCGGTAAGACTCAGGGAATCGGGGTGCTGGACTGCAAGGCCATACGGCCACAGCAGCATTCTGGACTCGCTACCAGAAGGCATGGCCACGTTTCCAGCCGACTACATCACACCCAAACTAAACTTCACAAAAGGCTTCCAAGTAAGCTTCCCTTCCAGAGATTGTTGGAAGAGGGATGAAGTAGTGAAAGATTTCGACACGGTCATATACACCGACGGTTCTAAGATGAACTGTGGTGTGGGGGCCGGTGTCTACTCGGAATCACTAAAAATATCAATATCCCTTCGCCTCCCGGATTTTGCCAGCGTTTTCCAGGCGGAACTACTGGCTATACGAGAGGCATGCACGCAACTAGGGCGTGAGACAGCGTACAAACAAAACATTGCTATCCTCATAGATAACCAAGCCGCAATCAAAGCTATTGACTCGGCTACCATATCCTCCAAACTGGTGCAGGAATGCCGGAACAGGCTTGCGCGACTGGGCGAACGTTTCAGTGTTACACTGCTCTGGGTTCCAGGGCATAGTAACATAACAGGAAACGAGCGCGCAAATGAGCTGGCTAGGCAGGGCTCAGCTCTGGACGACTCACACGCTGCAAGGGTTCACATTCCGCTAGGTGCGGTCAAGACACAAATACACTCACAATTCCTGCAGAAAGCCAATCTCCAATGGAGAAGGTTAACTAACTGCATCATATCGAGAAAGATATGGCCTATTTATGACAAAGGGAGAACAGGGGATCTTCTAAACAGACCCCGCCCGAAGTCTCCAGAATCACGGCGATAATCACCGGGCACTGGCCAATTGGAGACCATGCGGCCAACCTGGATATCCCATTTAACACCCACTGCCGAAGCTGCGGCAATGTAAACGAAAGAGAAACTCTCTTCCACGTCATCTGCGAATGTCCGGCACTAGCAAGAGCTAGACTGCGGGCACTGAATCAACCATTCTTCGACGACCTTAGCGCTATATAGAGCAAAGGGATACAAGATCTTATCCATTTTCTCAACTCCACAGGTTGGATATAGACACACACCAAATCTCCCACAAACACTACAACATAGGTCACACGAGTCGTCGTAACAAAAAGGCACAATAAGTGCTAATTGGGTTCAAACCGAACCGCCACTTCTACCTACCTACCTGTAGGAAGATGGTTGCATTCCAATTTGAGATGTTTTAGTGGAATAAATGTTAGTGACGACTCTAACATAGGATTTGCTTCGAGTTTGTTAACTTAACGATATTTCGCGTTTAACGTCAAGACACCCTCTTTCTATGGGTAAACTCTCAAACGCATCACTGCACAGTTGATGTTCAATCAACCCTGCCACACGTCCATTCACGACAACATTTCGCATCACTTGAAAGGCATCATGTTCATTTTTGTATAGTGGCGTAAGCTGATATGCAAATATCAACGAAAAAATCATCAAGCAAATTGGCGATGCTTTCGATGCATCAGCATCAGCTCTGTTGCGCATCGGAATCATAATTTTTGCAATGGTGATGCATCGATGCGCATTACTCAAACAAAAATAAGTAAAAATGCATCTTACTCACCTGTGAACAGTACCGCATCAGATCCTGTGTGCCCCATATCAAAGTGAACCACAGCAACCAAATTTCTGGCACGACACAATTAAAGTATTGGTTAAGGAATAGCATAGCCGGCCCCAATTGAGACCAATCCAGGTAGTCCATTTCACTCTTAGTCATATGAGCTATCTGAAATATAAATATGATCAAACAAAATCAAAATCATTCAAATATTCATTCAATTTACCACAAGTTTATTAGTTACTTTCGCAGCGACCATTCCAAATGCGAGAATATACAACGAAGAATGCTGCTCGAAGAGGCTTTCTGGTGACTTTTGTGCAATTATGAACGCGGGCAGCACAACCAACGTTAGCGGGATGCTCGGTGACAGGACACTGGTGCCCTTTTGTCGAGGAAAACAATAATATGTTAGACATATCTTTTCAAATTGTCAGAAGAGAAAAAGAAAATATAGAAAAATCCTTGGCAGAAAATTTAACATTTTCTGCCCAGAAATTTGTATATTTTTTTTTATGCAAAAATACTTCTTTTGGCTTTTTAATTAATTAATTCTACGATGACACATTTGACATTTAACAAAACAACAACAAGGATGCACATGCACGTATATAACAAACCAAAAATATTGAGCCTTAAGCGTAAACATGCAATTAGTCCTAAATTTTCATTTCTACGAAGCCCAACAAAAAGCCCAAAGTACAAGTAAGCAAGTTTTGTTTGATTTTGTGTTTGTTTTCTATCTGGTATTTGGGTGATGTTAAACTACTTGTAATCACTTTCACTGGAGCTAGGAACAAGTTGTTGGTATTTATATTTACAGCGCACGCTTTTTTTTAAACAAAATAGAAAGAATGATAGCACTAAAACAGTATTTCTCTGGCCATACAAAGGATAAAATAAAATATTAAACCTTTACACTGGAATATATGTAAATTTGTTAAAGAATTCTTTTAAATGGAAAATCAATTCTTACGTTGGTGGGGAAAAAACTTGACAAATTTACATAATATTTTCTCAGTTTTTTTTTTTTTATTTTTTTTTTATTTTGAGTGAGTTTCTATATTCTTACAGCAACTGATGATCCATTTTTTCCACAACCTCCAGTCATAACGACTTTTGCGTAGCGCAGTGCTAATAATGTATCAATGCCAAATGCAAAACAAAGTGGCATAATTCTTACATCGTGTCCTGTGTATGGGAGCTAGACAATGATATAAAATTTTGTTTGCAATTTTTTTTGGTTTTAATTTTTGAAATGTTCTAATCCTGCAAAAATGCGTTTGCTTGTGGATTCAAAATTTTTGAAAATAAGATTGAAACAAATAAAAATTAAAATTTTTGCGTAATTCGTTTCCAGAAGATATTTACTGCTTTTCAAGTAAGTGCAACAATTAAATATCATTCATAAAGAAGAATAAGATGTAGGATATCAAGAAGAGTGTACACCAAGTTATTTAGTTGATCGTGCTGAAAGTAGATGAAGGAGAGGAAACTTTAAGAAAACCATTACTATGGATAAAACCACAACCTGAAGGACAAAAATAAAGTGTTTTTGAGGTCAGTGTTGTGTGCAGAAAATCTTTGATTTGTAGCGGCGCTGTTTAAAAGTTAATTTCCAGAAGATCGCAAAAGACAGCCGGAAGATAGAGGGTTTGTTTACGTTTTTGCATTTGTCACGATAATCTAGTACAAGGCATTAGGATGACGAACTTAAGCAGCAGACAGATTTCCTCCAGAGCACGCGTATGGCTCTTAGTCGAAGGTTTGTTTGTCACCCATCCTGTTGGTGATAGATGGTTTACTGAACGCACCGATCATGCAAGTGAGGAAAATTGTTTAAATTGATAGCGTTTGAACGATTAAGCCATCTTTATAAAGCCGATTACATCTATGTCTTTGAAATAAATTAAACGAGATGTTCCTTTTACTGCAAGTTAATGAAGAATTTGAGAATAGAGATGGCTGCGCAGTTAAACTATTTAGACAGTTTACAATCATCTCTGGATGGCATGCTCAAAGACTGGATATACACTCCAGCGGTTTCAGCGAATATGCAGAAAAGTTTCTGGATATTATTTCATCGGAAATCTTAGTGATCTAACCAATGCAAATATTGGCTGCATCAGCAAATGATTCAACTATCCTAAGCTGGATATCAGTCATCCTACTCAGCTCTCCTTCTAAGATTCGGGAGTAGTCTGAGGTTCGATTGCATTAGTTAACTCAGGGTCTATCTCACAATGTAAAATTAAAGTTCTGCGAAGTTACTCAACACTTAAATTACTTAACAGTTAAATACTTCCACAGTGCATAGTGCGTTGCACATCCAGCATCCTCATAAACTAATGACTAAGGGAACAATTCATTATTTATTTCAGTTTTCCAGAAGTTATAAATGGAAATTAAAAAAAAAACCGTTTATCTCTTTCTATTGATTAATTCGTTGATTATACCTTTTTTTATAAAGGTGTTTAAAGAACTTTTGAAAGAAGATTTAATTTACAATCTCACAAAAATCAGATAGAATTTTGAATTTCCGGGAACCGAGACCGATCTACGTAGGTGTAATGCTCAGATGTGTTATCCAAATATTTATTTATTCCTACAAATAATGCCACTTTTGAGATAATTATATTTAGAATCTTGGCACATACATATATATCATCGCTGTAGGCCAAAATGTTTGGCAGGGACCGACAGTTATGTTTCAAATATGAATAAAAAAGCCAGCCGATATTTTCAAAACTTAAAGTGTTTAAATTTTAAACTTCTGTATAGGCAAAAGTGCATTAGTTGAAAATATAACAAATTAGAAAACATCTGTGGGGATGAATTTGTATAATACCAAACCAAACCACTGGGATAAACGTGATTCCTCGCCTAATTAACTAACTACTACCGACATACACAACAGTTAAAATAAATGAGACACCTTCAACCTCTTAACACAGACAAACTACAACTTCCGACTTAATGACAATAACCGTTTGCATACCATTCCTCAATGTTTTCTGTAAACATATCGCAGATACTAACACAGGAGAGTCTGCTTTAAGACTTTTTATAAACTTTATCCTTAAACAAAAACCAAAAATGAACATAGAAGATTTTGAACAGAGCATTCCCTCGATAACCGAATTTTTGTTGATTTCTTGTGTTAGTAGACGAGTCACAGCGTATGAATCATATTTGACATCGCTTCATTCGACTGAGCTTCGATGTATTTTATTGTATGTATTTCAGAAGTGTAAGCTAAGCGAGTTTTTACACTACAGCATGGCGGATGTGGGTTTGTTTAAAATCAATTAATGGTTTGTTAGAATTAAGTTGATTTGTTAGAATGATTCCAATATTAGTCAATAATTGACCTCAATGGGTGTAATTTTTTGTATATTGCAATGGGACTAAAATAAAGTAGGTAGTAAACTTCTTACAGCAACAGATGAACCATTTTTTCCGCTTCCGCCATCAATGAAAATTTTCAAAAATGCAAATACATTCAAAAAATAACAAAACGTTATCCCGATTAGGATAATATAGTTCCAATTAACGCCAACCATTGGTATCTGTTAAAATGGAGGAGAGTAATGTTTGTCCTTTAGTTAGAATTTTTCCATTTTTATTTAAATATTTTTTTAATCTGCTTATATTGTTTCTCTCATTTGTTTGCTGAAAATAAAATGTTTGCATGGAAAAGGGGGACGACCCGATGAGGAGAAAAACACACATACATCGCCAACGAAACATTAATGAAAAGAAGAAAAAAAAAACTCAAATAACAAAGACAAAGAAACAGAAAAAATAAAAAAAAATACAATTATGCAGGCATTACATTCCTTAAAAAAAAAAAATAATTAATGAAAGTTATTTCAGTTCAAAAAGAATATTTATATTTATATATATATATGTATATAATGTTTAGATTATGATCTAGAACATGCCATTATGGACTTATTTTTATAGAAAAAAAGAGTATAGTAAGTATAGTTTGTAGTAAGTTCCCAAAATAAAAACATTTCTTTATACTGATTTTTGTTTGAAATTTGAATGTCAAACTTGCACTCTTCCTTTCAAACAGGTAAATAGTATAATAATTTAAAGCTTAGCCAAAAGATTGTATTTACTATGTTTTTTTTTTTTTTTTTGTTAGTCTCTCCGAGATTTGAACTTACTGCAACTGTGGAGCCGTTTTTTCCAACACCGCCTGCCAAAATGACTGAGAATACGTAAAATAATGACCATAGACCACATACAACGGTCATTAGGGATAGTGATGTCCATATCTCAATGTTAAATATCTATGAATTCGAATGGGGAATTGATTTTGTAAAAAAAATACATGAGATGGCATATTCGTTTCACTCGAAGTTATTTCTACATTTTTTAAACTCTTCTGCTTGATGCGGTAAGCATGCATTAACTAATTTTTTTTTATTATTTCGAATGGAACTGAGAACGTCCGTTTTCGTCTATCGATTTAAATGGGAAAATAATTTTACTGCAAGCGTCGATGTTGCTTAAAGTTTTTGTGTGCACTATTCAAAGGAGTGTAAAAAACCATCGCAAATGTTGTTATTCAAATAAAACTAAAAGAACTGAGCACGTCATGTATTACATGAATGTCCATCCTTTCACCAGAGCGATTGAGTTTTGGATGGAAAGTGTCTTTGCTTTTCCGTTAAACACAGAGCATATTTCATAGAAGTTTAAAGACTACCGAAGAATTATTTGTTGTCAAGAAAGACATCTGGTTCAGTTTATGACGGCCAAAATGAAATTCTTATTACAGATTTTGCATGCATTGGGATGCTTTTGGATCAAGGTTAGGTTAGGTAAATGGGTTGATAAGGCAGGGGAAACCTGCACTCGTCACACTAAGATCAATTCAGATCCATTGTGACTCCCTTAGGGTTTTTAACTCCCACACTTAAAAACCTACGAAAAACTATGGATCCAAGCCATCCTTATGCAATCCAAACTTGAGCAAGTCAAAAACGGTCCTGGCTAGAAAAACTTCCCTTTCTATGTCCTGGAAAAGGAATTTTCCGAGGAACCCATCTATGATGTAGCAGAGTGCTTTGCAGTAGCAGAGAAAGTTAAGAAGTAACCGTGCTCATTTGCATGCTTTTGGTGATGATAGCAGCCACGACAGACGACAAACCTTTTTTGTACATTATTTGTAGTAATCTCTCGGTTTGACGTTTGTTATAGAGAGGCCACATTTTCGTTGCAATTGTACAGGATTCGAGCGTGCTCCATCTATTATTAGCCGCTACTAGTATTTGGTTTTAATCTTCGATAGGAAGTTAAGCGGGGCACTCAGAACCACCCGCTCCGCAGCACTAGATATTCTGGTTCATCTGATACCCCTAGACATTTTAAGCAGGCAAACATCAGACTGTTCTGCTTACCGCCTTAAAGCTACCTCGCAGTGGGTTAACAATAATATTGGCCACCCCATCATTCTGGACTCATTTGAGTCTCTACCAGAAAACATAGACTACACCATAGCCCAATTACAGTTCGGAAAGAACTTCCAAGTCACTATTTCTTCCAGATCATTCTGGGATGACGCTGTATTTGCGGAAGATAAATCGATCCTCTTCTAAACCGATGGATCAAAAACTAGTGATGGTGGTGGCGTTTTCTCCGAAAGGCTAAATCTTAGTCTCTCTTTCCGTCTTCCTAATCATTGTAGCGTGTTCCAGGCGGAAATTATGGCGATAAAAGAAGCCCTGACGTGGCTGAAGAGAAATGTGATATCTACAAAGGACATCCGTATCTTCTCAGACAGTCAAGCCACAATTAAGTCCGTGGATTCAGTCTCTTTAAATCCCATCGCAGCCCTTGACTGCCGTTCATCTCTTAGGGAGATGGTGGAGCAGTTTAACATTCACATCTGTTGGGTGCCGGGGCATAGAGACATTCCAGTAAACTGCAGGGCAGATGAACTCGCCAAAAAGGGAACCAAACTACCTCTTTTACCTGAATAGGGTTATCTGGGTATATCAGTCGCTACTTGCAAGGTGGACAAGTAGTAATACATTTCTAGCATATCTGGCCAAAGCTGAACTTCTGCAGAAGCTGCATGGACGAGGAGGAGGAGGAGGAGGAGACTACACTTCACCTTCTTTGTACATGTCCTGCTCTCTCCCATAAAAGAAATCTTGCTTCTTGCTTAATGATCTAAATGACTTGGCTAACGCTGACGTTAAATGTCTATCGCGCTTCATAAGAAGCTCCAAATGGTTTAACGAGTAGTGAAAGAATCCCCCAGATCCCTGTGGTATCACAATGGACCTAACATTGGTCTAAGAGTGTTGGGCTTAGGCTGACAGCCACCCTAACCTAACCTAGTAATTGATTCCTAATCATCTGTCTAAGGTTACTGGAGGGAATCTTCACTGTACTCCGTTGATAACCGAATGACCATTGGGGACTGCATTGACAATAACGGTCGTTATTCAAATGATGTGACTTTTAAAATTCAACATTTCTTCTTTGTTATAGAAAAAGTAGGATAGATAACATTTCCAAATGACATGATAAAATACTTTTCAAAAATAAAATGGGTTCAATTCTTTATCTTGTTTGATTTGGTTTTGTCGCACTTTGTATTTTTTAAAAGATGACATTTAAAGTACAGTCTTAAGTTTGTAGATCTGATCTATTTAAAAATAAGGCCGAGTCTCAAAAAGTACATACGTGAATCCAATCTAGACACATGTTCTTTTTGAACATAATACATAATAAAGCACGAACTTTGCTTTTATCTTGAAAACAGCTTGTGATAATCTTTGATCACGTGAAAAACTGTTCCGTCGATTCAATTATTTAGCATTTAATTTAAGCGAAGAGAGATACTGCAACTATCACATAACGTGTCATAACAACTCCTTTCCTTTAAGTAATTATTTTGTAATTTCAATGAAAAAACAAATTTGGTGTACGATGATTTCTTACACACCACTCTTTTAAATGAAAAAAAGACGCTAGCTTCGCACATAACTTTTCTGATTATGACTTTAAACTTAATAAGCCAAGTTAACAAAATATGTATTAAAATGTAAAATAAATGCAAGAAACAAAATAATTTTTAAGCCTACAAATGTTGAAAGTAGTGCACAATCAAAAAATGAGAAATCGAATAAAAAAGTAAAAAAAAATGCACATAACAAAAGAGAAACAAAAACGTAAAATAAAAAATTAAATTAAAAGTTTGTTTTACTCATCACTTGATAGAATTTAATAGCAACAGGGTGTTGTGAAAAGTGAGTTGAAAATAAATCGAAAATGTGCTATAGTTTCATAACACAGGTTTCGTTGCAAGTGGTTTGTAAAACAATGAAAATTAAATAAAAATCACTCGTTTCGCTATCGAAGCCTAAAATCTCCTGGAATATATTTTTTTAAAGTTGTTTAAATGCATATAAAGAAAACAAAAAAAAATGTACTCTTACAACTCGATCAAAAATGCTTACCTTAGCGACCCAGATTTCGGGTCCAAATATAGCCGAAATTATATGAATACCCATGATGGCAATTTGAGCTTCAGTGACATCGACTTTACCGAAACGTAACGTACCCGAAACATACGTCTGCCAATGAGCACAATAGAACAGAGTGATGGCACAAAAGCACTAAAGAACAAAAACAAATTTTCATATAAGGAGATTTGTTTTGGAAGATTTGTATTACCTGGAAGAACAACCAATTTGGAAAGTGACCCAACTGACATGATATGCACGCAGATAGTGCTACAAATATTGTTGATATCGAATCGCAACCATGGTCGAACAGTTCACCTAACGGAGAGGATGTGTTTGTGCGACGAGCTTGTTTTCCATCGATTGAATCCAAACTTTGGTAGACAAACAACCCGATAGCGCAGAATAGGCATGACCATCTTGGTGGAGGTAATGTGCCGTCGGGACTGTATCTGTAAATAAAAGAAAATCCTTTTTATTAGTCAGAAAAGGACATATAAATAAAATACAGATTATTGAAAATATGTAGTTAATTGTTGAACAACAATGACAGTGACAACACATATACCCCTGGTATAAAATTTTTTTAAAATTGTTGAATAGCTATTTCTCACGTCCATATGAATAAAATTGATGACGAGTGGGAACAAAAGCGTGTAAGTGTTGCTCCATTAAGAACTATCGTAGGAAAAATATTGGAATTAAAGAGGTGTATCCTAATTTTTGGGGGCAACTAATAAATTGTTTCAAAATGTGTGCGCGGAATTCCAGATCGTTTGCAGGTGGCAATGGTGCGATGGTAGTGTATTCACGAAGTGATTGGCGGGTCGTGCGTTCGAATCCCGACCAGGGCCGTGATTTTTATAAATTGAATACACACAACAATAACAGATCTCCCTAAAGCAATTTAGGCGCCACCTGTTGGAGAAAAAAAATCCCATCGCACCAAACTTCTTTCATATCCTTCTATTCTTTCATACAGTAAGTAGCACCCAAAAATAGGCTATGAATCATTTGCTGGAAGCTACTTACAGCAACAAACACTATAAGGGTACTGTGTACTACAGAAAAATGAAATCCCTTTAGCGCACGCAAATTATAAAAAAAAGTATAGGGCTATATATATATATACTTGAATGAGTTCTTGCGAATTCATCAAATTTTCTTTCCTGAGTCCTGAGGTTACCTACTGTGTGGTAGTGGTTGGGAGGAAGGTCACTAGCGGTGGCGTTATGTTGAGTGACTAGTGCAGTCGAGATTTCAGCCCGACTCCCGAACCATGTGTTAGGGTTAAGGTGAGGTATTTGATGCAATAGAAGCTTGGACTGATCCCATTTTACTGAACAGCTGAGGGAGAGCTACTGCTTCCTGATCCACGGAACGAAGAGCCTTTTCACATGACTGTTTCAATCGAACCTCGAACTGCTATTTATTCTCTTCGCAGGTAATTCCGAGTCGGGTGACTCACACAATCGAATCCCGAGCATGTTATTAGATACCATGGAAGGAGGATCGGGGTGATTCTGCTGCACAGTCGAGAAGTTGATAGAAAACTGTGCTTAAGAGTGACTTAAGCAGCTTAGAGTAACTGTTGCAATACGAACCGCAAGTTACACTGGTCTATGGAAAATGAGCTGGGAGTTTTGGCTGCCATAGTCGAGTTGTGAGGTCCATCCTCAAGTTAGTTAAACCGTTTGGATTTAAGGGTGATACTTATAATGAATGAACTCTGGGGAATGTAATGCAGACCCCAAGACACACATCAACATTAGAGAACCACGAAACTGGTGACTGTATCAATCAAACCCCGGATTTCCTGTACAGCCGTCGGAGTGGAGTGCTGACTAAAGCGACTGTTACAATCTAACTGCAGTCAGACCTCCTTTCTTTGGCAGGAATACAAGTTGGGATGACTGAACTCAATCAAATCGCTGGAGGGTATCAGTGTACAGATACAGTGGCTGCAATATGCTGAAAGTGGTTAGTGCCGTCGAAATCAACCCGACTGCCGAAACCATGGGTTAGGATCAGGGTGAGGTGACTGATGCAATCGAACCTTAGCCTGATCTCATTTCACTGCGCAGCAGAGGTAAACTACTGCTTCCTGATATACGGAAAGTAGAGCCGTTTGATATCACTGTTATCGATCGAGTCCCGAACACGTAATTAGATTCCATGGGAGAGAGGGCCGGGATCAATCGGCCGCACCATCGAGTTATTGGTTGAGAACTGTGGTTGATGGGGTGGCTGAAGCAAGCGAACCCTGAATGCTACGTGCATCGTGGAGGGAGTGCAGCTTACAGTGATTGTTTCAATACGAACCACAAGCTTACACTGGTATGCGAAAATGGAGTAGGAAGAGGTACTTGCCACAGTCAAGCTTCGGATGGGGGTCCATGCTCCATATTAGTTCAAACATTAGGATTTTATGATGAATTTGCTGATGGAGCAAACGTCTGTTTCGCTGAGATCTTCAAAGAAATAGTTAGTTGGGCCATTAGTCGTGTGGTTTTTTCTTACAAAACTAGTACAAAAGACTAGTACAAAAAGACATTCGACATATTTATCCAATCTTTGCATTTTGAAGTCGAAAACGACAACGGTAATCGAGTTGATTAATTTCTTCCAGACGACTAGTTTCTGCTTATAATAAGCAATTAAATGATAATTTAAAACCCAGCAGGAATGAATTTGTATACCTACATATGAACAAAGTTAACATGCATTATAAGAATTATGTAGATCATTTTATCAGATAATTTCCAATATTTATGTCTTCTACTCTTTCAAAACGTTTACGGATCATGATACCCCAACTATGCTTACTCTTCATAAAAGCAAACAAAAATAGATCACAAAAATACAATTACTATCATGAAAGCGGCGAGGTGACAAACAGATCGCGATTATTACATTTTTGTAATTTAGCTCAATGCGTTTTTATTCGTTTAGAATTGTTTTGGCATACAAACAAGAGAATATGCGATATGGAGTATACTAACATACAATCATCTGATGCGGTCTTAAATGTTGAATCACGTGTTGCTCTAATCGTACATGCATATTCACCGCAAAAAAATAAATACATATATTTTGTGTATGCTTTACTTACTCGTAAGTGAAAATTTAAATTTCATAAATTTGCACTTTGACCCCACATCGAATGACTTGTAGTTTTAAATAAGGCTATGTTGTAAGATATCTACCAAGGCAGTATTGATGTTGATGAAATGTATTTAGTTTAACAGAAACGGAATAGATGGGGAACACATTATATTTACTCCAATTTATATTGAATAAAGTGTACGACTGGGCCGAAACTTTCTCGATTTTGTTAGAATCGTTTTCGAATTGTTTTATAAAAAAGTTTTTATTATTATATGAGTAAGTAATTTTTTTCTTAATGTTCAAACAACTTCAACATTTTTCCCTTAAGAAGACAGTAATACGTATCAGATTGCATGAACGCATTCATTCAGATTCATAGGTGATCTAACAATAAAGGTAAAACATGGTATCCATGGTTTAAAAAAAAGAACGAGTGTCGAGTTTGTTTTTTTTTCTTCAGTGGGTGCTTGAAGAAATGAGTGCGCCATTCAGTTGAATAAAACAGGCATATTCATAGTGTGCTTATTTTAATTGCAGTGCTATGCAAATAATCTAATTAGTTTTTTTTTTCACAAGAGTATTGATTGACTTAGGAGGCAAGTTATTAATGGATATTTAATATACATATTATGTAGTAAGGAAAATCATTAAAACCCCCAAAAAAATAATAATATTTTGTTTAAAATGTTCTTAGGAACCGCGTAGTATTTATCTGTTCAAGATTTTACGTTTACCAAGAGGTTTTTGAAACCCTTAAAAAGATCCTTAAAATCCGAAACAGGGATATTTTTTTCTAAATGAGCCCAATAATTCATAAGCCATATTTTAAGTCAAAGATTGTCTCGATCGCTTCGTTTTAACGGGTGGTTTTTGCGGGTGGCAATAGTGCGATGGTTGTTTATTCGCTAAGTGATTGGCAGGTCGTGCGTTCGAATCCCGACCAGGGCCATGATTTTTAAAATTAAATACACACAACAAAACTGATCTCCCTAAAGCAATTTAGGCGCCACCTGTGGAGAAAAAACCCCATCGCACGCACCAAACTTCTTTCCTATCGTTCTATTCTTTCATGCAGTAAGTATCACCTAAAAACAGGCAATGAATCATTTGCTGGGTGCTGCTTGCAGCAACAAACAAAAAATGCCTGCGCTGTGGTTACATTAAGGGTACTGTATCAATTACAGAAACAAGAAATCCCTTTAGCGCACGCCAATTATAAAAAAAAAATCGACCAAAAAAGGAAATCAACTTTTTTATGTATGGCTATAACTAGGGCCTTAAAAATTGCATAGTATTTCTGTGTTCAAGGTTATTTAGCCAAGAGGTTCTTGGAACCTCAAAAAGGTCCTCAAAAACCGAACAAAAGAGTTTTTTTTAAATTGTAGTAAAACAAGCAAACGCAATTCTCATACACCCTGCTTACCATCGCAAAGTTCAGCGACATACTCTCAAAATGTTTAGTGTACGCTATCAAGTCTAATAAACATAACAACATGGCGTCATTTGCAACAGATATTATAAACCGCTGTAAAAGGAGAAGCGTCAACAACATCCCAACTTCATTTAAGAAAGCTGATATAGGCGTTCAAAATAGATTATCTATCAACTGTTTCGCGATTTTTGACAATAACAATCATGAAGATCTTGCACCCAGTTGTAGTGGTAGTGTGTATTGGACTTACTTACTACTTATTTCAAGGTCCCCGGTTCAAATCTCGCCGGGCCAAGTAATATCTAGTTTTTTCCACTTCCCCGCCTCATCCGAGAGTATCAATTGTAATGAAGAGCTTCTCTAATTGTCTCTCAAATTTCGGCTTAAAATTGTAGGCCCCTTCCATTTCGCACAAGAAAATTGTTGGAGAAGCTAGGTTTTAATTAATGCCTAATATTTATTTTATTTTATCCTGCATGGGAATGGACAAAGGATAATGTCATGGATCTCGGTATCTACACCTGTGTTGTAGACGATAGTGGGCACAGTGGCTCAGTGGTTAGTGTGTTGACATATTAATCGAAGGGTCCCCGGTTCAAATCCCGTCCGGGCCAAGTAACGTCTAGAGTTTATTCCACTGCCCCACCTCTTGCGAACGTCTGACAAACATCCAAGAGTATCAATGGCCATGAGAAGCATCTCAAATTTGGCGTTCGGATTCGGCTAAAAAATGTAGGTTTCTTCCACTTAACACAGCAAATGGTTGGAGAAGGTAAGTTAAAGGCTCTCTCTCTTTGTAGACGATAGAAAAACTCTTAATAGGTTGAAAAGTGTAAGGAATTCAATGTTTCAATATTTCAAATGCCAAAGATTTGGACATGCAAGTGACTCTGTAGAGATTAGTAATGACAAGACTAAAGTTCCTTTCATTAACTATGGATCGTCAAGACACGCTGCAAACTTCAGCGGTTGCCCTAATCGCATTGAATACTTGAAGAGAAGGGAAAACTTGTTATTGAAAATTGCCAGCAATAATGCTCAATTTAGACAGACTGTCTCAAAAGAAATTCACAATGTTAATAAATTAACAAGATTCAATAGCTAATAAGAGTTTTATAGGAAAAAAATGTTTAACCAACAAATTGGAGATCGCATCTTTCGTGTTTAGGGGCAAATCTGGAATTGCTCTTTTTATACCCTATTCTAGGGGTATATTAATTTTGACGCATAGTTTGTAACATACCTTAATATTGCCCGTAGACCCCTAAAAGTTACTATATTTATGATCAGCATCGATAGTAATGTCGATCTAGCCATGTCCGTCCGTCCGTCCGTCCGTCCGTCGGCAAAAGTTAGGCCTTTAAACTGGACCTAGAGAGCTGAAATTTTAACCATATACTCTCTAGGGTCCCGAAATAATCAAGTTTAAGAATTTTTGAAATCCGCCCACAGACACGCCCACAAACTCAAAAAAACAAAATTTTGGAAAAAATCGAATTTTGACCTAGAGAGCTGAAATTTTTTATATATGATCTATGGCCCATAAAACTGATTGGGACATAAAATTTTCAAAATCCGCCCACTGACACGCCCACAATTAAATAAAACAAATTTTGGGAAAAATTGAATTTTGAGCTAGAAAGCTGAAATTTTTTATATATGATCTTTGGCCCATAAAACTGCTTGGGACATAAAATTTTCAAAATCCGCCCACTAACACGCCCACAATTAAATAAAATACTTTTTTTGAAAAACCAAAATTTGAGCTAGGGAGCTGAAATTTTTAATATATACTCTCTAGGGGCCCTTTATGCTCATGTGTAAATATTTTCAAAATCCGCCTACTGACACGCCCACAATTTTATTTTTTTTATTTTTGAAAGTCCAAAGTTTGAGCTAGGGAGCTGAAATTTATAGTATATACTCTCTATGTGCCCTTTATGCTCATACTTAAATTTTTTTTAAATCCGCCTACTGACACGCCCACAATTAAATAAAACAATTTTATTGAAAAACCAAAGTTTGAGCTAGGGAGCGTTTTTATTTACAAAAGCTTAGTTTTTTCGATAAAATCCTTTAAATTTTTGTCACGCCCACTTATGAGATATAGGAATAAGAATAGGGTATCCAACAGTTCGCCCAAGCGGACTGTAGCCCGCCCCTATGTTTCTTTAATGAAACACGCAAAAACCGAAAAAAATGTGCTCTTTTGAGCAAAAACAAAAACAAATCTTGTCTTCAATGAAAAAACGCCACTAATAAGCCAAGACACTTTCCAGCTGTATTTAAAGAAATTGACCGCATCACTGGACGTAAGCGAGACTTAGCCCCATTACATATCCTCAAACGGCCAGTTGCATTCCACCCCTAGAACATTTCAACCGCAATACCCGCTGTGCAAGGAATGCGCATCAGTAACAGTATACCCTTAAGCCTGTATTCGGATGTACAGTTAAATACAAGGAATCTTTCCTTAGCCGTACAACACGAATGTGGAATGTTCTTCCCACTCCATTTTTCCTACACATTATAATCTAGATTTTTTTAGATTAGATTAGATTCTTTATTTCATGAAATATATGTATAATAGTTTGTGTTTGAGAACACGAGCATGGCAGAAATAGCCGTCTGCCGATTATAATCTACATTATAATCTACAAACATTCAAAACCAATGTGCATCGGCATCTCTTCCTATCTTCTAACCGTAATTTCCTTAACGCCCACGCTCTGTAGCTATGACATTATAAGGGTATTCAAAAATACCCCCACTACACAATTCAATAAAAATAAACTGCTTTCCAAAGATTCGACACAGATTCATCTGATGTCCCACACCATGAAGATCGTTGAGCGGGTATTGAACAGCCGAATACGGAAAATAATACGGCTATCTGAAGACCAGTGATGGTTTGTCGCAGGTAAATCAACCATAGATGCAATCCAAAGTATAAGGATCATGACGGAAAAACATCGTGATTCCTCAAAGGATTTGCACATGGTGTTGCTCGATTTTGAAAAGGCCTTTCATAGACAACCACGGTCAATACGGTAACTCTATGCCAGGGCACAATGACATCTCGTGGAATGAGAAAACGGATAAACTAGCAAGGAAAGGATCGGAGATGAAAGAATCTCTGGCCCTAAAATCCATAAGAACTACGTTAAGCACAGTAATGCTAAGTATCGACACCGAATCCATGAGTAGAGCAAACTTACGTTGGATCCAACTGCAACTCAAAGGGAACGCCTAATTACAAGTAAGTCGGTGCAAGCAGCTTTGTTAGACATACCGAGATACACCAAAAAATCCTATGAATTGAAAAAGAAAAAACTTCTGTTATTGCAAGCCAAAGAGAAGAAGAAGAATTCCGGACTTCCACATTATCTGGAAGCTCTACAGGATTTGAGCTGTCTCGGATTCCTCGCCGCAGTCTGCTGATTTCCACATTTCTTTCTTCGTCGGAGACATATGTGAAGAAGAGTTCCGTGCTAGGTGCTACTTATCATTTTTTTATTCGAAATCAGTAAAAATAGGTCTTCTCGCGAACTAATATGCAAAAGTAAATTTATATTAACTTTCGTGCAAAACTACACAAACGCGATCGCATACTGAGAAAATGGTTAAAAGATAAACGAAAGAAAAATGTACTTTCGTTCACTTTTCTTCACACAGAATTTCAGCTGGTAAAAAAATGAAAACTGTCAAATGATGAAATCCTATTACTTTGCCAGGAAAAAAAACAGCGGTTGCTTCTTTTCAAGCCAAAATTAGATGTTTTTCATCTTTTTACACAAAAGCGTTCGCGTACTTTTCTTTGAAATGAGAGGATTCTCTCTCGATTTTGGAGATTTGACAGTTTTCATTTTTCTACACATAAAATACGCGAACGGACCTAATTTCTTTTGTTGACACTTCACAGGTGACATTAGCATTTCTCTGGTAGCACTGATTCTTTACTCGAATTAAAAGGTTCGCTAACCGTAATACCAAAAAAGCAGTAATTCGCCTGGGTGTTCGACTTGCTAACCGTAATAGGGGGGTAAATGAATGTTTTTTTCAGACCACAAAGTCATTAACCGTCATACGTTACAAAGTAGAAGCTTCAGACTAACAAAACTAAATAATTAACCTGGAGCATCTAAGAACCAGGTTCACATCAGTACAGTAACACCTAAAGTTTGTTCACTGATATTTTATCAGAAGCCCTCGGTATCTTCATAGATCTACACATAAGATGGGCTGACTCTAGCAGACTAATACAATTACGTTTCTAATCTCAATTTAACACTGATAATAAAACACACGTAACCACTAAAAAAACTGATTTTTTCGCCGCATTATGCAATATTATGCCTCCTGACGTCATTAATAGAAACGTTTGATTTAGAACCAGCATTTTGTTTGTCTACAGCACAGTTCAGCTTTTTCTAATAATATATATTTACATTCGGATTTGACTTCTATTACCGGCTCAACATTAATGTGAGTCATTTAGAAGTCAGGCCATCGCGAATCTGAACTCAATCTGAATACGATCAAATGTTCATTTTCTCTCTCTTTGCTGCCCCTATGTTTATGTCTAGAGAATTGAATTAAATTCTGAACTATGTACAGTACACATTTATAACTACGAATATATCGGAGTGTGAGTTGAAGGTCATTAGGTTACTATGCCGCAACTGAAATTAACCGATTCAGTGACTCTGACTATGCAATCAGCATTTTATTTCTATAGAAATTGACCAGACGTGAATTTATTTGTATTGCAAACTTAAAACTGTCTGCTACAATATTTAAATTTAATTATTAAATAATCGAACAATTCATAAGAGATTGAATAAATAACTATTATACACAGCAGCAGAGTGTATCGTAATTATGACATAATTGTTACATTTCAGCTGGATTGCCGGTTGAATGACGTTGACCTCAAGTGAGTAATGGGGTGATGAAAATGTGTTGAACGCGTAAATGATGCACACAAGTGGATCAGCAAGTAAGCAAAAAAAGAAAGAAATGATAAAAACTAGTTCGCGTGAGCAAGGTAAAAGTGTTAGTGGAGAATAATGTATTAAGAGACTTAGAAAAAGTGCATGACTGGGTCGAACGAAAACTTTCAACGCTTTTATAAGAGTTGGTTTAGAATCACATTTTCTCATTAGCCATTTCCTATACTCGTATGGAAACAAAGAATTGTAACAATGTAGATTTAGGTAGATATATAAATGCTATATTTGATTTGTCTTAATTGCGTTTAAAATATTTTTATTTGCACTTTCTAATGCGCCTGGTGAATATCTGTATTGAAATGACCTCGTCGCCCCTTTTGTAAATGTAGTTAGCTAATTGCTTTGGTCCGCATTGGTTAGGTTAGGTATCAATATCCATACACTTTACAGTATATGTATATTATTATGTTTTCGCAAATCATTAGCAAACAACAGAAAAACATCTTGAAATTTAATTGTTATCCTTTCGGCAGAGGCCGAAAATAGATAATAAAATTATAACCGCATTTTATAGGGGTGATGATAGGTAATGATGTTGGTTATATATATATGTAAATGTTTTAATGAAAGATATGATCCAAATTTCATGACTGTAAAATACACTTCGTATTCTTGTTTAAAATGTCATGCACATAACAGATGTCGAATTTTTGTATCAATAGCCGCGTTTTTTTATCGCTACTGAAACATGATTTCAGCTGTAATTGATGTTCGTATTTTATTTTGATCCAAAGTGATCATGATGGAAGGAATTTTAGTTCATCGAACGACATTTCAGCCACCAGTTATTAGTAGACACACCTTCCGGGAGCTAGCAACCTAATTTGAGGCTTAAAATGAGGTATTCTTTGTGGCTCAGTTCCATAGGCCACGAACTTGTGAAATGGCCAAACGAAAGTCAAATTGTGGAAAATCATTTGAAGAACACTGCGAAATTCCAGGGATTTATTCGCACTGAAATCCATTGCACTCTCAAATTGAGGTTTGTTGACATCTTCCAAACAATTTATTGGCATTGCCATTCGTGTGTTTCATTTTTGTCTATTCTATTTTTTGAAGTATCGATTACAATACAGATTGTTACCAAACTGCAATCATATATGTATTTGAAACTCCTTACGCAGCTTAAGTTCAAAATGTCTGCACCACTCCAATATCTTGCTCTTTAGTATACCAAAGTAAACGACAAAGTTAAAAATGTTCCATTTTACCGTGTGAACATTTACGTAATGCATAAATCAATTAAAATATGAGTTTCGGAATGGCAAAGAAAACAACTTTTGTCTGCTGGCTGTAAACACTTTGATATTTTTTTTAATAAAGAAAATTAAAGTTTTGTTGTGAATTATTGTTTCCCATGCGTATAATTAGTTATTTCTACTTTATGTGCTCCTAAAGCGCAATGTTTATTGCATTCTTCTAATATTCATTTAAAGATGGAAATGGCGATAATACACTCACAATCACAATTAACCGCCCAGCTATGTTTAGTGTGATGGTTATCACGATTAAGTTTTTTTTGTTAAAATCTATGGTTTTTTGGGTACTTTAATCGTAAAGTAAAAAGTCACTACACTGGTCCTTCTTATATATATGTACCGAATGCATTTTTTTGATTCAGTCATAATTTGACGTTCTTAACGATTTTATTTTTTATAAAACAATATCTAGAAAAATCGTAAAATAAATGGGTGAGCGGTTAATTGTGCCTGTGAGTGTAGTTATGAAATTGTTCAACTGAAAACAAACTCGAGAAATATGAAAGGCCCATATAGACCTTAAACGAAGCTTCTTCGACCATTTGTACGAAGCTATTATTTTGACACGATTGAAAGGACCTACAATTTAACGCCGATTCCGATGGGCAAGTTTAGAGAAGCTTCTCACTACAGTTTATAATCTTGGATGTTTATCTAACTTTCGCAATGCGGCAGAAGAAAAAGGGTATGCTTTCCTGTGGTATTTCTACGCCGAACCCCTTCCTCAGTAGTCCAACCCACTTACGAATAGGAAGTGCCACAGACAGGCAAATTTTCTCAAAAGAAACGCCAAAAATTCAAATATAGATTGCAACCGCTTCGTCAGTTCATGTATCTTTAGTGGAAACTTTTGGAGAGCACGTGCTTAACCAAGTTTGGTGTGTAATTAGAAATGGGTCCCCTTGGGTTTAAACGGACAACGAAAAAAATATTATTGTGGATTTTTTTAGCATCAAAAATGTTTCGATTGGGTTTGCTTTTTACGTACATACATATATGGAAACAAATAGCCGCAACGTCCAAGATCCGTATTGAAAAATTAAAACAAAAGGAAAGGCTGCAGTCTGCTTAGGCGAATCAATAATAAGGCATGTAACAAACTATGGGTCAAAATCATAATTATAATTCTCGTCACCACTTGAATAGGACACACTGTACACTCTATTTGCAATTGCTCATAACTCGAAAGCGGAATGATAAAATTATGATATTATGCCCGTTATCTTTGTCCAACTCTTCTTCTTTCTCTGTGACAAAACTGCAAGTTCTGGGAAAGAGCCATTATATGTTTTTTTCCACTTTATGTTAACAATCGTTGGAATGAAAACAACATTTTTGCGCCACTTGAATAGCACATGCATTTAGTTTGATCATTATATTTGGCACGCGGACTCATATTCTTAGGTGATCGATTTTTTTTTGTTAATTTCGACTATTTAATTAAAAAAAAACCTAAAATGGGTCGAGGAAAACCATTAACCGAGGCGGAAAAAGGACAAATCAAAGCTTACAAGGACGCTGGCTTATATATGTATTGCCAAAATAGGTAAAAAAAAATCGAGAGGAGCCGACACGTTATATCAACATTTTTAAGTAATGAGTATGAATATGGAAAAAGGCGACTTGTTTTAGGAAAACCGTTAACTTATCACGACTCTTTGGCAAAAATCAGGGATAAATGCGGTGTCAAGGCAAGTCTTACAACTATGCGTCGTGTTATTCCGAAAGCTAAACATCTAAAAAGACTGAAAATCAAGAAGAAACCACCTCTCAACCCGGTTCGAAAAGAGCAACGCCTCAGTTTTTGTCGCGCACGTGTGACCTGGACTTCGAAGTTGCTTAGAGTAGACTTCTCCGGTGAAAAAAAAAATTAATTTGGAAGGCCCCAATGGCTATAGCTACTATTTCTATGACCTCCGCAAAGAAACACATTATTTGGACCGGCTGCATAGCAGAGTTGGAGGTGTGATGGTGTGGAGGCCATTTTCTATTATGGAACCTCTCAAATACAATTTATGACAACCACAATGAATGCGTTGTCTTACAATGGCATATTGAAAAAGGTCTTTCTATACTTTCATACCCTTTTTGGGCCTCTGCAGTGGATTTATCAACATGATAACAATACATACAGCTCGAGTAGTTAAAACCTATATACAGAGTCAAAATGTGGAGCTATTAAGCTGGCCGCCCTATTCTCCGGATTTAAATATCATTGAAAATGTTTGGGGATGGTTAACACGTCAAGTATTCGGATCAGGACAACAATATTCGAGTATACCCGAACTAACCCAAGCCATCGAATTAGCTTGGGGCTCGATTTCACTGCATTATTTGGCTAATTTGTATACATCCCTTCCAAACCGGATGTGTGAAGTTTTGGAACAGAAAGGTGGCTCAACACACTATTAAAATTTTTTGTTTGAATGTAAAATACTAAATATCTTAAATTTAAGCTATTTTTGTAATAAAAACAATCAGCAATCTCTAAAAAAAAAAAAATTCTTAAAGTGTCCTATATAAGTAAATTTTCGACCCCGCATTTTGCCGGTTTTTGGTTCATAATATTTTGTTAAAACTTAAAGCTTTAGCATTAAATTTTCCTTTTGATCAAATTACTGCAATTAAATTAACTTTAATTTACAAAAAAAAATAAGTCTCTAGCATGCTTGGTTTGGGAGCAATGAAGGATAGAAAACAGACGTAACGGGTGTCCTATTCAAGTGGCGAGGAGTGCATATGTGGTATAAAAAGCGACCATACTTTCAAAAAAAAAAAAAAAAAACCTAACCGCTTTCAACAATTGTAAAGAAATAAAATAAACATTAGTTATTAACGGCCCATACAACACGGGGCCTAAAACCTAGCTTCTCCAAAAATTTGCTTGTGCGAAGTGCAAGGGATCTACAATTTAACGCTGAATCAGAACAGCAAATTAGAGAAGCTTCTCATGACAATTGATACTCTTGGATGTTTGTATTACAAGTTTTGAGTGTAGTTAATGGACATGAGATTGACCCAAACAGCGGTTTCCTGTTGTTGTTTTTTTTTTTCAATTTTCTGTCGGAAGTTTTAAAACAAATTGAAATCGAACCTGTGATGGCACATAGAATAATATACAAAATAAATGCTTAATTTTGAATCAATTTCAAGTACGAAGCAGATTTAGCGGTTGTCCAAATAAAGACTTTCTCTTATCTGAGTAAACAAAACGTCAAACTTTTTCGAAATAAAGAGGGCTAGTCTCCCAAGAAATTATCAAGCTTTCAAAAATATGAACATAAGTTGGCTAGAGATTTCATATTCCGTACCTTACACGTAATGTACGTCTTAAAAACACAAACATTATTTTTTCTCATAATGTCTACAACGAAATGAAAAATACACTAAAAAAACAAATATTAAAGTGTTTTCTCTGGAATTTTTGTAGTGTGGTGTGGCGGTTGTTTTGGTTTTGTGAAAAGGGGTGGTTGTCGATAGTAGGTATTGTCTATTCTGATCTAAAGCAGATGCTCTCTAAAACTAATTTACACCAAAACAGCTATACATATTAGACCCTATACATAAACGAAGGTTATCATAATCACCATAAGTATTCATTTAGAAAATGAAACAGGCTCTGTTAAACTGCAACGATAACATAGTATAATGATTATCAATGTTCGTTGTTAAACCTGAAAAGAAAGCTTTTCACTTCCCATAAACAAGTCATTCAAAAATTAAACTCATAGAACTTCAACAATATAAAGCAGAATGAAAGTGCAAACAAAGCTTTTAAGTTACCATCTGCGGCAAACTGCATTGGTACTCAAGGCCATTTGTACATAGTATGTACATAGACTTTAATTTGAAGACTAACAAATTCTCTTTAATGTATCTTTGGCAACAACGTAGGGCTTATTTGTGAATGGCTTACATAATACTAAAAGAAATGTTTAACTCACGTGAATTTTCGTTGCCAAGTTCAACCAACACCAAAAAAGATTTAGTCGTCCTAAAGAAAATAAAGAACAACACAATATTTTTCCGCCAACATATAGACATTCGAAATATTACCCTCAATTAAAAATAGATATCAAAACGAATGAATATTTTTTCTAAGCAGTAATTTATGCGATTCTTTGGCCGAAGTAATATCAGCGATTTAACACACTGACCACTATAATCGTTTCGTTATTGAGCTTTGCTTTATTCAATCTTCCACTGCACAAAGAAATGCGACATTTAATAGAATTAGGCCGACTTTTGCATAACTCGTAAAGCGTATAAAACTATTTTAAAATAAATTTCACTCGCAATGGGGGGATAAAACGAACATAAGTCAATTGCTGGCAAAAAATGGGGCTCACTATCTCTGTATAGTGAGTCCCATGGGAAAGTAGCAGCCGCACTCTTTTGCCTTTGCAAATTCAATTAATGACGGCCGATAAGCGAGGGAGAGATGGATACATCGATAATTATTGGCTTTTCAGTAAATAATTCAATTTAAGAATTGAATTAAAAATAGATCAAGGCACACAGTGCGAAAATAGAGGAATTTGAGACCGGTGGGACCTTTTATCGATAAACATCTCTTATAGTAACGTTGCGAATGACAGCTGACATTATGAACAACACTGAATTTGGCTGATGCAAGTGCAATTTCAGCAAGAGAGATGCAAGATGACAAGTTTACACCATTCACAGTACGTAAATAGGTTCATAGAAAACAGTTCCAATCGTATCAAAAATAGATTGGAGGTACAGGCCGATTGCTAAAAGGATTAACATTTAGCATCAATCACAAACCGGGAGGGCCTTGATGTTTAACACCCTTTAAATATAGACTGTAATTCCAAATGGAGAACAGTATATATGTAGATTTAATGTTTGCCAAAGCAACCGACATTCAAACAAGAATTGAGCACCCGTTAGCGACTATTGTCTGTTATGTAATAATTCGGCGGGAGTGGACTTATAGCAACGGTCTTCTGGCTTACCCAAAGATCGAACTTATCAAGGGGCATCTTAGTGCATAGACAAGTTATCCAGTAATTTGGCACCCCTATTTATAGCAACCAAGTTGGCCTAGTTCACCCCCTTCAAAATTTGTGTATTTCCATTCAAGGGGCGTGGTAGCAGCACAACGGCTAACTTAACGTAAGATTAGACTGTACGATAAGTGACAAATAATAACATTTCTCGCTGTAAAAAAATGCGCATGCAGTGCAATGGGAATATTTCAAAACACCTAATATCTGTGTTTAATGAACCTGAGCTGCACAAAAAAGTACAAGATTTAGTGTTGCGTGGGTAAACATTTTGCCCCAGTGTTCTAATTCTGTCGCTTTGTGTTCCATGAAGCTCACCATGATCAGTTTAGCACAAGATTTTCTGCACCTAGATTTGAGTTAAGGCAAGTGAGTGAAATGTGTCAAATTTGAAAACTCAAATTCTACTGATGTCAACTGATTTATTTGTTTATTATGAGATAACGTATTTCTTATTTTAATGTTACAAAAAAATCAAAAGCATAACATGGATCAAGTTCAAATTGTGATCAAATTGACATCAGGCCAAACATTGACTGTACAATGCTCAATCAAAACCGAAGTTCACTAGAAAACAAATAGCTGAGAGCACATATGACTCAAGTATTTTTCTGTTCCGATTTGATGTGCTGAAGTTCTGTTTTCTTCTGATCTAGTTTTCGTTCATTAAACACAGCTAATGACCACACATGACCACGCTGATTTTGACAGTTACGTTTGACCAAATAGCAAGTACATAGTAAAATCAACAGTGAGCAAGAATTTCAGTCTAATGATCAATTATGTAATTTATTAAAATTTGATTATGTAATTTTTGATAAATCAATTGCCATCGATTTTGTGCAGAGATCAGGAAGCTAATGGAATACTTCAGGTAAATTGGATGTTTTACGAGGGAAAGTGTAAAGGCTCTTCCTTTTGAAGTTTAGATAAAATTGGTTCTCCAGAAATAGCGATGGGCCCGCTCTGGTGCCTAACGCTGTATGCGTTTCTATTTAACCTTACATATCCACTGATCTATGTAAAAAAGTGTAAAAATAAAATCGGTTTTATTAATAGAGACTGAGACTTTATAAATGCAATAAAACTATGGCTTAGCTGAAAGTATGATCAGATTAGCTGAAAATAAAACGATGCATTGTATTTTAGAAATACATCGTTTGACATCAACTTGCATATATTTAATACATAAAAATGATAAAGCATCCAATAGAGGGTGATACTCAATGTTTTTTTTAACTTAAAAAGGTAGTTTGATCTCCTTTATAACAGAGAATATTCGGTTAATTGAGGAGGTACAATCATACAACTTAAGGAACAATCAAGACTTCAGAATAGACCGTTATCGTACTGCGGGTGGACAACCTTGTTCCATGTACAAAGTCAGATCTTTGTAAAACATGCTGCCAACAGATATAAAAAAAATTGTGATAATGCATAAATGTATATACATAGGAACCAAAATTGTTGGTAAATTATATAAATGAAAATTGTTAAGTGTGTACATACTAGATATACACTTAACAATTTTATTTTATTTTTTTTTTCCTTTAATCTGAACTATAAATCGTATGTAAAATTATTTTGGCTACATTGTGCCGTTCCATATAGGCATTTGGGTCTGGGATAACGGCATTGTAGTTTACCCTAAAGTTACTGGCAATAAATGAAAGCAACAACAGTTACCTGAGAACCTTAGATAAGAATTGCAACACACAAGCGTATTTGATTTAAATGCGACGTGAATGCGATGATAATTCATTTAGGAATGAAATCCTTTAAATTTAACAACACAAATAGTTTCAAACTGAAGATCAAAGCTTGGTGTTTCGGTCACATGACCAGAAATCACTGCAATACTTATATTTGTTTCCAACTCATCTATGAGCAAAAGATGAGCCAAAATTACTACAAAGTCCCACGGGAAGTAAACCAAGGACCAATCTGCTTTCGCACTCGAAAAGTGGTAAACGTACTTCAATATCGGACGTACACAAATCCGATGGTCCATATGGAAATCGATGATACTCCACTTCCATGGATTAGAAATTACGTTTCGGCCGATTAACTAAATAACTCTTGAAGCTGTCCCATAATAATGCATGTAAATCCTTGTGCTGATACGACTGAAGATCACCGGTATCGTTAAAGGAAGATCAAACAATAATCTATGATGGGAGCATACACGTATCGAAATTGTTAGAAAAAAGCTAGGCTTAAAAATCCTGAATCACGCAAATGCAACACCACTAGTATTTGATTGGCCTCAGTTATGAAGTAATTCGAAACCGGGAAGCCCAACAAAATTCAATAAGGTCAAATTGGCCAACCCCACATTCGGAACAGTAAGGGATGCCATTCAATGGGTTGGTTGAGATGCCTTTTATTTGGATCATGGCAATAGAGGAAAAGAAGAAAATTTCCACAGGCTTAAACATGCCCGATGACTGGACTATCAGCTCCATATGCATCTACAAAAAAGACGATCCTTTGTCTTGCAAGAACTATCGAGGCATATCCCTTAATGTCGCATATAAGATCCTATCCAACGTACTGTGTGAACGTCTTAAACCGTTTTGCAACACATTTATCGGCACGTACCAGCGCCCAGGCAGATCGACTATAGACCAAATTTTCACACTGAGGCAAATCCTGGAAAAGACCAACGAATTTCAAGTCGAGGCACACCACCTATTCATCGACTTCAAAGCCGTGTATTATAGTATACATCGCCAGGAGCTCTATATGGCGATGTCCGAATTCGGAATCCCGGCAAAACTGATTCCGATGTGTTGCGTGACTCTGGAAAACACGCGTTGCAGCGTGCAGTTTTGGAAATAGTTCCTCGGAATTATTTCAAACATGCACCGGATTTCGGCAGGGGGACGTGCTATCATGCGATTTCTTCAATCTCGTACTGGAGCAGATAGTGCGCAGGGCAGGTGTCAACACGGAAGGCACTATCTTCAACAGGTATCTTCAACTGCTGGGTTATGCGGACGATATTGACATCATCGGCCGATCACAGCGCTACGTGATAGATGCTTTCACGGCGTTGTAGTAAACGAGGACAAGACTAAATACATGCTATCAACAAACAAACAAAAATCTGTCCGCTGCCTAGGACAAAACGTCACTATTGATAGCAACAATTTCGATGTAGTTAAGGAGTTCATCTACCTTGGAGTAAACATGAATTCACGAATGACACCTTAGTGGAGATCCAGCAAAGAATTACCCTAGGAAACCGCTGCTACTTCGGTTTGGCAAAACAGCTGGGTTCAAAACTCCTAACTCGGAGGACGAAATATATGCTTTACAAAACCCTTATCCTGCCAGTTCTGCTTTATGGCGCCGAGTGCTGGACGATAAGCAGGAAGGGGAGCTGATACTGGGCTCCTCCGAAAGAAAAATTCTTCGGCGGATTTTTGGTCCTGTGTGCAAAGAGGGCGAATTAGTCTAAGAGCCCGAAGTAATTTTTTTGGTCTGAGAGGTAACCGAATGATATTTGCATATTGTGTAGCCTGAGGAGAGGGTGTATCGAAAATATTAGTAAATAAATAAAAAATAAATATTAGGCATTAACGACCCATAGAAGGCCTAAAACCTAGCTTCTCCAACCACTTTCTTTGCGAAGTGGAAGGGACCTACAATTTTACGCCGAATCCGAAAGGCAAATTTGTGAAGCTTCTCATGACAATTGTTACTCTTGGATGTTTGTCAGACGTTCGCAAGAGGTGGGGCAGTGGAAAAAAAACTCAAGATGTTACTTGGCCCCAGGCGGGAATTGAACCGGGGACCTTTCGATTAGTAGTCCGACACACTTTGACTTTGAAATTCATTTTTTTATTCATTGTTAAATATCTACTTACATACTAGACAAAAATGATTAAACCTAACTTAAATTTAACAGGATACTTATTCTTATTTATTGGTCTTTATGCGGACGCTCTAAACTTAACTATAACCTTAAAATTATTGCCTTTCGGCCTAAAAACTATTTTACGAACTAATCTTACATATATATTCCTCGAGAAAATTTACTAAAACTCGGTGTAGTCCGACACACTAACCATTGAGCCACTGCACCCGACAATATTAGTCTGGCAGCAAATAGTGGCAACCAATGCGTGCGACAGCGCGTTGAATATGCGTTATTTTCCACAATAGTAATAATGAGTGTAGACGAATGAAATTTTCAACATACATACATAGAAGATGCCCTCTTGAGCATAAAAATATCAGTCCAAGACGTTTTGCACGTAGCCAAGTCCATGCCAGACGCGACCAAAGTCCAGCATCAAACCCATTTTGTAATATTTGACGTATCCGGGTGAAATTTTCAACATACATAGCACATCCCCTCTTGAGCATGAAAATATCAGTCCAAGACGTTTTGCACGCAGCCAAGTCCGTGCCAGACGCGACCAAAGTTCAGCATCAAACAAATTCTACTTGTATAATATAATAATATTAAAAGAATTAAACCCATTTTTTGAGGGCATGTTCTATGTATGTTGAAAATTTCATTCGGTTACACTCATTATTACTATTGTGGAAAATAACGCATATTCAACGCGCTGTCACACGCATTGGCTGCCACTACCACTAGCCGTGTTTCTTTGCACGCGGATATAGGGATGGCATCAGAAAACGACTATCGCCGCTTAAGAATTCATCAAAAAAAACTTGGCAGCACACATGCACCGTGACACAGCTGTAAGTTGTAGTTAAGAAATTTGTATTGAAAATCCTGAAATTGAAAAATATTTACTTCCGCCAATTGAAATTCATGCCAAGCATATTCTAAAATTATGAAAAACAATTTCACATTAACAGATTTGCTAAATTCAATTACCTTTATAATGAAGTTTGAAAAAAAATAATAATAAAATCACGAACAAAATATTCGGCGGGATGTGTTAGTGGTCGGAGTGATATTTCCTGAAAAATTCATCGCATCGGTTCATCAGAAACGAAGAAAATGGGTTTTGGAAGCACTGACTTAGCGGCGATAGCTATCCCCGCTAAAGTTAGCGTATATAGGATAAGTTGTTGTTGTATTTTACATGCAAATTTCAAATTATCCCTATATCCGCGTGCAAAGAAACACGGCTACTATTTGCTGCCAGACTAATATTTTCGATACACCCTCTACTCAGGCTACACAATATGCAAATATCATTCGATTACCTCTTAGACTAAAAAATTACTTCGGGCTCTTGGTCTAAATGGAGGAGAAGATAATCGCGAACTCTATGAGCTGTAACAAGATGTAGATGAAGTCCAAAAAGCCAAAATACGTCGACTACATTGGCTCGGCCACATCGAGCGAATGGACAATAATGCTCCAGCTAAGAGGATCTTTCAAAGACCAAGCCATCGCGGATGCCAGAGCGCTTGGGCTGGACAACTGGAAGCAGCGCGCCCGGGATCGTAGAGGATGGAAGGCTGCTGTGTCTCAGGAAAAGACTCTTCACGGCTCGGGAGCCCGTTAAGTAAGTAAGTTAGACATAACGATGATATTGAAAAGCAAAGCTTTGAAAAAGAATGTGATTGTCACCAGTTTTGGCTGACAAAACGGGGCCCGTCCAATAAAATACTGAAAGTTTTAGGAAATTCTGAAACTAATACGCATATACATTATTTAGTAACATTTCTAGGCACCCTTATTCGATAAATGGAAGTATAGAATTACACATCACATCCTCCTAGCAAGAGGATTACTGCGAACGGGGGGGGGAAAATCTGAAACTAGATCTTAACAAACAAGGAAGATTCAAGTTTCTCCCCTCCTTAGCACGAACATTGCTCTTTTTGCCACTGATGTATTAGAACAAGAGTATTATGATGGACTTTTGAAAAAAAGATTAATAAATCGATGACGAATTGGTGCAAACAAGTTTTCAAAGCTATTCAGTGAAAGTGATTCGAATTCAAATCAGTTTTTTTGATTAAAGTTGACTGTTACAGCACAATGACTTGCTCTTGATTTTGTTGTTGGAGCAGAAAACTTTTTTACTAAACAGAAAGCAATATTGAAAGAAACATTTCCGAGTAGTTATTTTTTAATTACCATCAAAATAAATAATTTAATCAAGCCTCGGATCGGCCCATTTTTTGCTGCAGCATCAGTACTACAATATATCCACTCAGTAATGCGTTCAGAGTACATACATACATCAAAACTATAACCTCAAAACAAATTGTGTTGGGCAAGCGCTTTTACTCAAAATATCGTTAAATTCAATAAAAAAAAAGCAATACTTACGCCACTAAAATTAGTGTTGTTAATATATTAACGATTAATCCAACTATTGTTATTAGATTTGGCGCCAACCATAGAGGAGTCTTCGTCACCAACCAATTCCACCAAGGTTGCAGCAGTGGATCGAGCAGACTTGCACTCGAACAAGAATATTTGTGCTCAGATAGCTTCTTCAGTTGCTGCGAACTCAAGATGCGAGATTTGTAGGTGAAACTCATTTTAACCGAACGCGCGATCTCAGCCAAGACAATCATTTAAATCGCACCAACAACTATTGGGTGGTTTTACGAAAACACATTTAATTTTCTCCGATTGAATTTTATTTTTCTTCAATTGATTTTACGGATGGTGGCGACCGAGCAATCACTTCTAATTCACTTTCTGCTGTCACTTAAAAACTGACAGTGCTGTCACTTGTGCTTTCGCGATTTGTTTTTTTTTTGTAAGGAAAAAATCGAATGACACAAGAAACTACGAAAAGTCAGCGAGTATGAGTGACGTGTTGTGTTTTTGATTTCAAATTGAAAGCGGGTTATCTCTTTTTTAGTTATTTTTAGATATGTCAGACAGAGGGGTATTGCTTAGGAGTGAATGAAAAAAATGATGTTGGACTGTGCTGTGGTCATTTCTATAGAAAAGAGGAAAATCGAAGAGATGAACGTGTTCAGGAAATAAGTTCTTTGTTGTATACGTCACCAGTGAAAAAAAGTTATAGAACTGAAATTACCGATGTCGTCGGAATTTTCTGTTTTCTTCATGGGAATGTGTTTGGTTTTTTTCAGATTGGAGTGAAGTACCCATTATTAATTCAATAAATTATTAATAAAAGGAGTCAGACATTTAGAAATAGTTGAAGGGCATTTTTTAATTTTAAATTAGAGATTTTATCAGGTCCTCCTGATTTGTTGTTATTGAGGTTTTGAATTATTGACTTTACTAGTTCAGATGAAGCAACCTCATCCTCAGAACATGGGGAAAAAGTGTTGTTTTGTGAAAATTGCGTTAACACATTAGAGCAGTTCTTCGCTAAGAAGGCGTTATTTGAAGTTGAGTTGAGACACCAAAGGAAATAGCAGGGACTATTTGATGACTCGTTTTCGTCCTGTTATTCTATGGATTTCCATGAAAACAGCTGATCAAGTCTGTGCCTGAATTGTTTGCTCATGTCTGGTCATTCTTTCCTTTTGTTATTTAGCTTAAGACGGTTATACGGGACGAAAAGGATCTATAAGTTTGGTTGATTCTTTTGCCTTCTCTGTGGAAGATTCTCTTTAGATGTGCGTTCCAAACCTTGGTTAAGGTAGATTTTTTCCGAGTGGAGCTCATTCCAATATTGTAAAAAACTGGAACAGAGCTTAACAAAATGATCTTTTTGTCGTTATTAAATTTCTGTTTACTGGCATGTATTAATGTATTACGTTTCAGTGAGAGATTGTTGAGGTACCTGAAAGGGAAAGTTTCTGTCAGAAAATTAAATCACTGCTGGAGTAAAATTCAAACTGGTTTTGAAGTTCAGCGCACCAATAGACGTTTTGACATTGAGCTGTCAACTGACTGAAGCTCGCCATTTGCAGGGATGTACGCGTTCCAAAAAGATGCAGTGCACACAAAGTTAAGACCCGAACCCCAAAAGCTAAATGTGTTCGTAAGAAAGAGAAAATATAACAGATTATTGACGAAGAGCAGTTTCAAAAAACGGACATTAAATAGATTGTCGACTCTCAGAGTATCGTTACAATACAAATTGACCTTAGTTTGCCATTGTGCGTAGAGTTTTTATTTGATATGGAACATTACCAATCGAGTAAAAGAAAGTGAAGTGCGGAATTTCAAAGCGAAAGTAACAAAAGTGAAAAGTAATTTTATGACAAATCAATGCCAAATACTAAAATAATAAAAATTAAATTGTAGCAGAGCAATAGTGGTAAGTGTAGTAACTAAGTCAATATGTATGTACATAGTTTTTTTTTTGTATCTAACTTAATTTATGTAGGCGTGGCTTGGAGGGAAGGGAATTGGCCAGGCTGTAAAAACATCAGCAGCCTCCTTCAGCGTGGTGGAAGTCTGTCCACTTCCAACCAAAAAGAAAAGGTAACATTTCCCTTTTTTATTCGGCATGTTTTGTTTTGTGGTAGTTTAGTTAATAGTGTGTATGACAAGAACCAGCCGTGCCTCGCAAGCATTCCACGCTCCTCGCCCTTGACACTCCATCTCCTTCAATTTCCGTTTCCTCCCTTAAGTCCCATCCACATCACTTGTTATGGTCGTGTAGCTCGTAAAAACGCTGCAACCCTAAACAAGAATCGAATTAATCCTAGAGTGTGTACCAAGGTGTAGAATGAAAATACCTGAATTCCACTGGTTGCACCTGACGGGTCAATGGCAACAGAAAGTTAAGTGGGCCATGTTGCAATGCAAATGATTCTTACAGTTACAGAGTATGGTGGCAAAGACCTAGTGGATCATAATTTTCTTTATAATGTAGGCACTTGAAAATATAAATAAATAAAACAAAACACTGTAATATAGAAACCTATAACCACATATTTACTTGCAGCATGTACAAATGTTTGTCGCGGTCTTGTTTTCTTCGTGTCTTCAACTGTCACTTCAGTCAACTCACAATTTGAATGAATAGCAAGAAAAAGTAATAGATTTCTGGAAAACAGTCGTGCGGTTAGGGTGGCGGGATTCATTTGTTCAAAGAGCAGGACGCTGGGCTTTCTGAAAAGGTTAGCATAATCTGGATAACGGGTAACTTAAAAACGGGTAAAGGGTTTTTCGGATAGTGGTAGTGGGTGGTGGTGGGAGAATGATGGTGCATTATTGTCTAGCTATATTTAAGAGGAAATACCATCGAGCACTAGAGTTAAAAAGTAGCCACGATTGAACGTCTTTAGTTGTACCGGTGTGACATACAGATATAGAAAATATATATTTAAAAGTACTTTTTAGAATTTTCGTTGTTTTTGAATTTTTTTAACGTTTTTTTTTTGTAGTAAAAGAAATTAATTTAATCTATTAAGAAAAGAAAAAAATATTAGAGTCAGTGTTAATTGTGCTAATTATTTCACTGGTGAGTCGTTATCAAATAATACATGATAGTATATAATGAGACTATCGTCTCTTAGGTGAAAGTCTTTGGTGAAGAAAGAGGTCAATCTTCGGTCAAAGGCATTCCAAGCAAGTAGATTAAGGAAGTCTTGGCCGCCGCATTTTTTTGTTTTTCTCCTATTGAAACATATACCTTACGGCACATAAGTGTACCTGGGCACCGCCATACAGTTGCGATATTATAAGTATAAAGTAAAAGTTAATCATTCATGTTTAAATAAAATTAAATTTTTCAAGAGTTATACAATTTTATATAGGAAGTATCATTAGATTTAGATAGATTTAGGTCCACGTTTTATCAATTTTATTAGATTTCTTTTATTATAGAGTAGTATGGATTTGTTCTTGTGGTTGTTTGATATTTCGTTTTTAAATTAATTTTCTTTTTGTAATAAATGAGAGACGCACCTTTTCTGCGCGGATTGAAGACAAAACTTAACGTAATATAAGCTGCGAATTGTAATTAATTGTATCCTTTCTTTTTGTTTCTTTTATTTATCTATTCATCTTTGTCAAAATTAAAGTAAAATAAGTCTTAATAAATAGTATCTACCTACTTCTATGTTCGAACGAATCGGAGGTCTTTTATCTTTTTTTGTTGAGCCATAAAGGCTTAATGGAGGAATAATTTTATTTTCAGGGGGTGGAGTAGGGTGCGCTAAAGCACTTCGGCGGTTGGCTTGAACCGGCGGAGGCATCCACCTCTTTGGGGAAGTTCTGATATGGGCAAGGAACTTCCAGGTAGGGTGGGTATTGGCCGCGCTGGTTCCATCATCAGCGCCTCCTCAATGTGACAACGTCCGTCTGCTGTTAGGAAAAACAACCTGTTAGTCTTGGCACGATATTTGTTTTTGTGCATAGGTACCCGTTGTTGCGCGGGGACAAGAATCCCTCCCAGTCCGGCGAGCTCAGCCGAGCAACGCAACGTGCCATGCTTCTCGCAACACTTCCCTTCCCATAGTCACATCCCCATCCGGTCTCCTGTCATTTTCAAATCCCAACCATCCAAACTCCTGCAACCTACCTACCACACACTTCTTCCTTTCACTAACCTGCTCCCAACGCCCTCCATGATCCCAATAAAGGCCTATTACAATATCGTTATTAAAAAGTTGCCGACTTGTGTCTTTAAATGAAATATTTAATGGTGGATTGGATACCAAAAGGGAATAATAAGAAATATCAAATGCCAGGAAAACAGAAAAGTGGTCTGAAAAGGGAAGTGTTTTGACACAGCTTAAATTTTGATCAGCATGTTGTCAGGCAAGAAGGTTGACTGAAACGATATAGAAATCTGCTATTGATATAGAACTAGGGTCTAGTGGGAGTTCTTGGAGAGATAATTTTTATATTCAAAACTGCGTCGTTTTGGAACCATAAAAAAAGGTGAAGTCCATTAAGGTTTGACATTGAGTCGCCCAGAAGCTGTATCTGGCATAAAATCTCCACCAATGATAAACAAATCAAAATTGGCAAGATTGTGAATTGAGGAATTTATGTTAGCAGAAAGGAGCTTTACAATCATGGTGAAATCTTGGCCATAAATTCAAGATAAGAACCAGATGAGTCGGAATCATTTAATTTTAGGTAGTTTGGTCAGAGTTCGCTAACACTAATAATTAATATATTAATCGGCAGACCGAAAAGTTTGGTCGATACGTTAGAAAAAGGTGAACAGTTCTGGTTGTTTGTAGATAAACGCACCGGAAACACTTTGAAAAGTTGAGGGTCATGTATTTTGTTTATAGTTTCTTTCGGAGAACCATTTTCTCTTTTCCTCAAATAGTCAATCCCCTTGGGGAACTCGCTAAAGTTCGGAAGGTTAACCTAAAGAGCCGCAGTTGATGCAGGCCATTTTGGACTTGTCATCATTCGAAGATATTGAGAATTTTCCTGGATTTTCCTGGCTGATGAATCTCTTTACCTTTAACACACATACGGGGATATGAACAATAGGTACTAACGTGGCAAAATCTTCGGCACTTAAAACATTGGATAACATTGTTTCGTTTTATAGAATTCTGTCGCTCGCCATTTGCAGGGATGTACGCGTTCCAAAAAGATGCAGTGCACACAAAGTTAAGACCCGAACCCCAAAAGCTAAATGTGTTCGTAAGAAAGAGAAAATATAACAGATTATTGACGAAGAGCAGTTTCAAAAAACGGACATTAAATAGATTGTCGACTCTCAGAGTATCGTTACAATACAAATTGACCTTAGTTTGCCATTGTGCGTAGAGTTTTTATTTGATATGGAACATTACCAATCGAGTAAAAGAAAGTGAAGTGCGGAATTTCAAAGCGAAAGTAACAAAAGTGAAAAGTAATTTTATGACAAATCAATGCCAAATACTAAAATAATAAAAATTAAATTGTAGCAGAGCAATAGTGGTAAGTGTAGTAACTAAGTCAATATGTATGTACATAGTTTTTTTTTTGTATCTAACTTAATTTATGTAGGCGTGGCTTGGAGGGAAGGGAATTGGCCAGGCTGTAAAAACATCAGCAGCCTCCTTCAGCGTGGTGGAAGTCTGTCCACTTCCAACCAAAAAGAAAAGGTAACATTTCCCTTTTTTATTCGGCATGTTTTGTTTTGTGGTAGTTTAGTTAATAGTGTGTATGACAAGAACCAGCCGTGCCTCGCAAGCATTCCACGCTCCTCGCCCTTGACACTCCATCTCCTTCAATTTCCGTTTCCTCCCTTAAGTCCCATCCACATCACTTGTTATGGTCGTGTAGCTCGTAAAAACGCTGCAACCCTAAACAAGAATCGAATTAATCCTAGAGTGTGTACCAAGGTGTAGAATGAAAATACCTGAATTCCACTGGTTGCACCTGACGGGTCAATGGCAACAGAAAGTTAAGTGGGCCATGTTGCAATGCAAATGATTCTTACAGTTACAGAGTATGGTGGCAAAGACCTAGTGGATCATAATTTTCTTTATAATGTAGGCACTTGAAAATATAAATAAATAAAACAAAACACTGTAATATAGAAACCTATAACCACATATTTACTTGCAGCATGTACAAATGTTTGTCGCGGTCTTGTTTTCTTCGTGTCTTCAACTGTCACTTCAGTCAACTCACAATTTGAATGAATAGCAAGAAAAAGTAATAGATTTCTGGAAAACAGTCGTGCGGTTAGGGTGGCGGGATTCATTTGTTCAAAGAGCAGGACGCTGGGCTTTCTGAAAAGGTTAGCATAATCTGGATAACGGGTAACTTAAAAACGGGTAAAGGGTTTTTCGGATAGTGGTAGTGGGTGGTGGTGGGAGAATGATGGTGCATTATTGTCTAGCTATATTTAAGAGGAAATACCATCGAGCACTAGAGTTAAAAAGTAGCCACGATTGAACGTCTTTAGTTGTACCGGTGTGACATACAGATATAGAAAATATATATTTAAAAGTACTTTTTAGAATTTTCGTTGTTTTTGAATTTTTTTAACGTTTTTTTTTTGTAGTAAAAGAAATTAATTTAATCTATTAAGAAAAGAAAAAAATATTAGAGTCAGTGTTAATTGTGCTAATTATTTCACTGGTGAGTCGTTATCAAATAATACATGATAGTATATAATGAGACTATCGTCTCTTAGGTGAAAGTCTTTGGTGAAGAAAGAGGTCAATCTTCGGTCAAAGGCATTCCAAGCAAGTAGATTAAGGAAGTCTTGGCCGCCGCATTTTTTTGTTTTTCTCCTATTGAAACATATACCTTACGGCACATAAGTGTACCTGGGCACCGCCATACAGTTGCGATATTATAAGTATAAAGTAAAAGTTAATCATTCATGTTTAAATAAAATTAAATTTTTCAAGAGTTATACAATTTTATATAGGAAGTATCATTAGATTTAGATAGATTTAGGTCCACGTTTTATCAATTTTATTAGATTTCTTTTATTATAGAGTAGTATGGATTTGTTCTTGTGGTTGTTTGATATTTCGTTTTTAAATTAATTTTCTTTTTGTAATAAATGAGAGACGCACCTTTTCTGCGCGGATTGAAGACAAAACTTAACGTAATATAAGCTGCGAATTGTAATTAATTGTATCCTTTCTTTTTGTTTCTTTTATTTATCTATTCATCTTTGTCAAAATTAAAGTAAAATAAGTCTTAATAAATAGTATCTACCTACTTCTATGTTCGAACGAATCGGAGGTCTTTTATCTTTTTTTGTTGAGCCATAAAGGCTTAATGGAGGAATAATTTTATTTTCAGGGGGTGGAGTAGGGTGCGCTAAAGCACTTCGGCGGTTGGCTTGAACCGGCGGAGGCATCCACCTCTTTGGGGAAGTTCTGATATGGGCAAGGAACTTCCAGGTAGGGTGGGTATTGGCCGCGCTGGTTCCATCATCAGCGCCTCCTCAATGTGACAACGTCCGTCTGCTGTTAGGAAAAACAACCTGTTAGTCTTGGCACGATATTTGTTTTTGTGCATAGGTACCCGTTGTTGCGCGGGGACAAGAATCCCTCCCAGTCCGGCGAGCTCAGCCGAGCAACGCAACGTGCCATGCTTCTCGCAACACTTCCCTTCCCATAGTCACATCCCCATCCGGTCTCCTGTCATTTTCAAATCCCAACCATCCAAACTCCTGCAACCTACCTACCACACACTTCTTCCTTTCACTAACCTGCTCCCAACGCCCTCCATGATCCCAATAAAGGCCTATTACAATATCGTTATTAAAAAGTTGCCGACTTGTGTCTTTAAATGAAATATTTAATGGTGGATTGGATACCAAAAGGGAATAATAAGAAATATCAAATGCCAGGAAAACAGAAAAGTGGTCTGAAAAGGGAAGTGTTTTGACACAGCTTAAATTTTGATCAGCATGTTGTCAGGCAAGAAGGTTGACTGAAACGATATAGAAATCTGTTATTGATATAGAACTAGGGTCTAGTGGGAGTTCTTGGAGAGATAATTTTTATATTCAAAACTGCGTCGTTTTGGAACCATGAAAAAAGGTGAAGTCCATTAAGGTTTGACATTGAGTCGCCCAGAAGCTGTATCTGGCATAAAATCTCCACCAATGATAAACAAATCAAAATTGGCAAGATTGTGAATTGAGGAATTTATGTTAGCAGAAAGGAGCTTTACAATCATGGTGAAATCTTGGCCATAAATTCAAGATAAGAACCAGATGAGTCGGAATCATTTAATTTTAGGTAGTTTGGTCAGAGTTCGCTAACACTAATAATTAATATATTAATCGGCAGACCGAAAAGTTTGGTCGATACGTTAGAAAAAGGTGAACAGTTCTGGTTGTTTGTAGATAAACGCACCGGAAACACTTTGAAAAGTTGAGGGTCATGTATTTTGTTTATAGTTTCTTTCGGAGAACCATTTTCTCTTTTCCTCAAATAGTCAATCCCCTTGGGGAACTCGCTAAAGTTCGGAAGGTTAACCTAAAGAGCCGCAGTTGATGCAGGCCATTTTGGACTTGTCATCATTCGAAGATATTGAGAATTTTCCTGGATTTTCCTGGCTGATGAATCTCTTTACCTTTAACACACATACGGGGATATGAACAATAGGTACTAACGTGGCAAAATCTTCGGCACTTAAAACATTGGATAACATTGTTTCGTTTTATAGAATTCTGTCGAATTCTATGCCGAAGAATGTTTTGATGGCACACAAGAAAAAGGGCTTACATTCCTTTTGCAGAGACGCCATTAAAGAAGTTTGTCAGTGAAAATCCTTAGATGGAATTTTAGTCTGCGTAAATTTCTATTGTCAAATTTAATATTGTCTAAATCACCTTTATAATTTACCTGTAAGAAATCTAATAAGCTCTTAGAGCTTACTGATTTTGCAATGATTGGTGTGCACCAATCCTTTTCCTTCTTCAAAGCTGAGTTGGCCTGCTCCTTGGGTGGTCACAGGAACATCAGGAGGAACATTATCTTTATCTGGATCCAATAAATTAAATTTTTTGTTGGCTTATCAGTCCGTCAGTTCAATGCACTCGGCTGAATACTCGTAAGCTTTCGTTTAATTTTTCAAACTTCTTTTTAGGGCTTTTTTTCTGACTGATTGAATAGGGAAATGTCTTTAGTGTCCCAAATTGACATGGGTAAAGTCGAATTAAGATTATGATTTACGCCCAGAGGCGAATTGTTCGCCAAATCTTGGTCTCTCATTGACGGCCCTGTTACGTTTGCTCTATCTAACTTTACAAGTTTACGCCAATAGTAATAGATCGGATGGAAGAATTTAAGGTTTTTTGATAAACCCGGATCAGGGTTGCTGAAAAGGCACATCTTTAGGGCTAGAACCCATTTTTACTTCCAATTACATATACCTATTAAAATAAACTTTTGTTTGGAAAAAATTCTAGCTGCGCGGCAGAAGAAACAAACACGTTCACGAACCTACGCCAACCAAACGAAATTCACGTACTTGTACTAACTGCAATTTTTATCATTTCTGCCGTGCTTGCAATGATCGGCAGTTCTAGACACAACAAAAATTAAAAAGCGGCCAAGTGCGAATCGGACTCGCCCCTGAAGGGTTCCGTAAATATTATTTACTTAGGACGGCCATTCACGACACAAAATAACTGCGCAAATAGACTTGAGCAAAAATCAAAACTGTTTTGATTTTTACACAGTTAACTGTACAAACAGTACATTCACAATACAAATGCACTACGCAAACACCAATTTGCGCAGTTATTGTGTTTGTATTGTTAATGGCCGGCCTTAGACACCTATTACAGATTTATTATTAGAAAATAATGGTTCACGGTTTACGCATAATGTTTATGGTTATGAAATTAAATGTTTTTTTTTTATAATTGAGTTGATTGAATGAAAGGTAAATTGCGGTTTACGACTTATGACTTATTAAAAAAAAGCTACTTACTAGATCTCGTTCAAACCAATTTTCGGTGGAAGTTTGCATGAAACATCATATATATTTTTTTTAGTTATATCATTCTCTTATTTTAGAAGTACATAGGAGGGGGGTGGGGGACACACATTTTACCACTTTGGAAGTGTCTCTCGCGCAAACTGTTCAGTTTAGAAAAAAATTATATGATAAACCTCAATATCATTTCTGAAGACCTATCCATTGATACCCCACACGTATAGGTTTGATGAAAAAAAATTTGAGTTTCAGTTCAAAGTATGGGGAACCCGCAAAAATTATTGTTTTTTTTTTTTTTTTTTATGTGAAAATCTTAATGCGGTTTACAGAATACATCTACTTACCAAGTTTCAACAGTATAGCTCTTATAGTTTCGGAAAAAAGTGGCAGTGACATTCCCGGACAGACAAACAGACAGACAGACGGACAGACAGACATGACGAATCTATAAGGGTTCCGTTTTTTGCCATTTGGCTACGGAACCCTAAAAACAAAACACGCTGTAAAACCATACCAATCCATACAACAGCAGCTTAACTCCGGTTTCGTATTCGCGCCAACACCAATTTTTTGAAGTTGGAGAAAATTGCCAATCGAAATTGACATTTGATTTAAATTTTCGCTACGTATTGACTAGGCAATAATAGTAGGTACGACCCGCCAAAATCTATTTTTTTTTCGGCTAAATAGAAATCGGGATCGATTCATATTACTCCGAAGTTCTTTCTGCTTGTAAGAGTACCAAGTTTTTTCTTTTCTGCAGTAGCGTCTATCTTTTGTTTTTGCATCCTACAAAAATGGAATACTTACAATTTCGTCCACGTACCAGGATACAAACGACACTTTTTCACCATCGATCTCTGCCACTCTCTCGATCATATATTCACGGCATTTCTTTCTCCTTTTCTTTTCAGCTGGAACATCAATTTTTGGGACTGTTGAGTTTAACTGCTCCTAACGGAAGATGTACCTGAAGCTTTCGGCTATTGCCAAAAAAATATCTAGTGATATCGAAAATTCCCACCACTACAAAGAGTACACTATGGTTGCTTTCCTAGCTATAGAAGGCGCCTTTAACAACATCAACACATCTGCAATTGCAAATGCACAGACAGAACTGAATGTAGAAAGCTGGCTTAATGAATTGATCAATCGACTGTCAGCAGAGGTACGCCGGTGGTGAATGAACTACTGATATGCCTGGGCTGTGGGGTAACTGTCTATGCGGATGACGTTGCTATTGCCGTGTGGAATAACCTAAACACTTAAAAAGAAATCCTGCAAAACGCTCTTAACAAGCTATCAAGATGGTCAAATCGTTGTAGCCTGGGTGTAAATCCCCACAAAACGGAACATGTGCTCTTTTACAGGAAATACAAAATCCCACATATTAACCCACCCTCTATTAATGGTAAATTTTTGGATCTATTCATCGATAGGAAGTTAAGCTGGAAACCTAACATACAAAAGAGAGTCAAAAAAGCTACAGTAGCACTTTTCTCTTGGAAAAAGCCATTGGCAACAAGTGGGGCTTACAACCGCACAGCACTCAGTGGCTATATGTATCGGTTGTAAGACCAATTCTAATATACGAAGTGGTTGTCAGGTGGCAGGGGTTGTGCAAGGTCACTAACCTTAAGACTATGACTAGAGTGCAAAGAATCGCCTGTTTTGGTACTACCGTTGATATGAGAACCAGCCCTACAGCGGGGTTGGAGATAATTCTCAATCTAAAACCTCTAGACCTTTTTGTACAAGAAATTGCCGCAAACAGTTCCTTGCGGTTAAGCCAAACAGAAAACTGGAAACCCAGTACAACTGGACATGCACAGATTCTACCGAAATTTCTGGGTGGTATTGTATGCACAGAATACATTACTCCCCATCTAAATTTTATAAGACCATTTACTGTCTCTTTTTCCTGCAGGGAAGAATGGCATGAGGATCAATTTCCAGTCCATGAATCAACGATCCCCATCTATACAGATGGCTCCAAGATGGATACTGGCGTCGGCGCGGGTTATTATTCCGAAATACTCGGAATATCTGTCTCGATCAGACTCCCCGACTACAGCAGCGTCTTCCAAGTTGAGGTTCCGGCGGTGACAAAACCCGCTAAACAGGTTGCAATGATGGCAATACCACACGCTGATATGACCTTCTTCATTGACAGCCAAGCGGCAATAAAATCGATTTCCGCCACAGAAATAAAATCGAAGCTTGTAAGTCGCTGTCGCGAACAGCTACAGGTTCTAGGTGCGCAGCACATTGTAAGACTCTGAGGACACAGTGGTGTCCCAGGAAATGAAAGAGCCGATGAACTTGCGAGAAAAAGGTCATCCCTTGAATTAAGACAGGCTGACACTACAGTAAAATCCACACCCTGTTACCTTAAACAGGTGATTGTGGATAAAACACTGGTGGCAGCAAACGAAAGATGAAGTGCCCTTGACTCCTGTGTCATAACCAGTAAAAAGGTGGCCACTATATAACAAACGAAAGACCGAGAGAATCCTTCAAATGAATAAAAAATCTTTGTCCTTTCTCACAGGTGTTATCACCGGACATTTCTTCCAGAAATTAGAAGAACTCTCTGGCAAGTCTGTAAACGACTTGCACAGGCTCATAAATGCATCGGGATAATTTGGGCTAGTCTTTCTCTACTTTAGTGTATAGTTTGAGTTAATCTGCTTAATGAATAGTATAAAGTGATTATACTATCACAAACAGAATCAAACCGTTTAATTGGCAAAAAAATAGCATTACATGGATGTACATGAAAATAAAATGCGAACGTACTCGTATATGAGCGTTTCAAATGGAGTTCTTATATTAAACGTGTAGAGTCGCATATTTTAAGCTTCAAAATACGTTTAAGTTAGCCTCTCAAATTAGCCCTCTAAGCTTTGATATAAAAAGGTAACAAAAGACTTCTACTAACAGCCTGTTCGATATGAGGGAGGGATCTTTCATTAAGGAGATTAAATGGTGAAAGGTAGTAATTTTCGTCTAAACTATCACATATGTTGGAATCCAATAAAGACTTAATGAGCGCATTTGGATGGAATTCTATACGTTTAAGTTTTCTTAGGGAAATATTGATAAGGTAGTGTCATGCATATGACACTAGTTGGTTTTGTTTTGTTTTGCTTCTTTTTGTTTTGTTTAAATGTATATTGTATCTAGTCATAATTTTAAGGCCCTTTAGAAACTGATTTAAGTATGTCGGGAGCAAGCATACAGCAAAAACGTACCGTATTTACTTAATAAAGTATGTACCTATGTATATAATTATTAAAAAGCTTACTTTGCTATTTTCTTCAATCTAGTTAGCCAGGCATAATATTTATAATTCGGCTTCATTGTTATACCATAAGTACAAGAACAAATGTATTGATTTTTTTAAGACTCAATAAAAATGTAATGTAAAAAATGTAAGCCCGCTAGTTTTTTTATAGGTTTTTCATTGGTTACTAAGTAAGGGAATCATAACCACACAGGGTATCACAAAGGGTCTACATTAACCTAAGTGTGACGGGCGCAGGATTCTCTTGCCCCGTCAACCCAGTAACCCAACCTAACCTAGTGACTTGTCACCCTTAACGGGTAGAGGGAGAAACACCCTAAATCCACTTGGTATCACAATGGACCTCACATTGGTCTAAGTGTGTTGGGTGTAGCTGACAACCACCTCAACCTAACCAAACCAAAGTTCTTCTTCTTTACAACAATAAGATTTACAGATTCCGTAATGAATGGCCAGGGGTGGAATCGGCTAAGGTGATAGTTGATAGTTGACAATCAAAATCATACCTTTACATCCACGTAAGGTGATTATCAAATTGACAATCACCTTTTTGCCATCAATTTTATGCGACAGCTATTTAGGTGTCGCTTTCAAACATTTTTGTTATTTTCATAGGTAAGGTATGCACCTCGTCTTCAACTCCAAATAAATTAAATGCTTTAGTGAAAAAAGAATATATATTAAATAAATTCAAATAAAAAAGTGGAATTGGAAAATTCGTGAAGCGCAATGTTTACTTCATTAGAACTTTTCTACACAAATGATGAAAATAATTACGCAAATGTGTTGGAACTTTCAAACCCGATGTAAGAATTCATAGAATTATAAATATTCATTGTTGATTGCTATCATTTATATTGTGTATTTTAGATATTTGAAAAACTTTCGCTTATCAAAAGAAGCGTTTGTGTTTGTTTTGGGACTGCTGGATTTACCTACTGGAATAAGGTCAACGCATTCCTTCAATTGGCTGCAACTTGAAAATCTTCTTGGGGGTGGTGGCTATCTACGACAAGTTGGGGCTGACTGGGCTGCACCAATGGGTCAAAGTACGGTGGTTGAAATTACTGCTGCAGTCATTAAAAAAATGCAGTCAATACTTTGTCCATTTATGATAAAGTTTTTGCCTAAGGACTCAACAAAATCATATTTGAAATATAAATCATAAAAAATAAACACACAGCGGCTGCTCGGAATGACAGCGTCGGCAAGGAAGTGACGTTTAAAACTCTAAGTGCTGCCAATAATCAATCATTTTTTAGTGATCGCTTTACGCAGAGCAAAGAGGAATTGATAATCAAAAACGACAATCAAAAAGCGACAATCAACTATCACCTTAGCCGATTCCACCCCAGGAACTTTGAGAATTTTCACTGCCATCCACTAAATGTCCCCTTTTCCTGTTCCGGAAAATTTGTACCAAATTATGCTGTTCTATTTCTATTGGTGCAGTAAGATTAAAAATACAGACAACGTGCAACAAGAATTGCCATGCAGTAAGCAATGCCATTTTACAAACAAAATCATATTAGGTACTGCACGGTTCTTGCCGCACATTTTTACCAGCCCGTGATAGCAGACCATAAAACGTGCGCCGTGTTTGGAAATTCCAAGTTTCTGTGTGGATCTGGTCTACTATAATCCTTCCACTTCGCTCGTCCCTGCAGGACACCTGATTTCGAACCTCTTTGTCATTTAGGCCAATCAAATACCGCTATTGCGTGGTTCAAGAATTGTTTACGACTGCATACCGATGAGCTTTATGAGATAGTCGACTTCCATATCCTCCGCCCCCCAAGAACAGCAAATGGGCGGTGCATAATCCTCAATTGTATAGGAACTTTGATAGATAGCCTTTTTGGCGGGGTTCGTAGGATTTCTCTTTTGAACATGATAATACCAACTGAGCCGGTCGTGTTCTATTTTGTTGGACGTGAAGGGTTTCTCTGATCTTGGAACTTCTTATTCGCTTTGTTATTCCCGCTGTCATTCGAGGAATCTCAATCTCGTCAATTTGCTCTAATACTTTTTGTACGCCGAAGGACATTGGGAACCGTATGTCAGGGCCGGGCGCACAACTGCGTCTTAGAGCCATGCTTTCAGCGTCATCATAGTTTGCTATTGATCCGAGATATTTGAACTTTTCGCACTCGGGAGTTTTTCGATTCGTATATATCTCTGGAATAGGACAGAGTGGTGCAGAGAACGGGCAACGCAGGTATTCTGTCTTTTTTTGGACTAATACGATATCCATTTATCTCCAAAACATTCACCCATATATCAAGTGCTCGTTTGATCCTCACTTATTATGGCTCCATCGTCAGCAAAAAATAACTGATTTGTACTTTTAAGTCCGTCACTTTTTCTTGAAGCAGATAATCAAGGACTGTAATACATATCAAGGGATATAAACCGCTTCACTGGTGTACACCGAGCCTGATTTTAACTCCTTGTATATGTCCAGGATAGTCTGTTCGTAGATTTCTGGAACGCTGGGTAATGCTGGGTTCTTCTGCAGAAGAATTAACGGCTCTTGGAAAGTATATCCAAGGAAATTGTTCACTTAGAAGTCCTTCACAATACTGTTGGCACCAGTGTACCACAAGGAGCAACCCTTGATGGTGAACTTTGGCAAACGGACTTCCTGGACATTTCTCCTTAAATCGGAAAATAATATTTAAAGACAAAAAGGCCCTTCACACGATCAATGTTAATTGACAAGTTTTATTGACGACTTTTTTGATAAAGTAAAATTGATGAAAAATAACCTACACACATCAATGAAAGTAGACAATATATTTGGCTCAATTCTTTTCATTCGGTTTATATTTGCAAATGAAGATGGACAATTCGTTGTATTTACCTGCGTTCCCTTTTCACAAATGACAACATTGATGCACCCTACACAGGATATATTGATTGTGTGTTGGGCTCTAAAGTTCACTGAAATACACTGCATGTGAAAGTAACACTCATTCTTCACTTAGACTTATCTCGGTCCCTCGCATAAAATAAGATCTCCGATGAACTTGCTAGACAGGGCTCAGAGGAAGACTTCTCAGGATAACCGGCGTTATGTTTTCCTATGTCCTCGGTCAGGGCTCCCATTGACGGTTGGGGTTCATATGAACACAATCGCAAATGGCATGACTCTCCAGGGTGCTGACAGAGTAAACGAATTTTTCCCGACGTGTGTAAAAAATCTGTGGCGTTCTTGTTGTCTCTCAACAGAAAAGACTGCAGACAAATTATTGGCGTTATTACCGTCCATTACGCTTTTGCCAAGCATGTTAATATGCTAGGCTCAAGCGATACCACCAACTGCGAAGCCTGTGGAGAAAGCGATGACACTGCGGAACGCTTTCTTTGTGATTGTGCTGTGTTGCTCGTATCAGGTGGCAGGCAGTTGAGCTGATGTGGTGAGTGCTTTAAACCTAGGCTCCTCATCACTCAAGGGCCTACTCGCTTTTCTCAGAAAATTTGAGTAAAGTGGTGTGTCTTCCTGGCAGAGTAATGGGCCAGTATTGAGTCTGAGTGCTCCAGTGTAGAAAGCCGCGCACCGCGCAAGATCTTTGCTAGTAACAAAACATAATACAAAACATTGTACGGTGAAACTGAGTTCCCTTTCAATTCGGTTAGAGCGAAAACCTAAATCAATTTCTGGATTCAGTTTTAGTTCGGTCTTTCTATTCGGTCATGTAATCGGGGTATATGGGAATGGCCCATTCAATTTAATTATAAAAAATAACACAACGAATATCTTAAATTTTTTCCACTTTCTAAAAACAATAAATAGTAAAACACCTTACAGTTGTAAATTAATAAATTCATATATGTATAATTTTTCCCGTTTTTTTGTTTTTTCATTTAAAATTTTATAAACCTTTTACACTCTTACATTGAAAGCGAGTTGTGTACACGTAATTCTTCGTTTAATGCATTTTTTCAAGCTTATTCCTCTCGTAAGGTTTCGTATTTATTTTTATTTGTTCATTTCTGTTTTGTTATTATTTTTCTTTTCAATGTATATTTTGTTTTGTATATAATCACTGTCACTATAGTAATAATAAATCATCGTAGTAAATTGGCAGATACACCTTCTCTTTTGTTATATGTATATAACTTAAAAATTAAAACACATTATATAGGTTCCTTTTTTATGTTCAAAAGGTTCACTTTTAGAGAAACGAATTATGCTTGTTGTATGCTTTTGTTGTTTACTTTTAGTTCTTTAATTTATATATTTCATGAAATAATAATCATAATAATAAAATACATAAAGTTAATATCAAAAAAATAAATCAAAATACATTAAAAAATATATATTGTTAAATATATGTTAAAAAAAATATTATTCCATTTTTTTTTCAATTTTTATTATTTTGTTTTGTTCAGTTTGACGTTCTTGTAGATCTTTTACGAATATTCATTTTTTTCTAATATTTAGAATTAAAATAGTTTTTTTATTCAATCTTAATGTAAATAGTTTTGTTTTTTAAATACATATATGTTAGTTAATGGCAATTTAATATTTTATTAAAGGTTGTATCAAAAATGTTTCACTTGAAAAAAAAATAATAAAATAGGGAAGACGCGCGAATTAAAAAAACGCCAACACTTGTAATCAAAGCTTTAAATTTTTTTAATGGCAATATGTTTTGGTCAGATCAGAGTAATGTTAAAGTTCAAACAGTTCAACGAACACGAACGCTTAAAAAGTCATTGTTGGTGAAGCTTAAACTCAACAAATGCACATAGATATGCACGTTTACTGTATCAACTTCATTGATACAATTAGGGGTTCATTTTGCAAACTCATCTGAGTCCACGGCTTATTGTATTGTATTAGCAACCAAGCGACGGACGATAAAAAATATAAAAACTTTACCAGGACTAAGGGGCCGCTTACAAATTAAATGTGCAATTCTCATAAAAATATTAGTCTCTCCTCAATCCAATTTTACTAGTATGATGCAACATGAACTGGATTATACATTTTTCTAAATTACATTTGAATACATTTTGTAAGTTATTGATAATAATGACTCCTTGACCTTTGAAATCAATGCAATGCAAATATTCAATTACAATATCCAAGGAATTTACGCACAAAAAAATTCTTCGGACTTAAAAAGGAAACACTAAAGTTATAAAACAAATCATCATAATTTATAATAATTAAATATTATTTTATATACTTAATTTTTTTATAAGAATATGAATATATAAATTTTGCATGTGTGTGGGCTTCCTTAAAAAATTAAATTAACTTTTTATTTACATAACTAAAGGGAAAAAACATATTTTCTTTTCAAATGCAAATCTTGTCAAAAAAATCATATAAAAAATATTATGTCGTTTTCCATTGTTCCACTCAGGAATTCACTCTTTCTGGATTCCAATGGAACATCGTACATGGCCTTCTGCCCAAATGTGTGGGTGTTAGTGAAATCTGAACTGAGAAAATAAAATTAACAAAATAATGCACCTTTTTCTCATTATGGCTTTGATAAGTAGTCAGATGCCAGAGCTTATGTCTGTAAATGAATTTGAGTGTCTTCCAAAATCAAAAAAATCCCTCCCAAAAAAGAATTGGGAGTGCTTTTTGTCTCCGGTAGACAAAGAGCGTTCTACCTTTTGCCCAATGGAAAACGACATAAGTTTCGTGATAAAGCAAGCGTTTTATGTGAAACTAATTTTTTTTTTGATTTAGATACAAATAGAATGACAAATATGTAGATGAGAGAGAGAGAGAGAGAGAGCAAAGTCTAGTACATGAGAACCTGATGGCTTATTGTTTTAGCACCCTTCAACTGTTGATTTCACTTTTGTTTATGCAGTTTACGTTTTTGTTTTTCCTTATATGAGTGTGTTTCTCTTATCGTTAGACTAAACTTGATATGCGGTATTTTGATGCATTTTTTTGTGTAAACATATCAAAGATTTATTTAAAAATTGAAAATAATTGTGCAACTATTAGTTCATTTGTTTTGTTTCTTAAATGTATATTCTATTGTTGATGGCTAGTGAATATAATGTTATCATAAAGAAAAGCCAACAAAATGTGCCGATGAAAAAACGACTTACTTATTATGCAGTCTGAGGCATGTGTATTGGAGTGGTCTGAGGGAAGTTCTTTTGTTTCAACTACATGTATACAGTTGGTCCCAAACATTAATGATACATTTTAGCCCCACGTCCAACACTTATTGGTTACAAAAGTCAATATTTTCATAAACGTCTATGAGTATACAGGGAACTGTATGGCTGATGAGCTCGCCAAAAAAGGAAACATAAAATCTTTTACCTGAAAAAAATTCTCTAGGCTTACGTGCAACTATCGTTGAAGCTATTTGCAATCGAGAGAAGAAACATTAGATGAACAAGTGGTACTACATGTCTAGCGACAAAGCAGATCGGACCCGCGATAGTCTAATTGTCTAATTTCACTAAACCGACTGCATATTAGCTCTATTGTAGATGGCATTACAGGGCACTATTTCATAAGCAAGCACGCATTAAGGCTTGGCGTATACTCGAACGACTTCTGTAAAAGCTGCATGGACGAAGAGGAGGAGCAGATCTTGATTGGGAGTTCGGTTTGAATGCAATAAGCATAGACCCGATTCGAAATCTCAGTTTCAATAGATCGTATGCAAAATATATATCAGTTCAGTTGAACTGACTTTTAAGTTTGAGCGAATTACTTTTGCATACGACCCTTTATTTGACCCAAAACTCCCATAATCCAATAGCCCACAAAAGAAAAATCAAAGTGAATCGTGTGAAAATGATGAAAGAGATCTACGCCGAGGACCGAGCTTAATCACCAGATATATTGGAAACATTTGACGCAGGGTCATATCCAATTTTTGCATTAGCTTTATATATGGTTATGAATTACAGCAATCAGTTCAGAAAGCAAAAATCTGGAGTTAGGAGAATTTCAAAATCTACCAGTGAATTCTTTATTACAATTTAAGTGTGCCGGAAATATGGCAAGTCTCAATCTTTTATCAATAAGCTTGATAACCAAGTGATCATTAGTTCGACATTTCCACAAGATGTAAACACTAACGACTCCGATTGCAAGAGATTCGGTAACTAATGATGGCTTCTCTGAAATTTGCAGATTAATTAAATTATCACATGAGCCTTTGGTAACGGTATATAAAAACAAATATATCTAATATATCTTCTATCATTACTGCCTCAAACAAGCTTTACAGATCAAATCAGTTGGTCGCATGCAATGGCCAAGTGATTCGGAATGGCTTATAACAAAACTCTGCGGCTGCTCCAATAGATCAAGCTATAAGCTCGAACTAAATTTGCCAGCACGGTCAAATATATAACCTTAAGCAAAGGTTAGAGATAAGGATAGGCCGGCCGAACTCAAAACCCTATGGCTTAAACTAGAATGTGATCATAGACTATATGACTGCATGTTATGTTAGAACAACAAGTATATATGGAATCATTGTGGTAGGTAGGTTCAAAAGGCAATGACTTTTATCAAAAACTAGACAAGATGACTGAACTATCAAATTGAGGACTGGTAGCAAATTGTTAAATAATTCAATAGATGATAAAACTGTTACATGACTTCAATTAATATGAACATTTTTACCCGCTTCTGTCATTTAATCTGCGTGGGTGGAAACATGCGCTAATTAAAAACGTAGGGATCTCCAAACAAAGTGTGATGTTTGCATACACAGAAAGCTTATTGCGGATTTGATATTCACCTCGCAGATTTAATGACAGACGTGAATGTGAAATCATGAATTGGTAATTTGTGATTGCTGAATAAAAAGTTTTTGGTGATCACTCACCCCAGTTTAAAAATTACCTTCGGGTAATTTTTTTTCCTGTAGTCACATAGACGCAAACTTTATTTTTATTTATTAAAATTTAATTATATCGCTGAAGTCAGTGAAATGTTATTGAATGAATTCAAGTTACTCATACTACTTAAAAAATGTGAAAAAATAAATAATTATAGGGCATTAACGGGCCATATAGGGCCTAAAACTTAGTTGGACTCAGTAGTCCAACGAGTGAACACAGAACGAATTATCCGTAAATTTGTAAGTATGTACTGGGCCCCCATCACGTAAGGCTGGCTATCTCGTTTTTGATATCGATTTCGATCGCAATGCTTCACGTAACCCTATCGTCTGAATGATATCGTTCCGACGACTCAATATTTACTTCACATAACTCACTAAACGTCACGACACCATAGCCCAGCATTGATAGAAAATCAGCTGTTTCGCAAAAGAGTGGTAACAACGCCGTCTATAGTTGAGTTTGTGTATGATTTCGATTGGATTCGTATCAGAATTCTTACGTGAAGCAAACTGATGACGGCCTCGTTCACTGTTATCGCTTGGATGATGATCGAGTCAGGCAAATATCATTCCTTGGTATGCTTCCAACTTTAACCCAATGTTTGTAAAAAACGAGGTTGGATGAACGACATCACTGTCATTCTCTTTAAATGTGCTTCCACGTTAAATACTCGTACACGATAGTGACCATCTCGATAACTTCTTCGTTATCGCAAATTGCAGTTGGAAAGAATCAAGGAAATCGCTTAATTAGAATAGAAAACTGGATGGCCATTCCGTAACTTCTATGACGATAATCGTCCCAGCGATGGTATTGGAGGAGATCGTCATCAATTTGCTTCACGTAACTTTATCATCATCATTGTATTTGAAATTTAAAAATTACGAGGGGGATTAGTAATGCATTTTTGTTATTTATAATAAATTGCAAAGCATATAAAAAAAGATCTAAAGTCAATTGTTGACCTTAAAAATTATTCAAAAATGTTTTAATTGACTTCAAATTATTCAAATCAGTTCGAGACGACACCATATTAGCTATCACGCAAATGGCATCGTCGTGACGACGATTATGCAGCTACGGAAAGCAAATAGTGAATGGGCGAAATGACATCGTCCAGACGATAGATGATTATTGATGTTACGGAATGCAAGAGTATCGTCAAACCGATCTCGTCAGGCGAAATTAACTAACCTGGATAATCGGGATCGCCATTTAGTTTGGGACGAATTTAGACAGTTTGATGTTGAGTTTTGATTATTTAGATTCGGTGTCCTTATACTCAGTTATTATTATTTTGAAAGACTCTTTATAACAAAACTATCAGGATAATGTGTAAGTAAAATTAAGTGAAATCCATTGTTTCTGCATCTCATTTTGAATGACAAGACTATCCACAGGCCATTTAATTGTATCGGTTTAATGCCAACACAATAGTGCAAGGAAAAGGTTGCCAACTGCGACTCAAAGCGTATAAAGTTCTATTTATTTGTTAAATAGCGTAGAAGAATAACTAATTCCGTCGCAAATATAGGTTGAAAGGGAAAAAAATTGAACTTTTCATAAAAATTACTGATATATGAATCTCATTCTAAGCTCCGTAGCGAATGGGGTTTGGTAAACGGCCAACGACCATACCACGTCGAGTTAATCGGTTCTCATCAGATCACCGTAATTAAACGAGGTTGGGCGCGATTAGTACGTAGATGGGGGACCGTTTGAGAACAACCGCGTGTCGTTGGCCAGTACCATCTACAGAGTTGAGGTAGATAATTATACGTGGTATCACAATGGACCTAAATTGGTCTAAGTGTGTCGGCTTCTGCCGACAGCCACATAAACCTAACCTAACCTAACCTTGGTAAACGGCTGCCAGGTTGCGTAAACACAATATGCATTGTAAAACCAGGGGTAAAATGCGCATCGATGGGGCATCACTGCACAAATAACGATGACGTTACGGAACACAGCTGATGCATTGAAAGTTTAGGCAATTTTCTTGATCCTTTTTTAACCCTATATAACCAGTTTATCGGTATTCTAACCCATAGTCATGTAAAGTTTTTTGTGAAGTCGTTAATCGAAGAACTTGAGGAGCCCAGCTTCTACGTGTGAAGGCCATTTTTAAAATACAGAGAACAGGCAACAACACACTAAACGGAGAGAAAAAATAAAAAAAGAATCCATAAATCCATGAAAAATCATGGCAAAAGTCAAATAAGAGGATCTTTTAGGTTGGACCCCAATGCTCCTGAGTATTGTCCTAGCTAATTGAAGACAGACTCACAAGGTAATCCGACAGTGTTCTCTGAATATAAGAAGAAGGAGAATAGATATTGTAAGTTCTATACGACTACTAGCATATGCTTGAATGGTTTCAAGTGTCGATACATTCATGATTATAGATATATGAATCTAGGCTCTCAATTAGACTATATAATTGGATCATTAGCTGAGGTCTCCATGATTCAAGAAGATATGCACGAGAATCAGAGGGTCATTACGCTAGCATTGGGTAAGCTTGCCGATCTTCATAATCAGGATATTGATCTCAAACTTCGGGGAAGATCTAACACGAGAAAAAGAAATGAAAATATTATCAGAACCAAAAGCCAACAGAGGCTGGACTCTGAGTATTCAGACAGATACGTGCCCTCAGACCTGGACTTAAATATACCTCCTAGATTCTAAAACCCAGACCATCTAAATGCTATTATAACTTACTTTCATATTTCATTTATCTCTAAAATGTTTTCCAGAAGTGTATCACTCCCTTTGCATACAGAATACCTCGTTCAGACATTTATTATTTCTATTACAGTTTCTATAAATACTGCTAAAATCTTTATGACATAGTTAATTTCTTATTAATAAAATATTAGAATGGCTATTGACTTGTTTTTAGTTAAGTTTAGTTCTAGTATTTTGGCGTAGAAGGCAATACAATTTAGCTTTAACTGACATCGGAAACTTTTACATATTCATACGTTGAAGTTCTTACATTCTCCGATTGACATCATGCATTCATAAATTGAGATGAAGCACATCCACTGGTGGAACATTGAGAGAACGAGCGAGAATTGCTATATTTGGCATATCACACTTTCATACTTAGCAAATACAAAGAAGTACATACAATAGCATGTGAAGGGATCTCAAAAATGAGTGTCAGCTGATAAAATATGACAGATATACTCGATTCGCGTATATAAATTGGCGAGGTGCTGCCGCAAATAGCTAACACAGAGTACAAATATTATTATTAATAAAAAAAGTTATCAAATGTACAAGCTATCCATGTGCCAGCCAACATGTGTAAAAGAACGTATAGGGATTTTTTATTAATAGCATTAAGGAAAATAAGAATATAACTGCAGCGCCTCCAAAAAAAAGTACTTGTTGCTAAATGAACAATTCGCTTTGATACAATTTTAACATTCAAGTGAGCTTAACGACACATATAAAATCTTGAAACTCTCCCACAAGTTCGTAAGCGAATCCGTGGGTTGACACGACTGGAGATCACCACACCGTCCTACGACGATCAAAAAATAATCAATAAGAGGATGCACGTGTCGAAATCGTTTGCCTAATAACTAATCGATCACACAAATGCAATAACACCAGCATTTGATTGGCCTCAGTAAGGAAGTGATCCGAAACCAGAAAGCCTACCTGTTGCTTATTTACGTCAACCCGGGAACCCTACAGGCGGACCAGTAAAGTGGGACGGTAAGAAGAATAACGGATTAGATGGCTAAACTAAGAAGAATATTTGGATGTAGATATTTTTAACGAGGTACTTCTAGCAGATCAATCGCCATATATGGAACACAATCGGCCCTATCGAGGTGTCCGTCCGGAAGGAAAGTTTCTCAGATTTGTAAGAAATCGGAGAATTTCAATTCGAGGTATCCGTTCCGCTTCATTTATCGGACTTATTCTCCGAGCAATGCAACGCATATTTCCAAACTAAACAATTCGGAACACGGCAGATTACTTCCGAAACTCTCCGCCAGGAAAATTCTGCGGATTATTTTAAGTAAAATGGAAGTGTTGAAAATTCAAAGTAATAAAATAAAAAAAATATAATATGCTTTTGTAAGTTCGGTTATTTGGCTATTTTAGAAAAAAAAGAACGACAAGTGCAACACGAGCTGTACAATCCATTACATTAAAGTTGTATTAAATTTATCAGATAGTTTTTCAACCTGTTATGAATTTAAAACAGCTGAGTCAATGTCAAATGAACGCGTTTATATACTTTATTCATGTTATTTCAAAACGGATACCTCGAGGGGATCGGAGTTCCAATTGGATTTGCTTTTCGTTTCGAAATTTCTTCCGAAAAGATACCTCAATAGGGCTGAATATTACAACTCTACCCTTTTTTGTTTTCGAAGTTACAAAACACATGCAACACTTTTGGTAGTTTTATGCAATAAGCCTCTGGTTCGTCCTGAATTACCAGTAAAAATGAAAGTTTAGATCCTTCCCATAACCACCACAACACATAAACCTCAAACACGTTATTTAAAAAAAAAAATAAGCGAACATTTATTTATATAATGTATATAAGATTAGAGAAACTCCTACTTAAAAGCACATAAAATTGTATAAACAATTTCTCTTTTTTTCCACAATAATATATGCTTACTCACTTTCATTAATTGGTGTTGTATTCTTATAGTGTTTTTCATTGTAGTAAATATATAGTTCTAGTTATCGCTTAAACTAGACTTTTGTTTTTGTTATTCTTATATGTTTTTGTTAAGCTTTAAACTTTTATTTATGTTATATATAAACTTTTTGTGTAGATTATGAGTTTTATGAAACTATAGAGAGAACAAATTGAGAAAAACTATAACTAATAACTACAGTGCAATGAAGTTTATCATATTCTGCTGCAGATACTCAAATCCAAAATAAACACAAACTTTTATGAATAACTGCGTGGATCTATAAATGATTGGATGTTATTTCCAGTGTTACAAAAAGAAAGTCTATTTTATAGATTCGTTTTGCAGTTTTACAATTATTAAAAAAAAAGTATGTATATATAAAAATTGTTTTAATTCTGTAGGTTTTTTCTTTAATATTTAAAGTCGAGTACTATTTTGTATTTTCTTATTGATATATTTTAATACAAAAAAGTTTATATTTTTCCTTGTATATTGCTGTTTGTTTCCTTTGTTGTATATATGTATAAATATATATTTAGAATAAAAAAAATAAATAATAATAAAAAGTGTTTTGTGTGCGAAAAAAATGGAAAAAGTATTCATCTTTAGGAAGAAACAAAAATAGAACAACACGCAAAAAAAACAAAAACATAGAACGAGAGAAATACAAGACATACGACAAAAAAAAACTCCTTTCGACTAAATGTTTTCTTTTTAACCTTAATTCCTATTTTTTTTCTGTGTGTATATTCTGAAAGAAAAATATAATATGCAGTCCATAAAACATGTTAAGAATTAGTGGCAACAGAAAGCTGATTGCTGTTGCTTTTTTTGTTGGATTCTTGCTAATTCGCTATCCTCGTGTGTTGATAAATAATGTGTGTGTGCTTTGTCGGCTAACAGTGGTAGTGGTTGGTGCGCTGTTATCAATTGTTTATGTGAAGAATCCTATTATGAATGGTATGGCGTAACATATGTTGCTGGGAAAATGCCTTTCCTGTTGCCAATTTCACCGTTCCACCAATTGTCATCGGAACGATTCGTGACTGTGATGACGTCGCCGCGTCTAAAATCTAGTTCACCAGATTCTTGTGGCACAAAGTCGTATAATGCTTGCACAAGCATCTAAAACAAACAAAAAAAAACACACAACATTATTACTTCATTTCATTAAAGTTATCCGTGCGTGGGTGGAAATGTTTTGATGCAATATAATTAGACAGCGAATAGTTTGCTTAAAAATGTGGATATTCATATTGAAACAATAGAATGAGTATGATTTCATCATAAAATGTTAACAGCTGCAAAATGAATTGCACAAATCGTTGTAGGTTAGGGTAGCTTGACACTGTTCGATTGGAGGTGTTACTTTATTTTGGAAATAAAATACCAACAACAACTGATGGTCAGCATCACGCACTTTACTCAAATGGGACTGAAACCATCGGAATCTAGATAAGTTTTAGTCATTGCTATTTTGTAAAGGAAAAATCTTTATTTGAGCTACTGTGTGCTTTTTGTGACTGCTTTTAATGAATTGACTTGGAAGTTTAGAAGCAAATTTGAAAGCGTAAACTCAATAAGAATATTTTTTGATAACAAAAAAGCGGATATTTGTATTTATCTAACTTGGTGAAAAGACGTCTTGTGCCAAAGGCCAATCAATCCTGGCTTTCTGCTTCACTATCATAACATACTTTCTTGAAATGCCAATCTAAAAGGCATTTTAACCAATCAACTTGTTTGAGACAAGCATATGAGAAGTACGTAACTAAATTTCTGTATTAAACAAACAAGTTATAAATGTTCAATTAAGTTTAACAACTTTATCTTGGATTGCGGAGAATTGTAAATGATTGATTTAACTCATTACTGTGTAAAACGAAATGAAAAACCAGCCAAATAAATTAACATGTTTTACAGCCAAACGTAATCGTAGATAGTTATTGCTTGTCACAGTAATAATTCCAATCCAAAATGCATTTCTTAATCTTACTAATTGATCATTATGTTACAGTGGGAAAAAATTGCTTAATTGTCGTTAGTATATTACATACGAGACAATTCCATGGGTATAAAACTGCATAACCTCTGTACTTACCTCTTCAGGGATCATGTCTCTCAATTTGACATCTTGCGATCGTGATACCGATGCTGATCGATGATATTCAACTAGCTCATTTAGTGAATTGAATTTAACCACCCAGAGGAAGAATTTACCTTGTGCATCGCGTAGTACTTTGAAATGCTGCACACCATCGGGACATCTACACAATGAAGACAATAAAACAATTAGAAGTGCATTCTATTTCTTCGACTATAAACAATAGATTGATCAACGTACTTTACAGATAATGAAAAATCTCCGGGGCTTGATTCACTAATTCGGATAAGAAATGCGCCTTCATGTTTGTTAGACAGTAATTTCTCTGCATCTGCTCTTGTTATTCGTCCATAATACCAACTATGCGTAGGAAGGAACATAAAGTGAAAAAGATAGATAGACAGAGAAAAAGAAATTTAATTAAGTTTGATAGAAGGAGCGTAAGTGTTGCGGGCCCCTTACTCGTGATTTTTCATTTCTATGTAGTTGCTGGGTATTAGGCCCTCCTTTCCATCCAGCTCGGCACGATACCAATTCGAGTCATCTTCCATGTTTAATATCTAAAAAGAAAAACATACAGAGATGAGTGAGATAATACAAAAATAAGTTCGGATAAATAATAAATAGACTCCTAATAGTGCACAAAAATAGATATCCGGAGTTTAGTCAAATACAAACAATATTTGCGTGACAGCAAATAAGAAATCTCCGCTGAAGGTCTTTTCTTGATGTCTGATTTCTAGGTCAAAGATTTTACTCGTTTTATCAGTTATAAAAGAAGAAAATACACAGACGACTGATGTCGATTTTATTTATTTTCAATGACATTTCTGCGTCGTCGTCTCTTGCAATGAATTTCATTTTTGTAAGCCATTTTTCTTTTCCTTGGTCGATAGCGGATGACAAGTAGTACAATTACAAGGCCATTTAAAGATTTGTTAGAATTATAAATGTACTGAAATAACGACTATTATTGATTAAGCAGCTGAAAATAATTGTCTAGTAAGACATTTTTTTTGGAATACGAGATGGCAGAGTCTTTGTAAGAAGCAACAGTTGTACTCGGTCCAAAATCCAATCAGGAGATGCGGAATTTTCCATCCGAATTCAGAAGAATTTAAACATAACAAAGCGGTGGATAAAAAATATAAAAAGAACGGAGTTTACATAGCTGCTGCACGCGTTAAAAGATAAAAAGTTTTAAACACTGAAAAGGAAAACGAATCTTAATTAAATTATCAATAGGCACTTTGCAGAGTTCTGAACTGTAAAACAAAAACGAAACTATTGTTGACAAATACATACATTTTCTTCGTCCTAAATCAAGATACATCAATACACCCTTAGTAATTCAAACGAATGGCTAGTAATGGAACAAAAAGAAGCAACATGACCCGTAAACCACTCACTCCCAAACAGCTTTTGAAAAATGAACGGTAATAGTTTAAAAAATTGCGTGCTACACGCAACAAAAATAAGGCTACCGCCTTAAATCCGTACTGTCTAGGTTTTCTTAACTAAACTTTTATTCAACCAGTCAGCACTTGGTAAAATATTCTTAAAATTTACTTATTTTAAGAAACACAAACTTAAAAATTCCATACCACATGCAGTTAGCATACTATTTAAATTTAAAACGGATGAATATGTATGTATATAGTTATGCTATTTTTGCATTGTTTAATAAATACGTAGAACGCAAGCGAAATTGTCTATTACAAAATATACCTTACCAAAAATCTGCGCCCACTCCTCAAGCGAGCGCAAGCCTATAAAAGCATTAAGGCTCTGCAATTAGTTCGCCCTATTGTTGAGTCAGTTCATTTCTGTGGGTGTGGTTCTCGAAAAGTGAAAGCAACTGTTTACAGTCCTTCGGATAATACTAAGGAAAATCTTCAGTTGACAACAGGTAAGATAGTGAAGCGAAGACAAATGGAAACGTAAAATGAAAACCACTTACCCACGCTGGTAAAGGAATGGCTCGCCTTGATGAATGTAGCACAGAGCACTTAAATCGAGGACGTTGGTTATGAGCTGGCGGATTTGTAATGCGTTTAAGAACTTCGATTAAAAAGGCATGCATGCATTTTTGCAGCCTTGTATCACTCTGGGCGCAGTGGCTCAGTGGTTAGTGTCTTCGGCTCAGGTTCAAATCACGCCGGGGCCCAAGAAACACCTTGGGTTTTCCAGTGCCCCCTTTTCCGAAAATCAGACAAACATCCAAGAGTATCAGTTGTCATGAGAAGCTTCTCAAATTTGCCGTCCGGAGTCGACTTAAAATTGTATGTCCTTCCACTTCGCACAAGCAAAATGGTTGGAGAAGGTAGGTTTAAGGTCCTCTATGGTCCACTTATGCGTAATATTCGTAATTTTTTAAATCACTCGAAGCGCGCCAGAATCAAATTATACTAACCAAAAGAAGTGCCCGATTGGGATTCGTCACCTAAATAATTAAAAAAAAAAAAAAAATAGCCCCTCGCATCTCCTATTGCAGCAACATCGAATACTTATCGCTGTAGAAATCCAGTGTTTGGATGTCAACTAGGTACATAACTGGTGTACTTGAAATTTTCAATAAAAAATATAATTTTAATGCCTTTCTTTAGCAACTTAAGAAATCTAATTTTTTGGAAGGATTCAAGAAATTAAATTGAACATCGGTTAGATTGTTTTTTTTTTCAAAGGCACGACTATGTTATATCTCGCAGTCTATGGCCAAGAATCGACGAGAAAAGAACAAAACACATTCTGGGAATGAACAAACAAGAAATACGTATCCTAACCGGCGTACTGACAGGCCACTGCACCATAGGTGTAATGGCAAACAGGCTGGGCATTAGCTCACCAGACCACTGCAGGAGCTGTCAGGATATAGAAGAAACCGAGACCATCAAACACCTGCTCTGCGAGTGTCCAAACCTCCAGACGTCTCGATTTCGCTATCTGGGCAACAGATTTTTGGAAGACTTAGAGGACGTAGCGCAGGTACCACTGACGGACACAATCAGGTTTGCCAAGAAGACAGATTGGTTCCAATAGGCCAACCAGCAAGAATAATTTAAACGGAGTATGGTAAGTGTTTTTATTTTAAGTACAATTTTTTACCACGATAAACAACAAGGGATCACAATGGACCAATGGGCCGGCCCCGTGCAAGCACAGCAATTGCTGTGCACCTCCCTTCTAACCTAACCTAGATTGGTTTGCATCTTATTTAAAAAAAAACAGAACGAAAAAGGTGGGAAAAGTGTACCGCCCGGAAAGAAAACTATGTTGAAAAATAAATTCAATTTTGAGATAAAAAAATTCTTTCATTTCAAAGTCACTGACTTATCGAACAGCCCTCGTGCATATTTTATAAACCTCAGTAACACGACATAGGCAACTCGAATTTTGATCTTAGGATATTAGATTAGATACATAAAGAAGGTGGGACTTAGTACCCTACACCGCACACCGGTCACATTGGGCCTATTGTGATGTCCTCGTTTTAATTTTAAAGCTCGCCCATGATTGGATGATAAATTCTGCTAACTTTTGGGAGAGCTATCAGTTATGTCAACTGTTTTAAAGTAGGATGTTGATGATGCTTTCGTCTAGATCGTCTACTTTTTCACTACCGCCAAGGCCGTTATCAGGTGGGCTCTTTTGGTGCTGGCTAATGTCGTGGTAGATTGAGGCAGTCCCAGAATAATTTTAAAGTTATTTCCTAGGCGTTTATAGCAAGCTCTGCTGAAAAAGAGTATATAAATGAACTTGTTGGTGGTGTTTCTTTAGATTCTCCTTGTGGCAGAGTTCTATTGCATGTTTTTCCACTTGAAATATGGAGTTTCTTTTTTCCATACTCGCATAAAGAGAGGTTTTGTGGTCGCTTCGTATACCCCTGCCTCAACTCCTTCATATGTTTTGGTTCCATCCGTGTACTCTTGGCATAGGCAAAAAAAGCTTTACCTATAAATGAGCCGACTTTTTCAAAGCTTATTTTCAACAATAGAAGTGTTTTTTCCGCAACTCAGTAATAATTCTTTCTAGTGGAGTGTCTGGGGGTTTTGACCTCAGTGTGTAACAGCGAATGAATTTAAATGGTCGAGGGTGGTTTTTCTTTTTTATACTATAAAGTGTAAAGTTTACCCAACATTTTTTTGTGCTTTTGATTTTTTTATTATTTAAACAAAAACTATAAAAAAATAATACTTAACATGTAATTTTATTTAAAATAAAATAACGACCTTGGACAGGTAGTAGAACGTGGACGGCAACGGCAGCTGCTCCAAAACTAAACAGAATTCTTCTATTTAATTGGTTTTATATGTGATAGCACACAATTTTTCCTGGTTTTTGTTTTTTTTTTCGTCAATTTCCTTTATATTATATTTATATTATATGAACAACCATATATCTTACCATCCTTACCACGTGAAGTGGACGGCTGGAGTTAGAGCGCTGTTTCACGGTTCGCCACAACCGATCGTCAGACTTCTATGGCGCTGGTCTGTCTTTTTTCTTCATTTTATCCCGAAAAAAATGAAATGTCAGAATCACATGAGCAAACGCTGGCTGCACTGACAGAAACCCACTTCCCAGAATGCACTGATGTACGCGATACAGTTACACAGGGCACGAGACAGGGAATGGATGTAGATACAATCGACGAAATAATCGACGAGAGAAAGATAGCCTGGGCAATCAACTCGTTTGCCCCCTTCAAAGCTCCAGGAGTGGACGGTATTCGGCCAATAATGCTTCAAAAGTCTGAGGAAGCTACTATCCCAAGGCTGAGATGCATCTACTCAAGCTGTCTAAGGCTATGCTATGTTCCGATGGCTTGGCGAGAGGTGAGGGTAATATTTATCCCAAAAGCAGGGAAAGCCGCCCACACAACACCGAAAGACTACAGACCTATTAGTCTGTCCTCATTCCTGTTGAAAACAATGGAACGACTACTTGATATGTATGTAAGAGTGGCTATAGGCGACAACTACCTCTCGAACTCACAGCACGCATACATGAAGGGCACATCTACAGATACTGCACTGCTCAGGGTAGTGTCAGTAGTGGAAAGTTCCCTGGAACACAAGGAATACACTTTGAGCGCGTTTCTAGACATAGAACAACACCGAGGCCGACGCGATTATGCACAGCCTAAGAAGGGCCCAGCTCAATGCCAGTCTCTGCGACTGGATTGGTCTTATGTTAGGCACACGACGGATTAAGTCCTACCTAGGAGACATGTGCATTGAGAGGAAAGTTAGCAGGGGAACACCACAAGGTGGCGTCCTCTCTCCACTCATATGGCTACTGGTAATAGACGAGCTATTAAAGATACTGGAGAGGGAAGGCTTCATTGTAAGCGCTTATTCCGACGATGTAGCAATCCTAGTCCCAGGCAAATTCATACCAGTTCTCAGTGAACGACTCAGCTACGCACTCTTACTTGTCAACAACTGGGTTGCGGGCAGAGGACTGGGGGTAACCCAGCGAAGACAGAAGTTCTGCTGTTCACAAAAAGAAGGACATTACCTGTGTTTAAACCACCAAGTATGGGTGGAGTGGACCTGCAAATATCCAAGACAGTAAGGTACCTGGGCGTTATCCTAGACTCCAAACTCACCTTGAAGGAAAACATAGAGGATCGGGCTAGAAAAGCGTACGTGGCACTATATGCGTGCAGACGAACGTTCGGTAATACGTGGGGATTCAAACCATATGTGGTACACTGGCTGTACACAACGGTGGTGAGGCCCATTCTCACGTACGGCGCGGCGGTATGGTGGAAGGCTACTGAAAACAAGTGCTATCTTTCAAACCTCACCAAAGTCCAAAGGACAGCCTGCATCGGGGTCCTTAAGGACTACACCCACTGCAGCCATGGAGGTTCTACTTAATCTCGTACCCCTGGACATCTACTGCAGCAGTAAGGCGGTAAAAACGGCTCAGAGAGTTGGGACTGTGTTCTTTTAAACATACGGACATGCCTCCGTGGAGACACAATGGAGTGCATCGAAAAAGAAAGTAGCCACTGACTACTTACCCCACACCCTCGTCTTCAAAAGGAGATTCGATATCAGAATCCCCGAAAGAAGCAGAGTAATAATATGGTCACGAAAGAAGAGGAGATAGCTATCTACACCGACGGATCCTAGATGGACGTAGGTACAGGTGCAGGTATCTTCTGTGAGTCTCTGGACCTGAGCGAATCATTTAGGCTCAGCGATGAATGCAGTGTGTTCCAGGCAGAGACAGCTGCGATCACTCAGGCGGCCAAGGAGGTGCAGAGGCGAAAAATAGCCGACAAACATATCACCATTTACTCTGACAGCCAAGCGGCTATAAAAGCTATGGAGCCAGTAGTAATCAGGTCAAGGGCGGTGTTAAAATGCAAAAAATACCTAGACGAGATATCAGCTGCCAATACGGTAACCTTATGCTGGGTACCAGGCCACAATGACATCTTGGGCAATGAGAAAGCGGACGAACTAGCAAGGAAGGGATCGGAGATGAGTGCATCTCTGGCCCTAAAATCCATAAGAACCCCGCTAAGCACATTAATGCTTAGTATCGACACCGAATCCATGAGTAAAGCAAACTTACGTTGATTCAATCTTGATGCATGCAGACACACAAGAGAGATCTGGCCAGCGGTCAACCAAACGAAATCTAAAACCATGATCGGGTTTAACCGCATAGACATCCGAACACTGACGGGGGTCCTCACTGGACACTGTATAGTGGGCCTACACGGAGTTGCGGGGAAGTTGACGAAATAGAATCTATACGTCACCTGCTATGCGAATGTCCTGCCCTTAGAACAAAAAGATTGAAGATTCTGGGCAGCTACTTCTTTGAGGAGCTGGAGGATCTGGCTGCTTTAGAGCTAAAGAAACTCCTGAGATTCACATATGAATCCGGGTGGTTCTGCTAAAGCGTATTACCGAGCTGTTAAACAGCGGTTTCCTTTATCTCTCTTTTCAGATTCCCGGAAAATTTTAAAGAATCCCTAAATGGACACAATGGACCCAACTGTTGGTCTAAGTGAGCCGTGACAGCCATCACAAGGGCATCCATACCTACCTACCATCCCGAAAATCCATCACTTCCACTGGGATTCGAACCTAAAACCAGCGTCTTCTCAGGCAAGCACTTATGCACTGTGCCATTGAAGCCACGAGTTTCAGTTCATCCAGTTTTTATTTTGATTTTCTTGGACAGACTTGCGCCTGAAGGTATATTATGTTATTCATTCCGGTTTTTTCTTTCTGTGTTTCTCTAATTTTATTCCACGTTTTGACAAGCAAAGTTGGACTGATATGGGAGATAGAGAGGGTGAAAGACTCTTCAATTCCCGTAAATTAAAGATTTGAACTCATTGAGGTTCAATTTCTTTGTAAAAGGAACAGCCAAGTGTGCTTTTGTCATCAATTTTTCCTAGACATTAAAAATTGGGGCTGGAAGTATTTTAATAACATCCTTATCCCAATAACAATGAATCTGTAGCTGCAAAAAGGGTTGTGGAGCTGCTTGTGGATGCCGAAAGAGTGGCTTATAACTGCAGTGTAGTATGTCTACAGTGCAGCAAAAATACTTGATTTAATACTCCGCCAATCATTGAAATAAGTGAAATTGAAATTGAAGAAAATACTCAAATAGACAAAAATGTAAATTGTTTAAATAAACAAATGATTTCTTGATAATTTTTTTTTCTTTCATTTTCCTTCATTCATTTCTTTTTCCTAATTACTAGCCGCGTTTTATTATCCCAATGATCTTGATACGGATCCGATCTGATAATAAAACGATCTGGATCATCAGTGGCAAGTTGTGGCAACAGTTGTTTTTAACACATAACAGACGATACCAGGTATTTCAAGTTTCGATTGGCACTCAGCCATATTGCAAATATAGGGTACAATATGACGTCACAATATGATCGCTTGTTGTGACGGGGGTGTTGCCATTTGAATACAAATCAACATAAATTTTGCACTCAATATTTTTTTTTCAGAAACTATGTTCAAATGTTATGTTCAAATATGCAACATATTAACAGTATTGTACTGCTAATATTTCCATTAATTTTTGTGTATTATATTACGAAGCAAAACGTCTCAAAAGTCGCAGTGGTAAATTATTCGAATATGAAAATATGCTAATTGATTTTTTGTGTTATTAATAGTGTTTCATATTTTGGTCTGGCAGTATTATTGTGTTCCTATAATTTCCTATAATTTAAATAAGCAACGCCACGAAAAAACAGGTAGTGAGTTTTGTAATTACATTTTGGATCACGATTAATGATCCCGATAAATAGCAAGATCCTGTGTTGTTTTTGTTTTACGTATTAAATTGATCCAGATCTAGATCCGCATGGATAATAAAACACAGCTACTATCTCTATATGAATATATAAATTAACTTAATTTTGGTGTAGAAATATGTTCTACAGCCTAATATTATGAGGTATTGTATCATTTAAACTATCAACATTATAATTATTTAATTTTTTTTTCTTTAATCGAGATCACAATATTTTAATAGGGAAACATTTTTGTATATACATATTATAATTATATGCTAAACATTCCACTTTGAATTATAAAATTTCATTCACTGTAACGGAAATCCGAGGTTTTCATGTTTTTAAAGCCGCAGGCGCTCCAGTATTCGTTATTTTACCTGTAAACCAAGAACAAATCTCCAGTCAATATTATTTTGCCAGTAAACCCAGAACTCAGTATAGTTTGTTAAGATTGAAAGCCAGGCGCTGAAATCAGTAAGAGGAATGAGGAAATTCATTGTTGGCTGGTACTCGTAATTCGATGTGTTCTTAAGTATAGCTTTTTTGTTTTAAAAGTTATAAAAATATACATAACAATAGTTGTGTTAAATGAAAAAAGCGTGCCTCGCCGGAAATTTAATACATTTATAGAGTTTACACTTTTACATAAAACAGTATAAACACATATGGAAAGGCTACAGTCCGCTTGGGCGAAGTGTGGATTATCCTATTCCAACCCCCTAAAAAGTGGGCGAGGCAGAAATCTATGTGTAAGTGAATTGTTAAGAAAGAAATTGTCTACCAATTTCGTTAAACATAACTGTTTTTTTTACGTTTTTTATAGGATTGAATAGGTTTTTCGGTAAAATAAAAACGCTCCTTCTTCATCTTCATACTTTGCGAAGAATAGGAATTTGCATTGATTTCTTCTTTAGGCTCCTAGGGAGTATAATGCTCCAAACTGCAGCTTTCCAGCTCAAACTTTAGATCCTACAAATTGGTGACAGACGGACGGATAGACACATAAAACTTGGCGTAGGCTGTAAATATCCTTTTTTGTAATATCCTCTGTCAAAATATCTCCGGAAATATATCCTGGGTCAAAATATTTTCTTTTGTGAGTCGAAGAGGTGTTAATTTTTGTGATTCGAAGGGGTGTTCAGAGTTTTAAACAATTTTCCCAGCGAAGCGGGTCATCCCACTATTATGGGATCTACGAGTCGAAGAGGTGTTCAGAGTTTTCATTTGTGTGTCTCAGGGAAGTCCAGAATTTAAACCTTTTTAACCGCGAAGCGGGCCATCCAGGTACTATTATGGGATCCACGAGTCGAGCAGGTGTTCAGAGTTTTTATTTTTGTGAGTGTCCAGAGTTTTAAGCCCTTTTAACCGCGAAGCGGTTCATCCAGGTAGTATTACGGGATCGACGAGTCGAAGAGGTGTTCAGAGTTTTAACTTTTGTGAGTCGAAGAGGTGTCCAGAGTTTTAAACCCTTTTACCTACGAAACGGGCCACCCAGGTACTATTATGGGATATACGAGTCGAAGAGGTTTCCAGAGGTTTAATTTTTGTGAGTTCGAAGAGGTGTCAAGAGTTTTAAAGCCTTTAACCCGCGAAGCGGGCCACCCATGCACTATTATAGAATCTACGAATCAAATAGGTGTCCAGAGTTGTAAGCGCTATTACCCGCGAAGCGGGCCATCCAAATACTATTATGGAATCTACGAGTCGAAGAGGTGTTCAAAGTTTTAACTTTTGTGAGTCGAAGAGGTGTCCAGAGTTTTAAACCCTTTTACCCACGAAACGGGCCACCCAGGTACTATTATGGGATATACGAGTCGAAGAGGTTTCCAGAGGTTTAATTTTTGTGAGTCGAAGAGGTGTCAAGAGTTTTAAAGCCTTTAACCCGCGAAGCGGGCCACCCAAATACTATTATGGAAACTACGAATCAAATAGGTTTCCAGAGTATTAAGCTCTATTACCCGCGAAGCGGGCGATCCAAATACTATTATGGCATCTACGAGTCGAAGAGGTGTTCAGAGTTTTAATTTTTGTGATGCGAAGAAGTTATAACGCATTGTGTTACATCTATACTCGACCTGCGGAAATGGGTTGATTTGATGATACTTTTAGTATGTTATGGCGCAGTGGGTTACATTTTTACTCGGCCTGAGGAAATGGGTTGATTTAATGGTACTCTTAGTATAGTACGATTGGGTTTTTGAGTTTTTTTTCTTTCTTTTATACACTCTTGTGCATTGTCACAAAAAGATTGACAGCAGTGCACGTAAAATAAATCTGCACATATGTATCTGTTAAATGTGCATTGGTACAAGCAGTGCCGCATACTATATAATCTAAATGATCATTTGCGTAATAATGCTTTAATGTCTTAAATTATTTGCATGATTTGCGTCTGTGTTAGTATTTTATAGGTACATAATTAATGTATTTTGAATTGTTTTGTCCTTACTAACACCTGCACTAAATGATGAGCCTGTGAGAGCACTTTTAGTGCCGGCAAATTTCTGCTCGTGATAGTTGCTTGCTTTAAGCACTCCACGACACAGAGCTGATAGTGTAAATGTGTAATACCTTTTTAAAGATGGCTTTGCTTAACCTTTATCTACCTTTAAAAACCAAATTTCGATACTACGTCCAACATATTTGAATAGAACATTAATGATTTTGTTTATTAATCTCCTCTTCTCAAACAGCAAGCGTAGAACTTTTACATTTGTTTTGAAGTCTTATTCATACTCGCGCGCCACCTTTTTTTTTATTTTAAGAGAGAATGTATGTTCCTTCAAGTGCCAGGCCATCCATAGCCACTTGGTGTGTCCGGCTCTCGCGAACTAAACTCTCCCTACGAACGGCTATTAGTACCACCCTGGAACCGCTCTTTGCATGACATCAGGATCGGGCCGTTTTTAAATCCGTACCAGGACGCCGTCGTGTAAGTCTTACGTGGCCTAGGACGTCAATGCCTTACGAAGGTGTGTTTGGATCTTCCTGTCTCTTTGTATACCCTATTCTAGGGGTATATTAATTTTGACGCGAATTTTGTAACATACCTTAATATTGCCCGCAGACGCTATTACTTATATTATGTCCGTTCTCCCAAGCGGACTGTAACCCGTCCCTATGTTGTAGGTGTCCTTTATACTTATATTTAAATATTTTTTAAATCCGCCTACGCCCACAATTAAACAAAACAATTTTATTGAAAACCCAAAGTTTGAGCTAGGGAGCGTTTTTTTTACAAAAGCTTCTTTTTTTTCGATTAAATCCTTTAAATGTTATATAACAAAATATGTTGAGCGTTCTTAACAATTCAAACTCTAAGACTTTTGTCACGCCCACTTATGAGGGATAGGCATAAGACTAGGGTACCCAACAGTTCACCCAAGCGGACTGTAGCCCGTCCCTATGTTTTGAATTCGAAACAGCGCGTACCAAGACGAACACACAAAGATTGATTTTTATAAGGATTACTTAAAAACTTGCTCAAATCTTTTTACAATAAATGATTGCATATTGCTTTTTTTTTGCATCGATCAATCCAAATGCTGAGTCGTTCGAAATTCGAAAATTTTCTCGGAAATAGTTAGCATTACTTCCATTTGGTTCTTATTTCTCACATAGTGCTGTTTGAAAGTAGAACCGAAAACAACTGCGAATAGATTCGAAAGTAGAATCAAATCCCATAGTAAGGCCCCTGCTCGTTCGTCTCTGAATGCTGTCGCAGAAAATCAATCATATTTAGATGAAACACATATTTAAAAGTTGACCGCACTGTTCCTTGTTCTGGTATATTTCAACGCACACAAATTAAAAAAACTAAAACTACATTTCTCTTTAGACAAAAAGTTCCAAGAACTAAGTATACCTTTCTTTAGCAAATACCAATGCGTACTCCTTGTATTAAAACGATAGTTTCTAGATCCGCTACACAAAGTCCATTAATCATTGAACATTTCATATTCACGGATACATTCTACTAGGAATACAACCGCATCAGCCTGAACTACTTTTTCTTGCAAATATTTATAAGTACATATTTAAAGAACGCATTATACTCGTACACATGCCTTGTTATTCCAATATATAGTACAAACAAGCAGATTTACCTCGTATATAATTAAAATTCATGAAGTCACTATTTGTTCCGCAATACCGAACATATGAAATTCAATTGAACAAAACGCTATAGTCAATCACTATAATAATGTTTTCCCATACACAATACGTTTATATGTTTGTCAAATGGGGGGAAAAAAAAAACATCCATATTTTCCACGAATCTCAAAAGCCACAAATTGCAAAGCAAATAGGCAAATAAAAATACAACACAAAGTTGCTAAAATTAAACCAGCAACACCTAGACAACCCTTGGTCAACGTTATTGTTTATTGCTCTTTGACTCTTGATTTTAGTTCTGTTTTTATTTCTTTTCTTTTTTATTGCATAAATATTTATGGAACATTTATTTCAATTAAAATGTGTGTTTGACACAAACATAGGTTTTGGTATTTTGTTTTGTATTCCCTCGTTTGTCGAAATGATAACCACTGTCAATATTTTATCGCTAGCAATAGCTTTGTTTTTAGTTTTGAAGCAGAAACGGAGACAACAAATATATTTGGCGAAAATAATTATTATTTGATAACCAAACAGAAAACTTCTCTAACATTCGATTTGGAAATCTGTCTTTCTGAATCTTGAGATAATTGTACGATCATAATTGGTGTGGGAGACAATCGATGATGTTGCTCGCATGATATGGAATATGGGTTTCTAATTCTATGTGTTCTGATGATTGGATGAGGTGAGCAGAGTGTAAATTCGAATTCAATAATGGGCAGCATGAAAATCAGTTTACAATGTTGGTTTATACCTACAAACGTTTTAAATTAATCAGGAAGGACTGGCAAACAATTGGAAAAAGTAAGTTAATAGGCTCAAATTGATCGGTTCAAAAGTAAGACGTAGTATATTGTATTGGTGTTGTATACAGGTTTAGGGGGTGTTTAGTTAAGTGCAAATAGTAGCTATTTCAATCGGTGCCGTGACATAACCCCAAGCGTCATAAGCCCAAATCTCGAAATTTGGCCTTTTGTCGCATTGTGAAAGTGACAATAAGGCCAAATTCTAGCATTTGGTATTATGGCACTTTCACAAAGCGTCATCTTCTCCTCGCACACAGGGCTAAATATCCGACGGAGTCCCCAAAATTAGCTCTCCTTTCCTGCTTATCGTCCAGCACTCGGCGCCATAAACAGAACTAGCAGTATCAGTGCTAGCTAGAGCTTACACTAGGTTTTCCGATTAAGGAGTTTCGAACCCATTCGTTTCGCCAAACCGGAGTAGCAACGGTTTACCCTAGGAAACCTTCGTCGGATCTCCACTAAGGCGTCATTACGGGGGTTGATGTTTACGCTGAGGTAGGTGAACTCCCATACTACCTCCAACTTTTGTCTTAGTCGGTGGACGCATGTTGAAAGCAATTACTTCGTTCTGTCCTCGTTGACTTCAAGGTCAACCAATTTCGCCTTTTCTTTAATCGCCATGAAAGCCTCTAACACAGCACGCTGAGATCGGCCGATGATGTCGATATCGTCCACGTATCCCAGTAGTTGGACGGATCTGTTAAAGATAATGCCTTCCGTATTGACACTGCGCACTATCTGCTCCAGAACAAAATCGAAGAAGTCAGATGACAGTGCATCTCCTTGCCGGAACCCGGTACTGGTTTGGAATAGTTTGGAAGAGCTTTTTCCATACCGCAGATTGCACCGAGTGTTTTCCAGAGCCACGCGACACAGCTGGATCAGTTTTGCCGGGACCCCAATTCGGCCATCGCCAAGTTAAGCTCCTGGCGATGAATGCTATCATATGCGACTTTTAAGTCGCTGAAAAGATGGTTGGTCTCGAATTGAAATTTATTGGCCTTTCCAGGATTCGCCTTTGTGTAAAGATTTGGTCTATTGTCGATCTGCCGGGCCGGAATTTTTAAATGCCACATTTAGCAGGGGTATGCCTCGATAGTTCTTGCAAGACCTTTCTTGTAGATGGGGCATGTGGATCTGATAGTGGAGTCATCGGGCATACTTGGTTAATGATAAGGTGCATGCGCCCTGCCAAAAAATTACCTCCGTATTTCAAAAGCTCAGCTGGTAAACCATCGGAGTCGGCAGCCTTTTTGTTCTTTAGCTTTTTTGCAGCTATGCTAACCTCGTCAATACTGGGTTGTGGAACCGGTTGTTCGTTGACTGGACGTGGGTTCTCTTCTTGCCCTACATGATGTCCATTTAATGGCTGCTGGAAATGCTGCTTAATAAATACTATTTGCTGTGCTTCGGGGTGACTAGGTTTCCTTCTCTGTTTCGAAGATCCTGCGTTCCGGTCTTAAAGCCAGCATCCAGTTGTTTGGCATTTAAGGAAGAAAAAAACCTCCGGATGTTGTTTCGATCGCGAGACTCTTCGATCATACCCACAATCGCTTTACCTAAAGAGCAAACTCTAATCTCTTTCATTGGAGTAAGGGGAACCATATTTAGGCGGTCCACCACCAGTCTCGGACAAATTTATATTGTGTTTTTTTCTCAGCTTGGTTTGCAAATGGACCAAACCCTTATTATGTTTTTTTTTTTTTTTTTTTTTTATAATTTACTTACGCTAAAGGGATTTTTTTTCTGTTGTTACAGTACCCTTATAATGCTAAGAACACAGTGTAAGCTACTTGGTATTAGAAAGAATAGAGAGATAGGAAAGAAGTGTTTGGGTGCAGTTGTAGGGTTTTTCTCCACGGGTGGGGTCTAAGTTACTTAGGGAGATTACGATTTCATGTATTCGGTACAAAGTAATGGACTTGGCCGGGATTCGAACGCACGACCTTCCATTCCGTAATGGAATGTTAAAATAAATATGAAATATAAAAATAAAATGTTGCCCAGATTTTCTTCTGGCGTCCGGCCACGGGATTTTTAAATATCCCTTGGATCGAGATGCTTCGTCATCACGGTATGTATCCATTCGACAAGCATTTCAATTTGAAACGTTATTTTATGTGCACTTTTACATGATTCCCTGCACATAAAATATCTTTTAAGTTTAATGCAATATTTAATAGATTTTATTACTAAATTTTTACGGGTTTTTAAATAGTCACATCCAGCTAGCAAACGCATTTGCATTAGAACGAAGGCTTTTCATATTTTTCGACAAAGATTCGAGATTCATTCGATCTACGTATGTAAAGTACGGATTTTGCGAATTCGAACGTTTTCATTGTAGAAACGAATTACATACATAGTAGGGCCCTAGTTCGTCTGGTTGATGATCAGCGTTGCCATACGTCCCGATTTTTAAAACAAAATTAAATGTCCCGCGCGGGACAGGCTCAGTCCCGCTTTTTGGGGATAACTCGACCATGCGTGCAGCGTGCTGAGGAAGCGTGGGTATGTGGCACAGGCGCGTAATGAAGATAAGAGCGCGGGAGAGAAAGTTGGGATGCCAAAAAAAAAATACTCCGTAAATTTAATGAAAGCAGAATTACTCATCCAGTTTAATCTACAGCTATCCTGTGAAGAGTTCTTCATCTTTATTAAAGAGAAAAAGGAAACTTGAAAAGAAGTTAAATCTTCACAGAAATATCATAAATAAGTAATTCTTATAAATAATTATTCTCTTATTGTAAGTTGCAATTTGTAACACTCACAGACTATTGTTTAAAACGCCATATTTTCCTAATGAATACAACTTTTTTGATTTTGATTTCTGTTTTTTTTTTTATTATAAAGACGAATAAGACTCATCTATTTAACGATAGGGTGAGTCTGATTTAAAATATTATATTTTTATTAAAATACATTTTCTATGGCTATTTTTGCTATCTATTGTCACGTAAACGTAATTTTAATTCAAATAAAAAGATAATTATTTGAAAACTTCTGATTATGAACGTTTTTTTTACTATGTCCCGCTTTCCACGAAAAAATCCCGCTGTTTTCACTCAAAAAGTTCCAAAATCCCGACTTGGCAAAAATAAAATTGGCTACGCTGTTGATGATCCACAACTAATTTCCAACTATTTGTGCATACCTTTGCCATTCTATAGATACAACCGTGCGAGCATAACGGAGTCATGTTGCAATATTATAAGTTTGTCTTTACTCACTCTTGCACGTTTTAAGCCTTTAAGCGGCGAGCAAATTGACAAATCAATCATCAGCTCCGCAGTTACTCTACAGAAATATTATTGGTGCAATTTGTTTCATTTATTGGTTGCAGCCTCGCAATAGACAACTCCAGCATGCTTTTCATAGTATTTGCCCAGGGTGGAGATTTCTAAGTGATTCATCGTTGTCTTCACATTCTTGATACACAAGGGTTTTGTACAAATAAAGGAATTACATACATTGCCCCCATTATAAGAAAGCTTTCTGAAAATTTAATTTTTTTGTTGTCTGTGTTTTGTATGATTGATAATAAGATGTGAGTCATTGTTTTTTCTCCGAGGCTGGTGGCAGTAGGAGCGTTTTGTTAAGAATTTCAGTGAAGTAAAATCTCATACGTAGTACAACAACAAAAAGTTACTGTGAATTACTTTGTCTTTTATCCTCAGTCAAAACAAACATTCCACTACATTCGGCTTTGTTTTTTGCTCTTAAACTTTGAGATGTATGTATGTATCTATTGAGACTTCATAGATTACACAAATATTTTTTTAGGTAGATAAAATCAATTTTTATGATGCTTTTCCAAATAAGGTCATAAAATTCGTCCATTTTTTAATATTACTTTATAACGAACAGTAACTAACCGCTTTATTACGGTAAGCGAATCGAAAGTTCGACGCGAATTGAATTAACATCTAAAACAGAGGCAATACGTTTACCAATTGCAATTGAAAAAGGTTGTGTTATATAATATGAAAAATGTATTCAGTGGTTTTAAGCGGCCCTTACACGTTCAATCGGTGACATCATGCATCGTGTATGTGTGGATTGACGCTACCCCTTACACAGTTCAATCGATTGACGTGAAATTTTTAGTTCTTGTGAGTTTTCGTGGTGTACGGATGTACGATAAGTGAAACGGACGATTGTAATGCATATATTGCTCTTGCATATTGCATAAAGAGGAACAAGAAAAAAATGTCGAGAAAAAAGAGAATTTGGATGAAGGAGTCCTTAAAAAAAGGAATCAGTTCACACTAGAGCTGTGTCAATCGTTCAAATTTAATGATCGAATCGTTCAAGTATTGGTTGAAAAAATGATTCGGTCATTTCAATCAATCATTCAATCAATCAATGACAGATGGGACATGGGAGTATTGTATTGCTCCATTCAATTTCAATACAATCAAAAACACCAATCATCATTCGTTCAATTTAGTTTCGATAGAGACAGATACATTCGAATTTCGAATGGATTGTAAGAGTGAATACACTCAATAACAACAAACTGCAACTGCAACAAATAATTAGGAAATGGAGATTATTGAACAGAAGCGATATTTTTGTAGAACAAATATGTGTTGGTAAAACGAAATAAGCCGAAATAAATAAAAATATTTTGATATATTAACACATTTATTGGTTCAGTAGATAAGAAATCAGTAATCAGTATACCCCTATTGTGTAAAACAGTTGAGTTGTCTCTTGGTTATAATTCAAAATTCGGTATTGCCAAACACAACCTTAAGCGAAAAGTTGACTGTCAACAGACAACCAAGATGGCGGTGGTTGTCTGTGTGTATGCATATGCAACGCTTGACGATTGCAACTGAAAAAGGTTGTCTTGCTCTTGCATAATACAAAAAAATAGTTTGGTTGTGTGAAAGTTGAGTTGTATTGAGTTGTGTTATACAATAGGGGCATAATAAAGAAATGAAGTAGTCAGAACAGAACAAAAGTATTGACTCGATGAACGATTGACTTCGGGCATTGTGATTGCAATCACCAATACTTTATTGTGATCGGGTCAAAAAGATCGAATCAATCACGATTGACACAGCTCTAGTTCACACATGAAAATCTTTTGAATGAATTGAAAATATCTGCACAGGACGAATTAAAAAATTTTATGACAATGGATAACTCCACTTACCAGGAATTACTTAAAATAATTTCTCCTTTGATTATGAATATGCTTTTGCAGTAAAACTTCATATTGTTGATTTTTTTTCGTTTCGTTCGCTATAATCTTTTCCTTTGACATCCCATAAACTCGGTAATGACCGATACGTTTCAATTAATTATGATACAAATGCTCGGTCTTCATCGTCCTTCAATTTTCCGCTGGCGCCAGACATGTTTTCGCTTCCGCGACACAAAACACAATGAAGTAATTACGTCAATCCAACCCTTACACATATCAATCGGCATGACGTTCATCATGCAAAATCAAACTTGCTTTGATTTTCGTCAATCAGACTTCACCAAATGTGTGACACTCATACAGATACATTTTCACAAACACATTCAATTGACCGTGTAGGGGCCGCTTTAAAGTTGAGTTTTATGAGATACATTTCAGTTGATTTGTAATTGTTAAAAGTGTTGCCTACTTTTAGATGTTAATTGAATTCGAGTCGAACGTTCGATTCTCTAACCGTAATAGGGGGTAAGCCTACCTGTGATCATATTTTAAGTCAAATTTAGAGTACAAGGGATCTTAGTTCAAAATATAACTTCATAGAAATTTTAAGGACACTGAGATCTATGAAAAAAACGGGAAAGGAAGAGTAAGCAAAGCAACAACAAGTCAGGATCGATGGGCGATAGTGACAAGTGCTTCGAATTCAAGGCTTTCCGTACGTAAAATTAAGGTAAAAACTGGCGTTGAAGCTGGTAGATCAACTGCTCATCTCGTGATAAGGCAGGCCAACCATATTAAACACCAAAAAATGGATCCTTTACTGAGAATGCTAATCGACGACAAAGTCTTTATCAAATATTGAGGATCTTATAAAGGGTCTTTCATTAGCGACTTGACAATTTCAAACTTTCAGTATGAACGCACCCTTCAACCGATTACCAAACTCTCAATGTCAAAATAATCAGTTTCAGCAACATTCAACATTTTCATCATGGTGAAGAACACGAAGGAACATCGTTTATAAGTAATTAAAACTTACTACCGAAATTCCGAGTCGGTGGTCGCAACTTTAAAGAGCGTTAACGCCAATTTTCGGCTGTAATTTTCGTCCCACGAGACAAGCAACTCATAGTCTAGTGAACAAATTTGAGTCAGAATATTCGCTGCTTGATGTTTCTGTGCCAATGAGACTACCTTTTGTCCGAAGTGTGGAGAATATTGCTGCCGTAGAGGTGTCCGTCGCAAAGCAGCAAAATCAGTCAATTTCACGGCGTTCTCAAGAATTTGGCGTCTTTATTATGGCGAATTTTTCGTAAGGATCTTGGCCTTCACCCTTACAAGATCATATGAAGCGACGTACGTTCTCGAATCGGGCTCTAGACATGATGGAAGAAAATGAAGAATTTCATCGCAAAATCATCTTCAGCGATGAGGCGCATTTTTGGATAAACGGCTTCGTCAATAAAATATGCGTTACTGGACAGGTGAGAACCCTCATGTGTTTTATAAAACAGCACTTTATCAAAGTGCAAAAAGTCACTGCTTGGTGCGGTTTTCATGCCGGTGGCGTCATTGGGCCATTTTTTTTTCGTCGATGAAAATGAGCGTCACGTTACGCCTTACGGTAAATGGTATTCTACAGAGACATGTTGGAATGTTATTTCCTTGAGCAATCGCATGAATTGGACATCAGTGATATGTGGTTCCAACAAGACGGTGCTACACGCCACACAGCGGGTGCAATAGTCGAGTTATTGAAGTCTCAGTTTGGTGAACGTGTTATCTCGAGAAACGGATCCGTCTATTGGCCACCGAGATCGTGTGATTTAATGCCTCTAGACTTGATATTTTGTTCGTTCTCTGAATGCCAATGCCTACTCTGCTGAGTAGCACTTATACTTGTATATTTCCTGCCTGCCATAGCATTTGCATGCTCATTTTCAAATATAACACTCATTTTGCCGTTAAAAGGCACATTTAGACGATTTATTGTACAGGGTTGCGCACCAATTGTGCTACAATAAGAAATTCAAATAACATTTTTTTTACTCAATCGAAGAACAGCTGGAATTGGAATCGCAGGTGTTCTTTGATCAAGTCTGACCGAGGCGCTTAATGTGATTCTCAATTTTCTGCCAGTGGAGCTGCATATAAAAAAACATTGCAGATGTAGCGCTGTTAGATTGAAGGAATCTAAATGTGGGTCCGAAAGGCCTTATGGCCATGGCAGCATCCTACTTTCCCTCCCTGACGGCATAGGTCGTATAACACGGGCTACATTGTACCCAAACTCAACTTCCATATTAACTTCTCTGTTAGATTCCCGTTTTAGATCAGAATGGGAGGAGATTGCGGTCGTAAATGAATTCGACATACCTATCTTCACAGATGGTTCAAAGATGAACTGTGGAGTAGGAGCAGGCATTTTTTCAACAGAACTATCTCTAAAACTCTTCGCCTTCCCTACGCAGCCAGCGTCTTTCAAGCAGAAGTACTTGCAATTAAGGAGGCGTGTAGACTGCTCCTCAACATAGTGACACCCAGAAAAAAACAGGCATCTTCGTCGACAGTCAGGCCGCGATTAAGGCTGTCGGTTCAACCCAGTCAACGTCCAAACTTGTTGTGGAATGCAGGGAGACACTGAACAGGGCCTGTCATCGGTTTGATATCACTCTCGTCTGGGTTCCCGTCCATAGGAACATTGAAGGGAATGAGAAAGCTGATGAACTTGCCAGACGTGGCTCTGCTCTGTGCGTGTCTCATGCGGAGGAAGTCTTCCCTCCGCTGGGATATGTAAAGAGAGAAATCCTCCTTCACTTCACCTCAAGGGCTGAGACTAATGGATGCACATGACGAACTGTGTCATTTCAAGGAAGATCTGGCCAACCTACGATGATGCCAGCACAAACAACCTCTTAGCCAGACTAACGGCAATTGGTACGGGCAATTGGCCCTTAGCAACCCACGCAGCCAAACTTGGGATCAGCTGCGCTGACACAAAGAGGAGTGAAACAGTGTTCCATCTCCTTTGTGAGTGTCCGGCCCTAGCCAAAAACCAGACGCAGTGCACTAGGTCCTCCCTTTTACGATGACCTTTCGGCCAACAGGCTGGTTTGAGATCCCTTAACATCCTTCTCCCCTTTTCGGGTTCCGTGAGTTGTGGTATCAAAACATGCGCTCCATGCGTTATTTGTGTTTTTCCCTCGTCAGGAAACGGAAAATACAACCACTTTTACCAACCAACAAACCAATCAATGTATTTCATTTTTTTTATTGTATAGAAAATTTTATTTTATATAACTATGTAACTGTTTTTGAAGATGATAGACCGTAAATGACATCCATACTCATCCACGCATATACGATACCTGATCAGAAAATTGATCATGAAGTCGGTCAGAATCGTCTCAATTATTGTTTTAATGGACTGCTTCAATTCAGCCAAATTCCTTGGTTTTGATTTTTGTGCAGTCGTCCGGTCAGGTGACCTTGGGGGCCAGCGGAAAGTGGAGTTTCTGGATATTAATTTGTTTGGGTATTTTCGTTAGAGCTCCGCCATAACCGGTCTGCCAAATAAAAAAAAAATAAGCCGAGTACTCACACAGAAAAAAAGTTAGTACGTTTTGTTTTTGTAGCACGATTCGTGCGCCACCCTGTACTTCCATTTCAGAAGTTTTGAAGAGGTGGGTGAACTCCTTAACTACCTCAAACTTGCAACTCTTAACAATGTTGTTTTGTCCTAGCTCGTGGCCAGATGTACTTGTTAAAAGCGTGCACTTGGTTTTGTTGTCGTTAACTTTAAGGCAAAACCATTTCGGTGGTTTTTCGATTGCCGTGAAAGGCTCTAACACGGCACGCTGGAAACACCCAATGATGTCGATATCGTCTGTGTACCCCAGATGAGTTGAACATCTGTTGAAGATAGTTTCTTCTATTTTGACATCAGCTCTAGCGCTGTTCGATGTTCATCGATATTCAAAAAATCGATGTTTAAGGTTCAACTTTGCATATAAACGTAGTAACGGACTGTAACGGATATATCAAAAAACTAGTCGGCATTCTATAAATTCATTCGATGACATCGATGCTTTGAGTTCGATTATTATCGATCATCGATTATTGACATCGATGAAAATATCTAAGTTTTACCAATATCGCACATCCCTTATCTGCCCTGCGCACAATATGCTTTAAATAAGATTGAAGAAATCAGGTGATAGCGCATCTAGTTGCCTCAATCCGTTGTAGGTTTGGAAGAGATATTTCCAAACTGCACAGGGTGTTTTCCAGCGTCATGCGACACACCTATATTACTATTGCAGAGATCTCGAATTCGGCCATTAAGCTTGCGACGATGAAAAAAAATGAATCTGTCTGGCAGGAAGCCGCGCTGGAACGTGACGATTAGTGTTATACAGAACGGCTTAAGACGTTCATACGTTGGATATGATCTTATATGCGATATTAAACAGGAATATGCCTCGATATTTCTTGCAAGTCATGCTCAGGATCGCCTTTCTTGTAGACATGGGTGATTGGGTATTGTTACCTTACCCTTAGAACTAGGGTAAGGATCGGCATCAACCTGACAATGCCGTCACTACGATTTCACATAAACCATACGGACATGCCTCTGTGGAGACACAATGGAGTGCATCGAAAAAGAAAGTAGCTACTGACTACTTAACCCACACCCTCGTCTTCAAAAGGAGATTCGATATCAGAATCCCCGAAAGAAGCGAATGGAGTAATAAAGTGGTCACGAAAGAAGAGGAGATTGCTATCTACACCGACGGATCCAAGATGGACGTGGGTACAGGTGCAGGCATCTTCTGTGAGTCTCTGAACCTGAGCGAATCATTTAGGCTCAGCAATGAATGCAGTGTGTTCCAGGCAGAGACAGCTGCGATCACTCAGGCGGCCAAGGAGGTGCAGAGGCGAAAAATAGCCGACGAACACATCACCATTTACTCTGACAGCCAAGCGGCTATAAGAGCTATGGAGTCAGTAGTAATCAGGTCAAGGGCGGTGTTAAAAGGCAAAAAATACCTAGACGAGATATCAGTTACCAATACTGTAACATTATGGGGGTTCCAGGGCACAATGACATCTTGGGCAATGAGAAAGTGGACGAACTAGCAAGGAATGGATCGGAGACGAGTGTATCTCTGGCCCTAAAATCCATAAGAACCCCGCTAAGCACATTAATGCTAAGTATCGACACCGAATCCATGAGTAAAGCAAACTTACGTTGGATCAATCTTGATACATGCAGACACACAAGAGAGCTCTGGCCAGCGGTCAACCAAACGAAATCTAAAACCATGATCGGGTTTGACCGCAAAGACAACGACTACTGCAGGAGTTGCAGCCACGTTGAAGAAATAGAATCTATACGTCACCTGCTATGCGAATGCCCTGCCCTTAGAACAAAAACATTGAAGATTCTTGGCAGCTACTTCTTTGAGGAGCTGGAGGATCTGGCTGCTTTAGAGCTAAAGAAACTCCTGAGATTCAAATATGAATCCTGGTGGTTCTGCTAAAGCGAATTACCGAGCTGTTAAACAGCGGTTTCCTTTATTTCTCTTTTCAGGTTCCCGAAATTTTTTAAAGAATCCCTAATTGGACCCAACTGTTGGTTTAAGTGAGCCGTGACACCCGTCACAAGGGCGTCTGTCTACCTACCTACCTACCTACGAGTTCACATCAATTGTGATTACATTAACTCTCCGTGGTAACAACTGGGTATGTAGGTGGCAATGGTGCGATGGTAGTGTATTCACTAAAATGATTGGCAGGTCGTGCGTTCGAATCCCGACCAGGGCCATGATTTTTATAAATTGAATACACACAACAAAAACTGATCTCCCTAAAGCAATTTAGGCGCCACCTGTTGAGAAAAAAATCCCATCGCACCAAACCTCTTTCCTATCCTTCTATTCTTTCAGTAAGTACACTCAGAGAAAAGCATCCCATTAAATCGTCAATGGTACGACCATTGGATTAATAAGACGCTTTTTAATAAGATTTTCCTTTTAAAACAATAGTTTTCTAATGAAATCAAAGAGATGCAGGCTATTTACACAATGGTATTGATACTTTTATTATTAATAGGGTATTCGTTATTAATTTAATGGGAAACACTATCGATTTAATAGTATTTCACCATTAATATTTTATGACGCATACTATTGTCCCATTATTAAATACTATTAATGTTTTAATAGTTGTGATACCATTTAAAAAATATAGTATTAATACTGTGTCTCATAAGTTCAATGGGGCGGATCATTAATTTAATAGTTTTTGATTTTAATTTAATAACATTGATACTATTGTTCAAAATTAGGCAAAAAAAGGCTCATTAAATGTTCGCATTACGTCGCAAATATTGTAAATATGTATCTCTTCATAAGTTTCAGTGTTGTGATAAAAAGTAGAGTGAAAGTGAAACCAACTAAGAACATTTATTGGAAAAGAATATAAATATAGGTACAACATATTTTAACATAAATAGCAAACGAGGTAAGTTATCAAGAAATAATAATTAATTTATAGATAAACATGATTATAATTTGTTTTTACTTATAAGTGCCAATATTTTTTTCATGCAGTTCGGTAAACATTTACTTTAATGGTACACATCCTATTGTTTCAATATGATTTCTAGTGTATTTAATCGTACATCCCATTGAAATGCATTTATTTTAATCGGAATCCTATTGTTTTAATAGATGTACCATTAATATACGCTGATCTTAATAATGTCCAAACTTCAATGATTTCGCCATAAGTTTCAGTGTCGTGATTGAAAGCAGTAGGATGTCATTGCAAGCAAATAAAACCATTTATTGAATAGAACATAAATAACAAAATAATTGCAGGATAATTTCATTGCAGGATTTCAAAAATATTGATATGACCTCTCTTGAACAACATATAAATTCGATTCCATGGAACCTTATCTATTTTATGCCCTCTCCAGATGACCAAATTAAGTTCTTACACAACAACGTAAATCTTCTTTTCGATCTACACGTTCCACTAAAAAATTATTATAAAAGATCAAACAAAAGCCTGGTTAACGAACGAAATTCGAGAGTTAATGGCTCAACGTGATGAGGCGTATCGACGATGGAAACATTTTCGGGTGGAAGAGCTTCATCAGGCTTATAAAAGTGTACGAAATAGTGTTGTTCGTGAAATACGCAATGCTAAGACACAATTCTATTCCAACCGACTTAGTTCTTCTTCAGGTGGTCATAAACTATGGAATGAGATTCGAAAATTAGGAATCGGGAAGCAAAAAGCTAATTATTCTACCGGAATCGATCCTAACGAACTAAATCGAACGTTTTTGTCAAACCCACTTTGCAACGACCCAGTAGCTAACTATTCAGTCGAGGATGCTTCTTTACCGGGTAAGTGAATCGGATATAGTAGAAAGTTTTCTGTCTGTTAAGTCCAAGGCTGTAGGTGTTGATGAGGTAAATCCGATTTTTGTTAAAGCAATCTTGCCGTTTTTGCTACCGTTTGTAACTCATATCATTAATACTGTTTTTAGGACCGGCATTTTTCCCAGAGAATGGAAATTAGCAAAAATAATTCCAATACCTAAGAACTCTAAAGGTGAAGAATTCAGACCAATCTCCATCCTACCTTTTTTGTCCAAAATATGTGAAAGAATTATGCATAAGCAGCTTAATTATTACGTTACTCAAAATAACTTGTTGCTACAAGTACAGTCGGGTTTCCGAAGTAAACATAGCTGTGCAACTGCTTTGTTGAACGTCATTGAAGATATAAGAGATAAATTAGATAGGGACAATGTTACTTTTCTGGTACTCTTAGACTTTTCCAAAGCTTTTGATTTTGTTAATCACTCGATTCTGCTCAGCAAATTAAGGCGATTTTTCTCAATTTCCCCCACTGCTGTTAAATTAATATCATCTTATCTAAGTGAACGAAAACAGGCCGTGTCACTAGATGGCAACCTTTCCGATTTTCTTCTCTTAAGGCAAGGAGTTCCCCAAGGCTCTATTCTAGGGCCTCTATTGTTCTCCATATATATTAACGATATTGCTTCTGTCATATTAAGCACATCTAAGCATATTTATGCCGATGATATACAAATTTATCAAAGCTGTTCCTTGGGCTTAATTGAAAATTGCGTTAGTGTTTTAAATGAAGATCTGGGAAGAATCTCGAATTGGTCATCTAAAAGCGGCCTAATACTTAACCCAACGAAGTGTAAGTGTTTAGTTATTTCTAAAAAGAAATTAGATCTCTCGTATTTCCCTCATTTAATGCTAAACGACTCTGAAATTGAATTTGTTGAGTCTTCAAAAAATATAGGTCTTGTCTTTAATAGAACCTTAACATGGAATAACCACATAAATACAGTAGTTGGGAAAACTTATGGTATTCTACGAACCCTATGGACTGCTCAAAAGTTTACTCCTCTTGAAACAAGACTGCTACTTGCTAAAACGTTAGTTATTCCTGTACTTATCTACGGTTGCGAAATTTTTCATGGATGTGATGCCGAGAGTAGAAGGCGGCTTCAAGTGGCTTTCAACACTACTGTTCGCTATGTGTACTGTTTAAAAAGACATAATCACGTTTCACATCTTGCAAAACACCTACTTAAAATGTCTTTTGGTAACTATATAAAATTTCGAACAGTCATACTTCTTTTCAACATACTCTTAAGTAGACAGCCTTCATATCTTTATGAAAAAATCCAGTTTCCGGCATCTAACAGAACTTCTTGTCTTGTACTTCCGCGTTTTTCATGTCTAACATCCGAAAGACAGTTTTTTGTTTCTGCTATCCGCATTTGGAATTCACTCCCACGTAACTTGCGAGAGCTAACTAATGCACGACGATTTAAAAAGGAACTTCATAATTTTCTCCGAAACTAGAGCAACTAACTTTTTTCTCATACCTATCCCTCTTCAAGCAATTTCAATTTCAATTAAAATTAATTTATAATTAAAATTAATATAAGAAAAACCTTATTAATATTTATAAAAGCAGTCTAACTTAACTTTCAAATCATTTATGGATATTAAATTAAAACTGTTTATCTTTCACAGACTTATAAGTGAATTCTTACTGTGTTAGCATGTATGATACAATAAATAAATATGAAATAAAATATAATTAGCAAGCAAGGTACGCTATCTATAAATAATTATTAATTTATATATTGATGTTTCACGGTTATTATAATTTGTTTTTTCATAAGTGCCATAGAAGAAGAAACTAAATTTAATCATTCATGTGGTTTAATGGCAAACGTTTACTTTTATGGTACACATCCTATTGATTCAATATGATTCCTAGTAAATTAATCGTACATCCCATTGAGACGCATTACTTTTAATCGGAATCCCATTGTCTTAATAGTATGTTCCATTAATAAACACAGATCTTAATAATGTCCACGCTTTAAGGAAATATGATTTCTGCTTCAGTCAAAAGTTTGTTTTATTTTATTCTTTCGACATTGACTGTTGCAATATTTTTACCAATTATAGATGGAAAGGCAAAATATACAGAATTGTATATTGATAGAAGGCAGCTATAGTGCAGATGTAAAATTATTCGATGGAAGAATGAACCATGAACCGTTGGATAAAGATGTTGAGCAGACCAGGATATGGCTGATGTATAACAATGAGCCATGGAGTGATGTTTAAAAAAAAGGCAAATGCAAAAAGACATGAGGATCGGAAATGTGAAATTCCCTAAGAAATGGCCCCTTTTCAAACAGGCTCTTGGACATGCATTGGTTAGTTTAATCATTATTTTAATTGAAACATCAATTCTTCAGTAATTTAATTCTATTAAAATTTCAGTATATTTAACAATAGTTTAAATTAAAATACGAAAATAAACCCTTCTTATAATAAACAAAACATAATCTTCTAATATTGCAGATTGAAATAGACTACAAAATCCGAAAGCCATTCAATAAATTAAATATTCAATGAGTCATTATAGTTGCTTTGATATAAAACATAAAAATGTTTCAATAAAAATGTAATTTTGTTTTAAAATAAAATAATTTTTATAAACGCAGATGTTTTCGTTTTCTACTGACGGATTTTCAGATTGAGCTGCAACAACATTGATTGAATATTTTAGACATGAGAACCTATACATTTGGCTGCCGCTATTTATGGTTTTAGCCATTCATAAATACCATACATTTCAAAAGGACCAGCCGCATTGTTTCCATAGTTATTCCATGGAAAAATAGTTTTTAGGTTATTTAAACAATAATATGATGGAACAGATTCAATAGCAAATACTATTGATTTAAAAGGACCAGCCATATTGAATCAATAGTAATCCCATAAAAACAATGGTTTATAGGTCATTAAAACAATAAATTGTTTTAAAAACTTGGTCCTATTATTTTAATAGTAAATACTATCATTTCAATAGGATGTACAGTTTTAAATCAATAGGAATCTTATTGAAGCAATAGTGTGTGAATCTTATTAATTCAATACTTTGACTGAAAAACAATGGTACAAACTATTAACCTTTTTATAAGACACACTATTAAAACAATAGTCGTACACTATTGAATTTATAGTAAGAACGTACCATTACAATTATAGTTTACAAATTATTGATTCAATAGTACCAATCCTATTGACTAAAAACAATGGTAAAAAAACTATTGATTTAATCGAAAATCCTATTGTTTTCATGGTATTTTTCTCTGAGTGTAGCACCCAAAAATAGGCAATGAATTGCTGGGAGCTACTTGCGCAACAAACTAAAAATGCCTCCGCTGTGGTTTTACCATTTTAAGGGTACTGTGTCACTACAGAAAAAAGAAATCCCTTTAGCGCACGCAAATTATAAAAAAAAAAATGTGCCCAGACTTGAATTGCTGAACTTATAAGTTCGAGTTCGAGCGAGTTTTGAACAATGAAAGTGGCTTGACTTTTACTGAACCAAAAGTTATAATTTTAATGACAGATGGCTTATTCTCAAGGCAGCTCCCTCCTTCACCATTCCTCTCATTGAACTAAGAAGCAATTTAATTCCAATCACAAGTGAAATGGAAATTACACATTCGATTGAATTTCCCTCGACCCCTTGCGATAGACCCATTGTTATCGGTAGTAACGTGCGATAACAGAGCACGCTGGTCATGATTAAAAAAAAAGTTCGTTTACCTAAATGGAGCTCCATAAATGAGATAACTGGGTCAGAAAGTATAGCCAGCCGTCAAATGCCGATTCCCTTCCTCTGTCTCCGTTCGTTGCTTTTCAATTTATTTTTAATTACACAAACAATATTTATGTAAATAGAAGTAGAGACAGACACAAGCAGCTAATGAGAACCAAATAAAAATATTTCGAAGCAAACATTATCTTGTTCGACAAGCGGTGGTGGCAATGGTCATTATCATACACCACAACGGCGTGAGGCTTGAGGAGGGGGCTTGCATAGCCGGAGAACGAATTATACGAATTTTCGCAGATTTTTCTCAATGAAACCAGTTTTTTCTTCTTTTTTTCTCCTCTTCAAGTCTGTCACCGGCGAAAAGATTTGCGGTTAAACACTATTACTGAACTCAGTGCCGAGTCACAGGTATCAATTTGTTGTTAGGTAATATGGAACAGACACTTCATCGAAAATATGCACAAGCCTTGAAGGTCCATAATATATTATTTAATCGGATTGATTACATCTTATGTCACTGATTGCATGGCGAGCGAGTTGAATGAGTTTAAAGAATTTTGTGAGCGAATAAAATTTAATTTAATATAAAAATGTTTTCTTGGGTACAAAAAATACCGGGCATATTTTTCGTATAACTAATAGATGGGAGCGTGCACATGAAATTCCACTTTTATATTTAGACAGTATTTTTATGGACACTGGGTTGGGCGCACACATTAGGATATTTCCAGAGAAATATATATTTTGGTAAATTTATTCATTCTCATGTCGGTGTGATACCTACGTTCTGGCCCAATTTGAATAAATATTTAACGCCAGTATTAATGTAGTTACAAACGCATGATTGATGGAGAAAAATTGCAAATGAGCTTATATTTGGAAAGAAGAGACAACAAGTTATGATACATACCATTGGTCGTAAATATGGCTGAGATCCTATAATTGCTGGCCATATCAACAGGATGGATTAACTTGTTTAACTTCTATTCGCAGACGACAACGTTAATAAAAAACATAGGGACGGGCTACAGTCCGCTTGGGCGAACTGTTGGATACCCTATTCTTATTCCTATCCCTCATAAGTGGGCGTGACAAAAGTCTAAGTATGGTTGAATTGTTAAGAACGCTCTACATATTTTGTTATATAACATTTAAAGGATTTTATAAAAAAAAACGCTCCCTAGCTCAAACTTGGGTGTTTCAATAAAATTATTTTATTTAATTGTGGGCGTGTCAATAGGCGGATTTAAAAAAAATTAACACATGAGAATAAAGGGCCCCTAGAGAGTATATATTATAAATTTCAGCTCCCTAGCTCAAACTTTGAATTTTCAAAAAAAAAAGTTAATTGTGGGCGTGTCAGTGGGTGGATTTTGAAAATATTTACACATGAGCATAAAGCGCCCATAGAGAGTATATATTATAAATTTCAGCTCCCTAGCTCAAACTTTGGATTTTCAAAAATTAATATAGGTACCCTTAGAATAGGGTATAAAAAAATGATTTTATTTATTTGTGGGCGTGGCAGTGGGCGGATTTTGAAAATTTTTATCCCGAGCACTTTTAGGAGTCATAGATCATATATAAAAAATTTCAGCTTTCTAGCTCAAAATTCGATTTTTTCCAAAATTTTGTTTTTTTTGAGTTTGTGGGCGTGTCTGTGGGCGGATTTCAAAAATTCGTAAACTTGATTATTTCGGGACCCTAGAGAGTATATGGTTAAAATTTCAGCTCTCTAGGTCCAGTTTAAAGGCCTAATTTTTGCCGACAGACGGACGGACGGACGGACGGACATGGCTAGATCGACATTACTATCGATGCTGATCATAAATATAGTAACTTTTAGGGGTCTACGGGCAATATTAAGGTATGTTACAAACTATGCGTCAAAATTAATATACCCTTAGAATAGGGTATAAAAAGGCAAGAATATTAGGACTATTTCAAAGTCAATTAATTACGTCCGCGCTGTGTAGCCAATACATGATAAGCGTACTAAAAAATCCCTTTAGTGCGTGTACATTATAAACAAAAAAACAATATGTATATTACTGGAATGACACCCATTTCCAATTGAAGTGGTTACAAAATAAATATAATATGCCAACGGTGACGCATTTTTTACACATACCGTTAGCAGTTGTTTATCGATTGTTGTTGACAATGTACAACACTAAATTATATTATTGCAACAAGCAAGTTGACGTCAATAGTACCGGATGTTTCAGTTAGCGACGCATATCGTTTACTAATTTTCATTCGAATGTTGAACATGAACATTTGAGGCATTCCCTAAGCCCCTTGAACATAAAAACAGTAACTGGGTTCGATAAATGTCAATGTTAGGTACATCTTCTTCTTCCTTTAACGGCGGTGAGGCTATGATCAGGATTAAAGTGGTCAGAACCCTCCCACTTAACTGCATCCCTACTGGTCCGCCTGTGGGGTTCGCCGGTTAGACCTAAGAAAATAGCCTCAGGCCTCCAGATTTTGAGTGACTTCGTCGCTGAGGTCAATCAAATGTTGGTGTTTCTGCATTTGTGTGATCCAGGAGTTTTTAGGTCTGCCTCTCTTTTGCGTTTGTATTGGAACTTTGATTGATATTGCCTTTTTGACAGGGTTCGTTGGATCTCTCATTTGAACATGACAGTAACAACTGAGCCGGTCGCGCTCCATTATTTTCGAGATAGGTTCTTTGACGTGAAGGCTTCCTCGGATCTTGGAACATCTTATTCAATCAATCTTTGTTACTCCTGCTGTCATACAAAACAACTTCATCTCAGCTGCCGTTAATTTGCGTTATACTTTTTGTACGCTGTCCAACAATGTGAACCGCATGTGAGTGCCGGGCGCACAACTGTGGTGTAGAGCCTTCCTTTCAGCTTAGGGGAATTTTTCGATCAGAGAACATGGCTGAGTTTTCACGCCACTTCATCCACTCTACGCTTACGCGATGCTTAATGTCGTCATCACAGCTTGCTTTGCTATTGATCTTAGATCAGAGATGGTGGCGAAGGTTTCTGTCGGATGGGTAGATGACTGACCAAGGAGGAAAGGCCATAGCCTCTCCCCTTGAGTGAGTGGTCACAGCCCAGAAATCCCGGAGATCGGGTGCCTGCACAGCTTAGGCTGAGCAGACAACGGGCTCGGAAAGGAAACCAGAGGAACAGATGGTTCTGGCTAAGAACGCTGTTTCCTAAGACCGTCATACGTGGTGAAGAACCACATCCTGCACGAGGTGCCACTGCTTTCGACTAAATATGACGGATCTAGAGCGGAAAACTCGATAAAAACCCGTAATCCCGGGTAAGAACGACCGTGCCCATGCGATGTATGGCACAATGTTATGGTGTCTTTTAACGGTGAACTCTAGATACCTGGGGACCTCTAGTTTCAATTAAATTCCCCTTCTTTGTATACAGGGGGTGGGTACACAGCGACATCTTCTTCCCCCTTACTCGTGGGTCCAAAATTAACAACAACAAACAAAAAACAAACAAAGGGACTGGTGCAAATGAATCGGGCACCATGAACTTCAAAAAAACCGATTCTCAAACAACGACAACACCATTGACAAAAATGACGGAGGAGGAAGAAAATGTTCTACTCCAGGAACCGTCAACTAGTAGGGCAGTTTCGGCTGGGGGAAGCGTAGGAACGGTCGATCTCAATCTTGAGAAACTCTTCCTTGAAGAGGATGACAATCGTTCCATCGCCAGCTCATCCAAATTTTCAATTTCGTCTACTGCATCGTTGAGGAAAAAACTCCTAAACTGCAAAAACACGATCAGTAAGCTGAGGAAAAAACATACCCTAGAGGACAGAGAGAAACGACGGCTTCAAAACGCTCTTGACTTTCTGGAAGGCCAGTCTTTGGACTGCGACAAGCCCCGTGCTGACTCGCCACCGAAGACAGCCTTCCCCGAAGCTTTGAGTGAGGGTGCACTCATGCGACCACCAATGCCTGTGATATGCCATAGCCTATCGGGGCACGGGTCTGTCGCATCTGAACCCGCCAAGGAAGCAGACGAGGTAAGGCACGTTTCACCGGGAGAGGCCAATTCGACGCTTGACAGTTTGCGCACGGTTGTCGATAAGCCAAACATACCTGTAACGGAGGTAAACCCGGCGATTGACAAAAAGCAGTCGGACCCAACAAAGCAGCGCAAGAACGCGCGCCGATTGCTTAATAGGTTCAAAAACCGTGACTCTAGCTCCTTCACAGAAAGGGAAACGGCACAGCTAGCTAGGGCTCGGGAGACTATAACGTCGACGGAGGCAGCGTGGCGCAGCAGCCTACTAGACAGGACGCAGAACCGGACAGTTAAAGGGAGTCTGACTGGACCAAGGGAGAAATGCCACTCGCCTTTCGCCTTGAGTAGGTCGGAACCCGAAAAGCCACGTGCCAATCCAGCAAAGGATACGTCCCAAACTGGAAAGGAAACTGGCGACTCCAACAAGGTTCTGCCAAAAAGTAGGTCAGGGCCTAGCTTAACTAGGGCGCAGGCCTCTGGAGGTCGGCACGACATTACACTCTCCCCGGTTGTAGGCAGGCAGGCTAAAAAGCCAAAATATGCAGAAAAGGTCAAGGAAGGTCTTCGTGTCGCAATTATCGACCATGGAAATCCAGAGCGAAGTCTTACCGAAGACCAATGGAAACTGATCGAACTTCGAATCCTAGATGGTGTCAACGACGCTATTCTGAAGGCTGATGGCACAGTCCCTCTCTTTGGACAGCTAACCACCTTCAAGGGATTTAAGATCATGGAATGCGACAATAAGAACACCCTAAACTGGTTGAAGAATTTCGTTGTCAACACAGACGCACCGTGGTCAAACGCTGACCTACGCGTCGTTGACAGAAAGGAAATTCTGAACATAACAAGACCAAAAGGACGCATTCTTATTCAAGGACCGTACTTGCCCGTGGAAATAATCGAACGCAACCTGCAGTTCCTTAACCCGGAATTACAAAGCAAGGAGTGGAAAGTTCTGGAAACGGGGGAACACACTGAGAATGGTATGGAAGTTACCGTACTCCTCAGCCACAAATCGTTGCCGCTACTACGTAACCAACAGTTCAAGGTTCGCGTAGGCATAACGCGCTGTAAACTACGGCTACTGGCGGCAACTCACAAGAAGGAGAGGAAAGAAGAAGCTGGCCGTCATGAAGATAGTACAAATCAATCTTCACCACAGTAAGGCGGCCAGCGCCAATCTTGTTCTCCTCATAAGAGCAAAAAGTATAGACGTCGCCCTGGTTCAAGAACCCTGGATCATCCGGGGTGAGATAAAAGGGCTGAACTATAAGGATTTGGTCGTCTATAACACCAATCATAGTAAGAAACGCACATGTATTGTCGCTAGAAAACAGATTAATCTATTTCTCTTATCTAGCTACAGCAATACAGATCAGACAGTAGTCATATGGGAGCGAGCAGATAGAAGCCCGCTGATACTCGCGTCGATTTACATGCCACACGACTCTCCAGGAAGTCCACCGTCCGATCTAACCAGGCTGGTGGTTGTGAAAGCTGAGCGTGAAAAATGGGATTTCATCCTAGGATGCGACGCCAACTCCCATCATGCTCAATGGGGTAGCACCGACACAAATGTGAGAGGTGAGTCCCTTTTTGAATTTATTATTGAACACAATATATTGATAGCCAATAGTGGCAATGAACCAACCTTCGTAACTAGGAATAGACGTGAGGTACTAGATGTTACACTCTGTAACAACTCACAAACTATGAATGTGCGAGAATGGAAAGTTTCTACTGAAGCATCCTTTTCAGACCACAGGATTATAGAGTTCCTAACGGACGAGAAAGCAGACCCGATAAAAAAATTTAGGAATCCCAGATTAACAAACTGGGATACATTCCTCAAAGAAGTAGAAAAGAATAGTAGGAAACTTCAACGACAAACACTGGTCATACCAGATGAAATCGACGCAGGTACAGAATACCTAAACAAAATTCTGACAAATGCGTACGTTAAAGCCTGTCCTTTACGGACAATAAAGAACACAAAGTATCCACCATGGTGGACGAAGGACTTGTCTAAAATTAGGACAAAAACTAGAGCTCTATTTAATGCGGCGAAAGCCTCTAATTCCCCAACGGACTGGGACCTGTACAAAGCCAGTCACAGGAAATTCAAGAGCTCCATAGTAAGTGCTAAACGCACGGCTTGGCATACATTCTGTAGTGACATCGAGAGCACAACGGAATCTTCCAGGCTTAGGAAAATACTGTCCAAACAACCCTGTGTTCCAGGTTTTATTAAGGACAGTTGCGGAAACTGGACACAGTCCTGCACAGAAACCCTCGAACTTTTATTACAGACTCACTTTCCAGGGTGCACCCCGAGTCTAGGTAATAACTTAGAGGCGGATATTACTCCTGCAACTGTTTCAATGGTTCCAGAAGGAGTAATAACCGAAGAAAAGCTTAACTGGGCAATTGATACACTATCTCCCTTCAAATCACCTGGGAGAGATGGGATTTTTCCTATTATGCTCCAGAAGACAAAGACCGTCATCATACCGGTTCTCAAACGACTTTTTATACGAAGTCTGGAGTGCGGCTACATTCCTAAATCCTGGCGGGAAGTGAGGGTGGTATTCATTCCCAAGGCAGGAAAACCTAGTCAAATCTATGCCAAGGACTTCAGACCGATAAGTCTGACTTCTTTCATCCTAAAAACGTTTGAAAAGCTAATGAACATCCATATTCGCAGTCGACTCGACTATAGCGCGATCTCCACCGCCCAACACGCTTACGTTAAAGGCAAAGGAGTGGAAACTGCGCTACACGACGTCGTCAACACTATAGAAAAGTCTCTCAGAGACAAAGAATACAAACTTGCAGCGTTTTTAGACATTGAAGGAGCATTCAACAATGTGGAAACGCGAGCAGTGCAAATAGCATTGCAGAACTCCAACGTCGATCAGTCTCTCACTAAGGTGATTATGAGCCTGCTCAATGGAAGGTACATCAATGCAACACTAGGCGATAATGACCTAAGAGTCGTGGCGTCCAGAGGCACACTACAAGGTGGAGTCATATCCCCCTTACTCTGGGTCCTTGTTGTCAATGAAATACTCCTAAAGTTCAAAAACAGAGGGGTCAAAGCAGTTGCATACGCGGATGACGTAGTACTGCTTGCGACAGGAAAATTCCTATCAACTCTGAGCGAACTGTTAGAAAACTCCCTGCGGACACTCACTACGTGGACAAGACAATGCGGTCTTGGGATCAATCCACAAAAGACTGAAATGGTGTTGTTCACTAATAAAAGAAGAATACCAGAATTCAAACCACCAGAAATTGAGGGAATACCCTTGAAGGTGGCGGAGAGTGCGAAATATCTAGGAATTATCCTCGACAGGAAGCTGAGTTGGAAGCCAAATGTCGATGGCAGAGTAAGGAAAGCGGCCAACGCTTTCTACGCATGCAACCGTATCTTCGGCAAAAATGGGGTCCAAACCCAAAAATAATTCTGTGGATGTATACGGCAATTGTGCGACCAATACTCACATACGGCAGCTTAGTTTGGTGGCAAGCCACAGACAAGGCAACCAATCTCAAGGTGGTGGCAAAAATACAAAGACTAGCATGTATAGGGACAACCAGTGCAATGAGAACAACCCCAACCGCTGGCCTTGGAAGCTATTCTCAATCTGCCACCATTGGATCTATACATGCAGGAATCGGCTGCAAAAAGTGCCTTGAGGATCAGCCAAACAAACAGCTGGAACCCGAGTTATTTTGGACATGCACTGATTCTGAACATGTACATAGGGAACAACGTCATATCTGACTACATGTCTCCTTATTTAGATTTCGAAAAACCATTCTCTTGTTCATTTCCGAGCAAGGAGGAATGGTACGCAAACGAACCCATGAAAAGGAAATCGATTTCCATCTTTACAGACGGATCAAAGATGGACTGTGGAACGGGTGCTGGACTATTCTCAGAGGAACTACACATTAATAGATCGATTAGATTACCTGATCACGGTAGTGTATTCCAAGCAGAAGTCTTAGCAATCACTGAAGTCGCAAGCATGGTATCAATGATGGCGATACCACACAGTGATATTACCATTTTTATTGATAGTCAGGCGGCCATTAAAGAGGTGTCAGCTACCGAGATAAAGTCCCTGCTTGTTCGCCGTTGCCGCGAGGAGCTCAAAGCTCTTGGCAGGAAGCATAAGACGAGTCTCTGCTGGGTCCCTGGACACAAGGACATATCCGGTAACGAGCGAGCTGACGAACTGCCAAGAAAGGGGTCTGCGATGGACCATGAACAGGCACTTCAGTCGGTTAAACCACCACTCTGCAACCTCAGAGAAAGGGTGGAATACAAAACACGAATGAAAGCCAACAACAGGTGGTGGTCACTAACCACTTGTGACATATCACGCAAGCTGTGGCCAAAATATGATAAGGGCCGAACCAACAAACTTTTACGTTACGACAGGACATCGCTGTCAAAGTTGATCGGTACTCTTACTGGCCACAACCTGCTAAGGAATCACACAATGAAACTAAATCTCAAGGATGACGACATTTGTAGAGGCTGCGGTGATGAGGAAACCCATGAGGACACACCTCACTTTCTCTGTCACTGTCCAAGCCTTTGTCACCTGAGGAACAGAACACTTGGAAGATACTTCTTCCAAGACATTCAAGAACTTTCTGATGTCTCACTATCAAATCTTTATAGGTTTATACGGACATCCAAATGGCTGGACACACTGGAGTAAGAAGGAAACCAAGGACGAAGGACCAAGGCCAGAACAGCGAGGCCAACACTCCCAACAAAGGGTATCACAATGGGACCACATGGACCTAAGTGTGGTGTAGCAGATTCGCTCTGTTCCATCAGCCCGTTAACCTAACCTAACCTAGATCAGAGATATTTGAACTTTTCGTACTTGGGAATCTCATATAAATGCCTAGAATAGGTCGGAGTGGATCAGAGAACGGGCAGTACAAATATGCTGTTTTGTTCGGACTAATACGATACCCATATTCCCCTCCAAAACTTTCACCTATACATCAAGTGCTCGTTGCAGGGAAGTTTGACAAACGCTCACTGGTCTTCAGATAGCCGTATTATTTTCCGCATTCGGCTATTTAATACCCGATCAACGATCTTAATGGTGTGGGACATCAGTGCTGGAATCGGCTAAGGTGATAGTTGATTGTCGCTTTTTTGATTGTCGTTTTTGATTATCAACTCTTCTTTGCTCTGCGTAAAGCGATCACTAAAAAATGATTGATTATTGGCAGCACTTAGAGTTTTAGACGTCACTTCCTTGCGGACGCTGTCATTGCGAGCAGCTGATGTGTGATCCGTTTTTATTGTCAGAAATGTAAATGAATTATAATTATAATATGTTCACAAATTACAATATTTTTTTTTGTTTTTTTAAGGTCTCAAGCTAATAAAGAACAAATAAGGATCCTTTCCAATTATATGCAAGCAAATCAGGATCTGGCCTATAATGCTTTTTCAAGCACTGCCCGGACAGCCCAGAGGCAGCAATGGGAAGCGCTGACAAGGAAATTGAATACAAATGGACCGCCAACAAAAACTGTTGCTGAGTCGAAAAGAGTAAGTAATGAACATACACACCAATTGTTAAGCTTATAAATTTTTTAAATCCTAATATAGATTTGGACTCTACGAAAATTTAACAAAAAAAATGTATAGGCAAAAAAAATTTCTCTAAAAAACCCGGTGGTGGTCCATTTGATCTAAGGACTTTAGACGAGGCAGATGAAGCAATAGTTTCTGCTTGTGAAATGGAAGCATGTGTAAGCGGGATTAAGGACTCATTAAGTCCCAAAACAAACACAAACGCTTCTTTTGATAGGGGAAAGTTTTTCAAAAATCTAAAATACAAATAATAAATGATACCAATCAACAATGAATATTTATAATTATGTATATGAATTCTTACATCGGGTTTGGAAGTTCCAAGATATTTGCTTTATTTCTCAGGTTTCTTCTTAATAGTTGGCCATTTTTGTAATTATTTTTGAATTTGTTTAGAAAAGTTCTAATAAAGTAAACATTGCACTTCACGAATTTTCAAATTTCACTTTTTTATTTGAATTTATTTAATATATATTCTTTTTTCACAAAATTATTTAATTTATTTGGAGTTGAAGCCGAGGTGCATACCTATGAAAATGACACAAATGTATGAAAGCGACACCTAAATAGCTGTCATATGAAATTGATCGCAAAAAAGCGATTGCCAATTTGATAATCACCTTACGTGGACGCAAAGCTATGATTTTGATTGTCAACTATCACCTTACCCGATTCCATCCCAGCTTGATTGAGCGGTAATTGTCCGTCTCGCGTATCGCCTTTTTCTTTGTACAAAGGAAGAAGAAAACTTTCACTGCATTGGTTAGGCATTGGATCGCCTCTCATCAGTTTGGAGATGAGAATCATGAGCCATTTGAACCCGATGTCTCACATCTTTTTCCTGCTGCTTTTTGCTTTTTATAGTATTTGACCGGTTAAGGTTTGGTACATACAGTGTTATAAAATTAAGCTTGCTATTCAGAGCGAATAGATAGTCTGTCTCAATGAAGCTGCTCCTTCAATATGAGCAAATTAGACCAAATTGATAGTTGTTTCCATGTCTGAAGTTCGTCATCCAAATATTTGCTAAATATACTCGACAACATTCAAAGACGAGTAGTCTTATTAATAGAGGATCCCGCATTGAAATACATAAACAATCTCCCAGCCCCAGCTTACCTGCCGGTACACTTACTAACCGCGGGGACAGACCAAGCCGTAGCCATTTAGCTCCTGACAGGTAGTCGGTCGATTGGTTCAATTTGACTGTTTGTGCGATTGTAATCGATTTTTATTCAAAGCAGATTTTATTTCTTCTAAATGGAAGTACGCTCATAGCCATACGCGTTCGTTGGATTATTTTTTTGCAATATATTCAGACCGCGGTGATAAAAAAAAAATTAAAAAAAATTTAAAATAACTAATATAAAACTGTCAAAAATGACAATGGCAATTGAGACGATTGTACTTTGATGATACATTATACGTTGATGGTACGTTATACGTTGATAGTACTATGTGCAAACTTTCGCCCAACTGCTTACAACAACTGTACAAAATTTTAACTCAATCTGATGAACTATACGCGAACGCATAGAAGACAAACAGTAATCCGAAACGACTCGCACGCCACCTTTTATACGTTGCTATGTCAGACACTTTCGTGCAAGTGCCAACAACAACTGTACAAAGTTTCAATTCAATCAAAAAGACGATGCGCGAACGCATATAAGACAAACACACAAACATTAACTTTTATATATAAGAAGATGAGGGAACATTTGATTTTTAAGTGATAGCGCATACACTCACTGAGAAGTTCAGAACGATTATGATCTGAACTTCAAAACCGTTCAACACTGACAACGAAGTGTATCACAATGGGTCTTTTTTTTTTTTTTACTTTGATATTCATTTTTTTATTCATTGATAAATATCTACTTACATACTAGACAAAAATGATTAAACCTAACTTAAAATTAACAGGATACTTATTCTTATTTATTGGTCCTTATGCGAACGCTCTAAACTTAACTATATCTTAGAATTATTGCCTTTCGGCCTACGAACTATTTTACGAACTAATCTTACATATATATTCCTCGAGAAAATTTACTAAAACTCGGTATCATTATTGAGGTATCACAATGGGTCCACGTGGGCCTGTGGGCGGTGTAACAGATTCGCTTTGTTCCATCAACTTGGAAATCTAACATAACCTATCACTTTGGCTGGTAATGTCTAAAATCCTGCTTGTGTTGATAAGCTGTATACAAAACAATAAAAGATGATTATGTTGAATAAAAACATTTTTAATTGATACTGGGTAAACAATATTTTTGGTTTTTCCATCTGGGGAGACATTTTTTTTTGATGTTCCCATGGATTTTCCAAGTTTAATCCAACAATTAGTGATTGCCCTTGAGATTCGTTGATTGTCTATTTCAAACGCAAAGCGTACTGAATACTGCAGTCACTTGAACTCGAAGGGCAAATCGGTTAAAGTCATTGGAATGCGCGAAATAAATACATGCTCTCCTTTGCTTTTACCGCTAATTTATTGTTGCTTCCATCACATTGGGTATTCGTTTTTTAACGGCACAAAAGTTAATCAACTATCGTGAGGCGCTGTCAACCACCGGCGCATTTTTAAAATATTTCAATACGATGGAGACGCGCTGAAGTGGGGGGATATGATTCTTTTAGTCCAGGTCATAAACTCGTCGTTAAAGAAAAGAAAAAGGAGATGTACTTTTATTACTGGAATAACTTTTGAGAAGGGGGACGCTTTGGGTCAGTGGTAAGTGCTTTGGACAACCGATCGACGCGTCTCAGGTTCAAATCACGCCCTGTCCAAGTACAACTTGATTTTTTTTTGCAAAGTCTTACAAACGTTCAAGAGTATCAATTGCCATGAAAAGCTTATATTTAAAAAAAAAATTAGTTCACATATACACTGGCGATCACAAGGGAGGCCATACATTTTGCAATCGATTTTCTGTCTTTATACCTGTTGGAAATTGTAAACCCAGTAACTTTTACTGCCTGTGAACAGGTACATATTTTCCCAACAGCAAATAAGAAACGACCGGATTTCCCAAGATCAAACAATGAACTACTTGAAAGCGGTCGTTTTTTATTTATGGCCTCATCATTGTGATCACCAGTGTACATAGACATTATTTTTGTATAAGATTGACAACATCTCGGCGCTCTGTTTAAGCGTTCGTAATCCGCTTTTCCTGAGAGAAAAATGTGTAATAACTTCAACTGTCGTTTGAATTTATTTTTATTTTTATTGTCTGTGGAAAAACGTGAAAAAATCAATCAAAAATCAAAAGAGATCGTCTACTTTTCATCGTATTCTGAGCAAAGACGATTATTCGATACCCGTTATCTTTTTACTGGGGCTAGCAACACTGTCATGGGACAAGTTCCAATCTTTGTCCAGGTCATAAAACTAAAAGTTAAATAGTTTTTTTTACGGATCCATGACTAGGTGATCAATCAGTTTGGCTTCTAACATTTGTTCTAAGCCTATTTCTGAACCGTGCGGTGCAGGCTCAATCCCCATGGAGAACAACCATATACGCCACCCATTAATGGAGAGAAACGGATGACTTGTTTTCTCCAACATCTGCACCAAAAGAGAATTTCTGCCTGGTAGTAGAATATACCGTTGATGAGTCTAAGTGCTCTAAGATTTGGATTTTCTTTTTAAATATAAAAACAAATCCATTTCCCACAACGAATCCGCGCATTTCAATACATGCAACCCTTTATGCCAATATTTTGGAATTCCGATATTATCGGTCTTGTATGTTACTCCACGTGAGAAAGACTCAAGTATAAGAGTTCGCATGGTTCAGGTGCATAATATATCGGGATAGCTCCGGGGCTATGCTCAGGATATTAGATATCATAACTGTTGTGAGTCTGGAGTTTTTAAGCCTGCCTCTTTTTTATGATTTCGATGACTTGACGCCTATATTAATTTTACGTGTATAAAAACGTACCACACATTCCTGTATACATAAACAACAATGCAGTGCAACACTCAAATACAGTCAATTATCTGGACATGCCTTTCGACGCTAAACTGAGTTGGAAAGCGCATTTAAAAAAAAGAGAGATGTTCAACTAAATAATGCGATACAGTAAAATGTTAAAAGGCATAGAAGTAGGCTTCTTAACCACGATAACTCGGAAATAACAGGAATATTAAATATTGACATATATGTGTTTTTTCTGCAACTCAGTAATAACTCATTTGTAATTATACCTGTAAACGACAAACAAATCTCCGCTCAGTATTATTTTGTCAGTGAACCCAGGACTTAGTATAGTTTGTTATGGTTAAAGCCAGATGGCGTTTAAATCAGTTGGAGCAATGGGGAAATTCATTGTTGGTTGGTTTGGTACTCGTTGGTTTGGTACTTGTATACTCGTATATTTGATATGTTCTTAAGTACCTATAGGACATTTAACACGTTTTTTAAGGCTAATAAATTTGTTGCCTATAAACCCTGTGAATGGACAATAATGTTCCGGACAAGAGGATCTTCGACTCCCAGCCCCCTGTTTCGAGAAGGCAACAAAGACCAAACGTCCGTTTTAAAGACCAAGCCATCGCGAATGCCGGAGCGCTTGGTCTGGAGAACTGGATGCAGCGAGCCCAGGATCGCAGAGGATAGAAGGCTGTAGTGTCTAGGGCAGAGACTCTTCACGGGTCGGGAGCCCGTTAAGTAGGTAAGTATAAGCTCACTTAGGTTAGGTTAGGTTAGGTTGTAGTGGCAGACCAATGACAGGTCCATTGTGATACCACACGGATGTATCATCCTCCTACTCGTTGAACCAGCTAGAGCTTTTGATGAAGCTTGACAGACTTTTGATGTCGGTGTTAATGAGATCGTTAAGATCAGCAGATTTGTATGTTGACCAAGTAGCAGTCTCAATAAAATTAATTTCTGGAACTGAAGTTATTGTTATTTATATACCACCAAGGAGTCCTTACCTATTATATAAAGCACATATAGATAATTGTTCCTTTATCTTATATAACTTAAAAGATCATCAGCACGTTATCCTTCTTGGGGACTTTAATTTACCCAACCTAATTTGGTCATTTGACTGCGATGATTCTAGACTTCTTCCATTCAATGTTAACCTAGATTATGAGCGTGAAGTCGTTGATACTCTTGCCCAGCTTGACCTTCGTCAGATAAATAACTTTGCTAATGAATTTAATAATATCCTAGATTTGGTATTTGTTGATTCCGAACTCGACATTAGTAGCAACAACTCCATGGTCCCACTCTTTCGTAATTCTGTTTTTCATGTAGCATTATCCGTGCAGTTTGAGTTTTATGAATTTTTTAAACCAGGTTTCGGTGACCCTTTTTTTAAATATAACTATGCTAAAGCCAATTTCAGCAACATTTCAAACTATTTAGATAGCATGAATTGGTTAGAAATCTTTAATAATTGTAATTTAGATACACTGTAAAAATGGCAATTGATTTGTTTACACCTAAAGTAAAGTCTACCAAGGGTAATAAACCCATTTGGTTTAATGGTAGAATCATAAATTTAAATAATAGGAAAAATAAGGCCTATAAGCGATTCCGTAATAGCAATAACGACGCGGAACTTTTGAAAGTTTATCGGACGCTCCAAAAACAATTCGATGTCTTAAATAAGTTTCTTTATAGACAGTATGTTCTTTCTGTTGAATCTAATTTAAAGATAAATAGTAAACTCTTTATTAATAGCAAAAAGCAATCTAATGGTATTCCTAACTGTATGCGTCTAAATAACGTATCTTCATCTGATCTTTCAACCATCTGTAATATGTTCGCTAACCACTTTCAGTCTGTATATTCTTCTGGTACTACCACACCTATAGTCACTAGTAATAGCTCAATGTCCTGTGATTTCTTTAATATCGGCAAGTTAGAGTGTACAATCCCTGAAGTTCAAACTGCTCTTTCTTTATTAAATTTAGATAAAAATCCTGGTATGGATGGCATCCCGCCAATTTTACTTCAAAAGTGCTCCTTCGCGTTATCTGTACCTCTTTGTTTAGTTTTTAATTTGTCTCTCCGGTCTGGACATTTTTTGAAAAATTGGAAGAGCTCATTTTTAACGCCCATATATAAATCTGGGTCGAGACATGATATTACTAACTATCGTCCGATCTGTAAGATTTCTACTATTCCTAAGTTGTTTGAAAAACTGGTTTGTGACAAACTTACACCTCTCTTAAAGAGATTTATCTCTCCGTTTCAACATGGATTCGTCACAGGCAGATCTACTACCACAAATCTCTCAATTTTTTGTAATTCTGCCTTGAAATACCTTGAGAATGGCTTGCAATGTGATGTAATATATACGGACTTTGCTAAAGCGTTTGATCGCGTAAACCACAATATATTAATTTCCAAACTAACTGGCTTAGGACTTCACCCCAATTTCCTAAAGTGGATTCATCTCGTCACCAGTTTATGTTACCTCTGGAGTACCGCAAGGTAGTCATTTAGGCCCTTTGCTCTTCCTTTTATTTATTAATGACATTCCTGACTTGTTTTTGAGTTCCCAGTGTCTAATGTTTGCCGACGATTTGAAAGTGTTCCGACCTATACGTTCAGTTCACGATTGTATTCTTTTACAAAAGGATCTTGAACGACTTTCCATATGGTGTCAAAATAATGATCTTCATCTCAATGTCTCTAAATGTCAAAGCCTTTCTTTTTACCGTAACCTCTCTCCAATTCACTTTACGTACGTAATCGATAATACCTCCCTGTCCATTATTTCGTCCAAAAAAGATCTTGGAGTAATTTTTGACATAAAACTTAGCTTTTGTAAGCACATTGAGTCTTTGGTTGCCAAAGGTAATCAGATGTTAGGTTTCATATTGCGAAATTCTAAAGACTTTCATGATCCAAATACTGTCAAATGTTTATTTTTTGCATTTGTCCGGTCTCACCTTGAGTACTGCAATATAGTTTGGAATCCGTTTTATGAAGTACATTCTATTAGAATAGAGAAGGTCCAAAAGCGTCTTACTAGAGTAGCTGTTCGTAGACTGCGATGGAATATTGAAATGCCATCTTACGAGACTAGGTGCAAATTATTTGGTATCTTACCTCTCTTTAAACGAAGGCAATATTTTTCAATTATGTTTATTCCTGATTTGATAAATGGTCATATCGATTGCCCTTTCCTATTATCATTAATTGGATTTTATGCTCCTTCGAGAACTCTTAGAAATCGTCTTTAATTTTATGTACCTTATCATAGAGTTAATTATGGATACAATGAACCAATTTCTAGATGTCTTAGAGAATCCAATAAATATTCTAGTATATTTGATTTTAATCTTAGTAGGGATTCATTTAGGAATAAATTAATTCTGTTGTTAGGCTTTGGTGGTCGTTTTTAAGTATATTTATGTATTAAGTAAAAGTAATCTAGCGAGAACAGTAGATGTACTCATTTGATTGAAAATAAAATAATCTAAAGATCATTGTAAAAGAAGGATCCTAAATGGAGTTTACGTCTTTGAGAGAGAGCAGGGCACGTGCAGAGAAGGTGGAGAATTGCCTCCTTCTCTTCCTCGTCCATACAGCTTCTGCAGAAGTCATTTCTGTGGACGCCAAGCCTTGTGTCTGCCTATGAGACAGTGTCCTGTGATCACACCAATTATAGCACCAATGTGAAGTCTATTTAGAGATATCAAACACTTAGAGCGTTTCAGATCCAGCTTTGGCCAAATCTGTTTTGTCGCTAGACAAGTGTTGTCACTTGTCCACCTAAGGTTAGAATTCAATGGTCTGTCTCATAAACATGACTTTGCATGTAGCGATTGGGATGCCTAATGAACCTTTATCAGGTTGAAGGGGCAGTATGGTTCCTTTTCTGGCGAGTTCATCCGCCCTACAGTTCCCTGGAATGTCTGTATGTCCTGGCACCCAGTATAGGTGAATGTTAAAATGCTTCGCCATCTCCACTAGAGATGATCGACAGTCACGGACTACGATAGAGTTTGTGGACCCAGAATCCAGGGATTTTAATGCAGCTTGACTATCTGAGAAGATCCAGATGTCCATAACGGATATCACGTTCTTCTTCAGACACGACAGGACTTCTTTAATAGCCAAGATTTCTGCCTGGAACACACTGCAGTGATCAGGGAGTCGAAAGGAGGGGCTGAGATTCAGCCTGTCAGTGAACACACCACCTCCTACCCCCTCGTCGGTTTTGAATCCATCGGTATAAAAGTGGATCGATTTATTTTCGACGGGTGGGCCTCCTTCCCAGAATGTTCTGGGAGGGATCTTGACCTTGAAGTTTTTGGACAAAAAGGGTCTGAGCGGTGGTGTAGTCTATGTTACTAGGGAGGATTCTAAATTTTTTCAGAAAGATGCGTGGCCGATTTCATTCTCGGACCATTGGGACGTTGTTTTGAGGCGGATAGCCGCAATAGCAGCCACTTGCTTGCTAAAGATGTCCAGGGGTATAAGCCCACTTACAAATGTAAAAACAGAATTGATATTCGACGCCATTTGTCAAATGTTAAGGGCTTTTCGATAGGGTCATACCTTTTGCCCCACCTTGAATAAGAGTTTATAAAAGCCAAACAAATGTATAAAACTCCATAACAGTATAAAACTAGGTCGACATAACTTTCGATGGTTATCACTAATGTAGCAACTTAAGGGTCTACGACACGTATGAAAGCGTGTTACACACTATGAGTCAAATTTAATATAAAACATAGGGGCGGGCTACAGTCCGCTTGGGCGAACTGTTGGATACCCTATTCTTATTCCTATATCTCATAAGTGGGCGTGACAAAAATTTAAAGGATTTTATCGAAAAAACTAAGCTTTTGTAAATAAAAATGCTCCCTAGCTCAAACTTTGGTTTTTCAATAAAATTGTTTTATTTAATTGTGGGCGTGTCAGTAGGCGGATTTAAAAAAAATTTAAGTATGAGCATAAAGGGCACCTATAGAGTATATACTATAAATTTCAGCTCCCTAGCTCAAACTTTGGACTTTCAAAAATAAAAAATAAAAAATTGTGGGCGTGTCAGTAGGCGGATTTTGAAAATATTTACACATGAGCATAAAGGGCCCCTAGAGAGTATATACTAAAAATTTCAGCTCCCTAGCTCAAATTTTGGTTTTTCAAAAAAAATATTTTATTTAATTGTGGGCGTGTCAGTGGGCGGATTTTGAAAATTTTATGTCCCAAGCAGTTTTATGGGCCAAAGATCATATATAAAAAATTTCAGCTTTCTAGCTCAAAATTCAATTTTTCCCAAAATTTGTTTTATTTAATTGTGGGCGTGTCAGTGGGCGGATTTTGAAAATTGTATGTCCCAATCAGTTTTATGGGCCATAGATCATATATAAAAAATTTCAGCTCTCTAGCTCAAAATTCGATTTTTTCCAAAGTTTTGTGTTTTTGAGTTTGTGGGCGTGTCTGTGGGCGGATTTCAAAAATTCTTAAACTTGATTATTTCGGGACCCTAGAGAGTATATGGTTAAAATTTCAGCTCTCTAGGTCCAGTTTAAAGGCCTAATTTTTGCCGACGGACGGACGGACGGACGGACGGACATGGCTAGATCGACATTTCTATCGATGTTGATCATAAATATAGTAACTTTTAGGGGTCTACGGGCAATATAAAGGTATGTTACAAACTATGAGTCAAAATTAATATACCTTTAGAATAGGGTATAAACATAAGGAAAGGCAACAGTCGGATTGGGCAAACTGTTGAATACATTATTCTTATCCCCAAAAAAGTAGGTGAGGCAAAAATACAGGGATGGGTAAAGGAGGAAAGATAATGTCTACATATTTTGTTATATGTATAGGGTGTTTTGTATAGAGGTATTAAACTTCTGAAAGGATAACTGTCATACTAATAATGTGTTTGACTTTTTTTCAGCATACTTTGGCAAATCACCATGGAAAGACTTACACCAGAACAACGTTTACTTACAAAATTATAGAGCACTTCGTCAAGTTAGCATAATCGTCCATCTGAGCAGCTAATACCCAATACTATGGATCAATTCATGACCACATTCACTCTTTGTGATAATATTCATCGAAATCGAGCCCGTGCCGTGCGTACAGAAGAAGCCATCGTCGCTATAGATGTGAGTGTGAGAGCGGACCCGAATTTATCGATCCGACGCCGTTCTCAGCAACTCGGTCTCTGCCCGTCCACTAATTGCAAAATTTTGAGGAAAGATCTTGGCCAACATCCACATAAGATCCAACTGGTGCAAGAATCAATGCCAGCGGACCATCAATTGCGTCGTGTGTTCTGTGAATGGGCTGAGAACCAACTGGAAGTTGAACCAGATTTTTATCGTCAAATCATCTTCAGCGGAGGCTCATTTCTGGCTTCACGGGTTTGTAAAGAAGCAGAATTTTCGTTTTTGGAGTGAGCACAATCCTCATGAGACTCTTAAGACTCCATTACATCCCGAAAAAATCACTGTTTGGTGTGGTTTACATGCCGAAGGCGTCAACGGCCCATTTGTCTTTAAATCCGAAACCGGTGCCAACATTACCGTGAATGGCGAACGCACCAGGCAAATGATTCGTAATTTTTTTATTCCTCATGTCATTGAAAATCATTTGGAGGAGAAACAAGACGGCGCAACATGCCATACAGCGCGTGCAACCATGACTTTGTTGAGCCAAACGTTTCGTAACCGAATCATCTCAAGAAATGAACCTGGGAGTTGGCCACCTCGTTTGTGTGATTTGACACCTTTGGACTACTTTTTGTGGTGATACGTCAAATCACTGGTCTATGCTGTTAAACCAGCAACTATTGATCACTTAGAAGCCAACATTCGACGCACTATTGACAAAATAAGACCTGGTATGCTTGAAAAAGTGGTGCAAAATTGGACCGACAGGATGGCGTTCATAAGGCTCAGTCGCGGGGGCCATATGTCAGAAATTATTTTCAAACATTAAATGCTATAAAATTTGTGAGCTAAATAAAGCCAAAATTTGTTGTGTTTTATTTAAAAAAAAAGTTGTACAACCTAAATATAGCTGTTCTTTAGGTTTATTACAGGATTTTTCTTTCGAAAAAACACTAAAATCCTTTAAAGAGTGGCGCGGCGAAAAACTTTGTAAAAAGAAATTGTTAAGAACGACTTCATCTATATACTTTGCCAAGAATAGGACTTTAATTTCCATTGCATTTTTCAATAAAGCGTTTTGTTTTAAATACATGTTTTATTTAACTGTGGGTGTGTCAGTGGGTGTCTATACCCACCACCTTTTCATCGATTTTAAGGCCTCCTATGACAGCATTTATAGACACGAGCTATACAGAGCAATGTCCGTTTGTGCAGGATGACAATGGAGAATGCACGCTGCTCCATCAAGGTCGGAAAAGAACTCACCGAGACCTTTGTTGCTTCCCAAAAAACGAACAACAACACCAAAAGACGAATTATAAAACACCACGACGCATCGACACGAATTCAATTTGAGAACTGTCAAATTTGAATGCACAACAAGAGAAGAAGACAATGCGGTCTCTCTTGCACCCATGGCAACGCCATTTGACAAATGTGGTCATCACCTCTGACCAACAGACAACAACTTTCATGATGACCGAAGAAATTGTGTGAGAGAGCGGTATCAATAATAAAATGCACTCTAACACCCACTCCGAAGATGTGGGGCATTGTTGCAGGAACCGAAGGAACACACAGAACCGCGCATTGTCCTGGTGTTAGTGCAACATTTGTGGTTCCAACTTTACACAAATCAAAAAGGAGTAACATTTTGGGTGGTCAACAACCTCTGCGGAAAACAGCTGGAGCTGCAGATAAGCAATCAACAGCTTCAAGGGAAGCAAATGGAATATGTTTGAATCACTCGTCAGCCATTTCCAATTCGAGTTTCATTTCTTCCTTCTACGATTTTAGTTCAACTAACTAAAATAATTTGTGCGTAATCGCTTGCAAATCGTCTATTTGCCGGCTTAACAATTAAATTCCCGCTCGCCTTAGCGCGGAACAACCTTCGATGTCAAAAAAGGATTTAGACAAGGCGTTGCGCTGTCATGTGACTTCTTCAACATCGTTCTTGAAAGAATAATGCAAAACTTAAATGCTAACACCAGAAGCACTTTTTTTTTTTTTTTTTTTTTATTGATTCAATTCCTTAAGATGCTAGTTGGTACTTAATAAAGTAGCTTTATAAAATTCACTATAATAAAATTACTTTACTAACATTTAAGAAATAGAATAGTAATCATTCTGTAGCACATAAGTGACTAGAGGCGAATGATTCTTCAAATACAATTCAATTCATGTGGGGTAAATTCAAGAATAAAATAAAAAAACAAGTATATTCTTGTAAATATAATAAACAAAAACAAGGTTAACAACCATCAAATTAGATAGCTGTATTTACAAATGTTTGAAGTGTAGAACTATCCATACTAAAAAGAAATTTGTTTACTTCAACGAAAAATAAAGTAGGTACTACAATCAATCTAACTTCGATTGGTAACTTGGTGCTGCCGCTGTATAAAATCTTAAACAATGAGTTTTATTGGAAATTGGAATGTTAACCATTGCCTTATCATTCACTCTTAGTGTATATGTATTCGAGCTTCTTAAAATAGCACTGTAGCCGCTGCGCATGAAGAAAACTTTAAGAACCTTAAAGATGTAAAGATGCTTAATCGGAAGTATACGTAGGCTAGAGAACAGTGGCCAACTATGGGCCAGTCGATTTTCTTTGCAGATCTTTCTTTCTATCTTTCAAAAGTCCGTCCATCTACTGGACATAATCGGCAGAATACAGCGGGATGTCACTGGTGCGTTCGTGAGTATTGAGACGGAGGCGGCGAAGATGGGTTTGGCGATCAATGAGGGCAAGACAAAGTATGTGCTGTCATCAAGAAAGGACACCCAACACCGACGTCTCGGACAGCATTTCACTATAGACAGATATAACTTTGAGGTGGTTCAGGACTTTGTCTACCTAGGCTCCGCAATGAACTCAGGCAATGACACCAGCGCTGAGATTAAACGAAGAATAACTCTTGCCAATCGCTGTTTCTTTGGGCTAAGAAAGCAATTGAGTAGCAAAGCCCTCTCTCGAACAACTAAAGTGAACCTTTATAAGACCTTAATAATCCCAGTCCTTCTCTATGGTACAGAGGCATGGACTCTAGCAAAAGCGGTTGTTTTGAGAGGAAAATTCTTCGGGTAATATTTGGTCCCGTCTGCATAGACGGTGAATGGAGAAGGAGATACAACGACGAACTGTACGGGCAGTACAACGAACATCGACTTAGGCAGAATAGTGAAAGTCCAACGACTGAGGTGGCTGGGTCATGTAGAGCGAATGGGCGTGAATGCTCCGGCCCGGAAGATCTTCGAATCCACACCCGAGGGGCGGCGCAGTGGAGGAAGACCGGGACTCAGGTGGCGCAAGCAAGTGGAAGGGGACCTTAACCAACTTAGCGTGCGAAACTGGAGACAGCTGGCTGGAGACGCTTGTTGTTTAAGGCATAGTTCCCCCCCGGACTGTAGCGCCAAGCTAAGTAAATAAATGTCAGTGGGCGAATTTTAAAAATTATTACATTTGATCATGTCATTATTATTATTACCTATAGAGTATAATGCTCGAAACACCAGCTTTCTTGCTTAAATTTTAGGGCTTCAAAATTGGTGACGGACGAACGGACACATAAAAATGTTGTTCATGTGTTTGTACAAAAAGGTTTCTACATGAATAAAAATGTATAAAGAAGGATAATAAAGTGTATACAATGTATTAAAATCGTAAACGAGAATAAGAGTGTTTTAAACATCAAAAAATTCACTTCTTTTTGGTTTTGGCAATAATTCAACTTGAAATTGTTTGAATTTGATATGTTTTTATATATATATTTTAAGACTTAAGGCCCCAAAGGTTGGCCAATCGGTGAAACCAAAACTGTCACGAATCAATACAATCTGTCAATTTGAAGTTAGCAAAACATGTGAGTTTAGAGTTAGTATTAATAATTTTTGGGATCTCAAAGAGTTAGTTACTATCTACTGAGTTTTTTTTCATAATTTGCGTGTGCTAAAGTGATTTTTTTTTGCTGTAGTGACACAGTACCCTTATAATGGTAAAACCGCAGCGCCGGCATTTTGTTTGTTGTTGCAAGTAGCTCCCAGCAAATGATTCATTGAATATTTGTGAGTGCTACTTACTGAAAGAATAGAAAAATAGGAAAGAAGTTTGGTGCGATTGGATTTTTTTCTCCACGGGTGGCTCCTAAATTGCTTTAGGGAGATCTGTTTTTGTTGTGTGATTTCAATTTATAAAAATCATGGCCCTGGTCGGGATTCGAACGCACGACCTGCAAATCACTTAGTGAATACACTACCATCACACCATTTCCACCTGTTGCAGAAGAAACATCTCTAATGTAATCAGGAGATGATAATAATTTAAAAATTAAATGACGAATAGTCGCACGACTAAGTGTAATCGCATTCGGGATGACTAAAGTTAGTCTTCCCCTGGGAGGTTTTGTTTTTCTTTGGATCGGGTTAAATGTCCTCACAATTTCAGAAGCATCCCTCGCGTACTTGCTCTGCAATGAGTTTCGAGAATTTTTAATTCCGGCAAACCTAAAAAAAATATAAAATTGTTGGATCTTGGCTCTTATCGTATCAACCCACGGATTTGCATGCACAATTGCGGGACAGTTTCAAGATGCTTAGGATATCACTGTGCTTGCCGTTAAAGGCCACTAAGAGGAGAAACCACTTTTAGACAATGCTTGGACCCAGAAAAAGGCAAATTAGCTGTTACCAAAAACACCAATAAGAAATGAATCAGCGATCTTAAGAGTCTTAAAAGAAAATTGAATATTTCTTTATCCAAAAAGAATAATAATGATTGTAAATAAAATCAGTATTTCCTTGTGTGTTCGCCTTGAATTTATTATCCGCCTTCAGATATAAATAGCATAATCCCCAGCATGAAAACCAGTGACGAAATCCAATAATATTATCAAGTCGCTTCTATTCACTTTTGAACGCACGCTGCTTCACTATTCTGAAAACCGAGTGGAAAGGTGCCTAGGTCAGCGCTAACAAGTTTTGCCGCAACAAGCTCTGGTTTACAATGTCTTTCTTTAGCAGAATCCGTTCGTAAAGGTTGTGGTAGACCGCAATGCTTTAGTTAGGAGCTGAAATGCCTGTCAACCACGGTAGTCATTTTGTATGTAAAATGACACATTGCTAATTGCATGTCAATTCTTGCTGCAAGTTGTCGTTATTACTATTCTTTCTGCACCGATTGTAGTAGAACAGCACAATTTGGTTCAACGTTTAAGGTTTGACGTTGTGAAATTCTACGACAATACCTAACATCTCAGTCTGGCTGATCGTTCACTGATATTTAGGTGAGGCAAAAAGCACACTGAATGATTGCAATTTCTTGCTGAATATGTGTTTCATGTGCGGTACTATACTCCATCCGGAAATAATAGTCAGTACAGCGCTTATGGGGAGAGAGATGGTACTCTAAGTATGCCACCATGAACCATGAACAAAAACATAGGGACGGGCTACAGTCCGCTTGGGCGAACTGTTGGATACCCTATTCTTATTCCTATCCCTCATAAGTGGGCGTGACAAAAGTCTAAGTATGGTTGAATTGTTAAGAACGCTCTACATATTTTGTTATATAACATTTAAAGGATTTTATCAAAAAAAAAAACGCTCCCTAGCTCAAACTTGGGTGTTTCAATAAAATTGTTTCATTTAATTGTGGGCGTGTCAGTAGGCGGATTTAAAAAAAATTAATACATGAGCATAAAGGGCCCATAGAGAGTATATATTATAAATTTCAGCTCCCTAGCTCAAACTTTGGATTTTCAAAAAAAATGTTTTATTTATTTGTGGGCGTGTCAGTGGGCGGATTTTGAAAATTTTTTATCCCGAGCAGTTTTAGGAGTCATAGATCATATGTAAAAAATTTCAGCTTTCTAGCTCAAAATTCGATTTTTTTCCAAAATTTTGTTTTTTTGAGTTTGTGGGCGTGTCTGTGGGCGGATTTCAAAAATTCGTAAACTTGATTATTTCGGGACCCTAGAGAGTATATGGTTAAAATTTCAGAATTTCAGAAATATGGTTAGATACCGTAGTTGATAATGTAACATTTTCAGCAATTTTGCTGTCTGGGAACATCAATCGAAACAGATCACTAATTTCCACAGACGAGTTCAAGGACGCTCTGGTGGAAATAATATAGAGACACCACCTTATCTCTGCGACAATGGAATCGGTGTTGTCGAAAGTAAAATATTTTGTTTGTGTATTTTGAGCGTTAATATTTTCTGGTTGATTTTGAGCTGTTTTTTGACTATTGAGGCGACCTATGAATCAGACGCAGTTAAGAAAGTATCAATTTTTTATGACGTCAAAGCTTTAGAATTTGACTTATGCGCTAGTCCATTTTTATGCGACACCAAAGCCCTTTGGCCCATGTTGCTTAACTCAAATTCTCTTTTTTGTATAATTTGCATCTTGCTTTGCCGTTATTGCCTTAAAATAAAAACTATTCTATACTAAATCTTCCTTAGCAAAGGGAACAAATTTCGCTAAACAAAGTCAATCGAAATAGACTATTTTGATTTTTGATGTAGCGCATGGATCGAAAAAAAGGATAATACAACTGCGTGCAAACGACTTTCTCGAAACCAAAATCGTCTCAATCAATCAAATTAAAAAAAAAATGTCCAAGGTACATACATTATTAGATAATAATGGTGGATTAGTGAAACGGTGCGTAGGTATATCTGGAAAAATATCGAGATCTGCGAAATGTGATCCCAAAATGAGAAAAAAAGGTGGATTCATGAAAAGTAATATTTTTGCTCCAGAGTTCAGAACTCGACATAATTTTTTTTTAATACTATAAAAAAAATATACACACAGAGGGAATTTTCCCTGACTGTTTTCGAAATTCCCTGACTTTCCCTAACATTCCCTGACTTTCCCTGACTTTCCAGTCAAGTGGCAACCATGAACTTGTTTTTATAGTGTTAGTTACATATAGATCCAACAAAAGGGAACAGTACATTGTCCTTTTTTTAAAATGTTTCTTCCAATTGTCATTTTTCCACCATAAGCGATAAATATTTGTTTGTATTTACTTACGACAAAAATTGCTTCTGCATTTACTACTTTATTACAAACAAAAGGACAAGCTTTCATTATACAGCATTATAAGCTTTCGATGTTTTGATAACATAACTGACGTTTTTTTTTAAATCTATCGTTTAGAGTCACGACATAATATATCAACCCCTGAGGCTGAAGTTAAGCTTAAAACTGATACTTATTTACAAATATTATCTTCAAGTTAGACGGTAGGCTTTTTATGCAAAAAGATGTGCTCATCTTATTAAGTAGGTACTCCTTTTCCTGGGAACTTAAAAACAAAATGCACTGTCATAGACGGGCTAATGATCTGATATCGATCACATATCTCATTTAACAAGCTCGGTGTAAGAATTTGCTTCCCTCTCAGGTCACATACAGCTTTTGACAATAAGATGGCTAAATTTCAAAAATACTCACAAGGTTCAGACCAAGTTTATGATATTAGAAGCTGTGGGGCGGGTTGGATTTTTATTTTAGCGTTCATATTATGTAGTTCACTTTTGAATTGATTTGTTTTTCGCTTATCTGGTATCTGGTAACACATTTGGTATATTAATTTTGACGCATAGTTTGTAACATACCTTAATATTGCACGTAGACCCCTAAAAGTTACTATATTTATGATCAGCATCGATAGTAATATCCGTCCGTCGGCAAAAATTAGGCCTTTAAAGTGGGCCTAGAGAGCTGAAATTTTAACCATATACTCTCTAGGGTTCCGAAATAATCAAGTTTACGAATTTTTGAAATCCGCCCACAGACACGCCCACAAACTCAAAAAAACAAAATTTTGGAAAAAATCGAATTTTGAGCTAGAAAGCTGAAATTTTTTATACATGATCTATGACTGCTAAACCTTCGCGTGGGTCAGTCACCTTGACGTGCGTACCATCATTGCATTCGATGGTGCCGGTGCGAAGGCTTGAGGCGTAGGTTCAACGGGCTATGCTGTCTAAGGACCACCCATGACAGACAGGCTGTTGACGAGCGTTTACCAAGTACTGACCAGGACTCTACGTGCCCTCTCTCCCTCCTCTCTTTCTTAAGGCGTAAGTGCAGTACATGTACTACTTTGTGGCCTCTACAGGACAACCCGTTCTTTTCCCTCTCCCGCTCCTTATCCTATGGGCTGGATGTAAGGTGTCATACGACCCGTGCCGAGAGTCAACCTGGCTGAGGGCCCAGTCTATCAAATAGCTCAGTCGTGCACGGAGTATCCGGATACCTGGCGACCTCGGTATTAACCAGCCTTATCTGCACAATGCGGATCTCTGTGCAGATGGACCTTTTTTTCTCCGCGACTCGTGGGATCTCAATATGAACTCTGAAAAACAAAAACAAACAAAAACAAAAAAATGTATGGCCGGTTCCCCTTTCAAACCGGACGGTAGTACGGCGACCAAGCTGTCTACCGGCATAGCTCTTAGGCCACCCGATAGTGTTGGAACTGTGGACATACATGGTCCCTCCACTAGTGGATGCGAGCTCAAAAAATCCTTTTCCGACAGAGAGAGGACTGTGAATCATGGTCCCCCCTCTGCCGGCCCAACCAAGTCAACAACGTCTTCGGGCAATGCTGTAGGAGGGACTGTGGCAACTCATGGTCCTTCCACGGTCGGCAATAGCGTTGCCCCCAAAAATCCTGTTGGTGGTGGGACTGTGCATCATGGTCCCTCCACGGTCGGCAAAAGCGTTGCCCCCAAAAAACCTTATGGTGGTGGGACTGTGCATCATGGTCCCTCCACGGTCGGCAAAAGCGTTGCCCCTAAGAAACCTGTTGGTGGTGGGACTGTGCATCATGGTCCCTCTACCAACACAAAGCGTCACCATAATCCGTCCACGGAGTCTTATAAACACCGACGCAACGCCATCCGAATCCAGCGTATGTGTGGCACCATCGCGGAGAAGGATAGGACGCCAGCACAAATCGCCAAACTGGACTGGGCTCAGCAGATCCTTAAGGCCTGCGACCCGTCGATCAAACGCCAGAGGTCAGTCGAAGGAATCAGTTCGGTTCCCAAGAGGCAGAGAGTGCATAACACCGGCATCTCTCCCACTATCATACCTCACAGATCTTTCAGTGACATCTTGAAAGACAAAATTGTGGTCGCAGTCATCGACCGCAATGACATTGACGGGTCTATAACCCATGAGAAGTGGGATATGGTTAAGAGAGCGCTTTCGCGCTCCTTCTTTTCCTTCATAAGAAACCATCCCGGACCTCCTCCGCTTACACATGAAGGAGGGTGGCATCAAGGCCACATAAAATTGGTCGCGTGTGATGATCAAAGATCGGCCGATCTCTACAAGCTTGCAATAAGTAGGCTTGGAGAGGTGTGGCCCGGTGCAAAGCTCGAGGTTGTTGCAAGGGAGGACATCCCCTGCCGACCAAGATCTCGTATTTGGATCACTGCGGATCCATCCACCCCTGAGGACATCCTGGAAGCCCTGAAATTCAGCAACCCTTCATTTCCGACCCACAACTGGAAGGTTGCCAAATTGGAAGAGCTGAAGGGCGATTACAGATGTGTCGTGGTTGTAATCAACCAAGAAACCCTGCCTCCTCTGGCCAAGAACGACTACATGATAAGATTCGCATGGGACGATGTCAAAATGCGGGTCTATAAAAAGAACGAAATGGATGCGGGTAAACTTCCCCCTCCTCCTCTCTCTGGCTCTACGATCGTAGTCTCAGATCCTGGGGCTTCAATCTCCTTCCCCTCTTTAGAGGACGATGAACCCTCGCCAACCAACGAATCACCATCCATAACCGACGCTTTGTCAGATATGGAGACTGATGATCAAGATCAGGATAAGGCTCTTCTGAGTGAAGACGAGCTTCTCAACTCGTCCTCGGAATTGGAAGGCCTGAATAACACCGTGGTGGTGGCATCTCTGCCTGATTGTAGCGAAAATGCTGCAGTTAGTTCAGATTAACCTCCAACACTCCATTAAGGCTTCGGCCGCACTTATTCTTCGTCTTACCAAAGGCGCAGAAGACATCGTCCTGATTCAAGAACCTTGGATTGTCAACAACCTGGTTCGAGGACTCAGGACTCCTGGATACTACTCACTGTATGTGACCGATAAAGGTAAACCTAGATCGTGCATACTAGTGAAAAGTAATATTAATGCCTATTTACTCCCTAATTTCAGCGATCGAGATACAACTGTGGCAAGAATAGAGACCGCTGGTAGATCATTCTGGCTAGTATCAGCGTATCTCGCCCACGATCAAGTGGGGCTTCTCCCTGGTGATAACCTAGAGAGGTTGATCGAAGAAGCAAGGAGGCAGAAATCTGACCTCATAATGGGGTGCGATTCTAACGCTCATCACACCGTATGGGGCAGCACAGACATCAATAACAGAGGTGAGTCACTTTTTGAATATCTCTGACGTACTAACCTCATTGTTTGTAACTCAGGTAATGAACCCACCTTCATTACCAAAAAATCGACAAGAAGTACTTGACATCACTCTTGTTTCCGACACCATCAACGACATGATTACGGGCTGGAAGGTTTCGGCTGATCACTCTTTTTCGGATCACCGCTATCTTCTTTTCAACCTTAATGTTGAGCCTCCATGTCAACCCACCTTCCGAAATCCTCGGAAAACCCATTGGCCCTTATACAGAGACACATTACATAATCGTATTAACACTGTACTCTTAAGTCCACCCTGCGACTCCAATGAGCTCGACAAAGTCGATGAACTCACCCTGGCCCTTAACGAAGCAATGGCGGCATCCTGCCCACTCGTACAACCCAGGGGTAAGAAGAAGCCTCACTGGTGGACCCCTGAGCTAGGACCACTCAGAAAGGAGTGCAGAAGACTCTTCAATCTTGCTAAAAGCTCAAAAGCAATAACCGATTGGGACTCCTATAAGGAATCCCTCACACTATACAAAAAAGAACTAAGGAAAGCCAAAAGATCGTCATGGAGACTCTTCTGTGGCAAAATAGAAGAATCATATGAGGCATCAAGGCTAAGAAAAATCCTCTCTTCTAATCCAATTATGCCTAGCTGCCTTAAGAAGGCAGACGGCTCTTGGACGACATCTAGCGATGAATCGGTCAATCTGCTACTTGACACTCATTTCCCAGGCAGCTCCAATATTACCGGCAATTTACGCCCTTGCAGGTCAAATGCACAGGTAACTTACTCTCACGGTCTGATTACTAGGGAAAAGCTGACTTGGGCGCTACATAGCTTCAAACCCTTCAAGTCTGCAGGACCAGACGGCATAATACCTGCCGAACTACAAATGTCAGCGGATATCATCCTGCCTGTGCTGGAGATGATCCTGAAAAGCTGTCTAGACCTGGTTCATATTCCCCGGGTTTGGTTTCTTTTCCAGGAAATATAAAATCCCACATATTGACCCTCCCTCTATTAGCGGTACAAGCTTAACTTTCTCTGACGAAGCAAAATTTTTGGGTCTAATCTTCGATAGGAAGTTAAGCTGGAAACCCAATATACAAGAAAGAGTCAAGAAAGCTACAGTAACACTTTTCTCTTGCAAAAAAGCCATTGACAACAAGTGGGGTATACAACCCCGCATTACGCATTGGCTATATACAGCGGTGGTTAGACCAATTCTTACTTACGGGGTGGGTCGTCTGGTGGACTGCCCTGGATATACAAGGTGGCGCAAAAGTTGTCATCTGTTTACTTCACAAATGTCAAAGTAAAATTGACATTTGCCGCTATTTGCAAAAATTATAGTTTTCAGCCCTTGGGTGTGCCTTAGGCAATTCTGGTGCGAATGTTCTAAATGATTCACGACGTTTGACATCTATCCTATGTAGTTTTCAGTCGGATTGGTGAACGCCACTGGGTGATGACTTTTGCGCCACCTTGTAGCTATAAACCGCGACAAACTGGGCAAAGTCCAGCGTTCAGCGTGTCTGTGCATTAGCGGAGCACTCCGTACTACCCACTCCGCTGCACTGGACATTCTGTTGCACCTGATACCCCTCGACATCTTCAGCATGCAAACAGCGGCTTGTTCCGCTGTCCGCTTAAAAGCTACCTCACAGTGGACCAACAAGAAGTTCGGCCACTCTAAGTCTCTACCCAGAAACATAGACTACACCATACCCCATCTGCAGTTCGGAAAAAACTTCCAAATCACCATTCCTTCCAGATCATTCTGGGATGATGATGCATTTGCGGAAGATAAATCCATCCACTTCTATACCGACGGATCTAAAACCAACGATGGGGTAGGTGGGGGCGTTTTCTCAGAAAAGCTAAATCTTAGCCTCTCTTTCCGTCTTCCAGATTATTGTAGCGTGTTCCAGGCGGAAATTTTAGCGATAAAAGAAGCCCTGTCGTGGCTAAAGAGGAATGTGATATCCTCAAAGGATATCCGTATCTTCTCGGATAGTCAGGCAGCGATTAAGTCCCTGGACTCAGTCTCTTCAAATTCCATCGTAGCCCAAGATTGCCGCTCATCTCTTTCGGAGATGGCAGAGCAATTCAACATTCACCTCTGTTGGGTGCCGGGACATAGAGACATTCCAGGTAACTGTAGGGCAGACGATCTCGCCAAAAAAGGAACCACTTTACCTCTTTTACCTGATAAAGGTTCTTTAGGAATACCAATCGCTACATGCAAACTCTTGTTCAAGCTATCAGCAATCGAGAGAACAAACCTTAGGTGGACATCTAGCAATACTTGTCTAGCGACTAAGCGGATCTGGCCAAAGCTGGATCTGCGACGCTCTAAGTGTCTAATCTCATTAAACCGACTGCATATTAGCTCGACTATAGGTGTTATCACAGGACACTGCTTAATAGGCAGGCACGCCTCCAGACTTGGCGTGCACTCAAACGACTTCTGCAGAAGCTGCATGGACGAGGAGGAGGAGGAGCAGACTATACTTCACCTTCTCTGCACATTTCCTGCGCTCTCCCACAAAAGAAATCTCCATTTAGGGGACTTCTTGTTTAATGACACAAACGACTTAGCCAACACTGGCGTTAGAAAACTTTCGCGCTTCATTAGAAGCTCCTATTGGTTCAACGAGGAGTGAGGGAATCCCCAGATCTGTGTGGTACCACAATGGACCTAATTTTGGTCTAAGTGTGTCGGCCTTAGCTGACAGCCACGTCAACCTAACCTAACCTATGACTCCTAAAACTGCTCGAGATATAAAATTTTCAAAATCCGCCCACTGACACGCCCACAAATAAATAAAACAATTTTATTGAAAAACCAAAATTTGAGCTAGGGAGCTGAAATTTATAATATATACTCTCTAGGGGGGCCCTTTAAGGTCATGTGTAAATATTTTTAAAATCCGCCTATTGACACGCCCACAATTTAAAAAAAAAACTTTTTTTGAAAATCCAAAGTTTGAGCTAGGGAGCTGAAATTTATAATATATACTCTCTAGAGGCCCTTTATGCTCATGTCAATTTTTTTTAAATCCGCCTACTGACACGCCCACAATTAAATAAAACAATTTTATTGAAACTCCAAGTTTGAGCTAGGGAGCGTTTTTTTCGATAAAATTCTTTAAATGTTATATATAACAAAATATGTAGAGCGTTCTTAACAATTCAACCATACTTAGACTTTTGTCACGCCCACTTATGAGGGATAGGAATAAGAATAGGGTATCCAACAGTTCGCCCAAGCAGACTGTTGCCCGTCCCTATGTTTTATATGACGAAATGTTCAATTAATTCAATTCATTCAGAGCCTTATTGCGAAGATCAATTGACAGTTGATAATTGACTATTTTCAATGTGTGCTATTGTGAACTAACGATTCTAAAGGATTTTGTCAATCGCAGTCAATTAAAAAAATGCGATTGACAAAAATACCAAATGAATCGTTCGTTCACAATAGTACACATTGATAATAGTCAGTTATCAATTGTCGATTGATCTTCATAACAAGGCTGTCAATGACTGTTTAACACAACACTTTCTTTTTTATTTGCGGACGACATTTTTGCTGCTCAAACCAACTCTTAATCAATGGGAGAGCTTTAAATCAATTTAACATCCATGTCGTTTTTTTTTTCACTTAAAAATATGTCCGAGCTCGGCTCTGTTGACTTTATCTCACTATGTCGGTTTATCTTTTCTCAAAGAATCAATTACTTAATTGTATCAAATCAGAAGAAATCTCAGCCGAAATTAGATCCAATTTTCTATTGGGCTGTGTGAATATTAAAGCATTAAAAAAATAGCAGTAATATTCTAAAGAAGTCACCCTTGTTCTCCTTTTCATCATGAAAAATATGGTCACCGTACACATAAAGCAAACATTTAAGAAAGAGTTAACAATTTTTAAAATATGTGGACAAACTTGAAGGTGGTTGGATGAATAGGGTAGGCACTGATTGGCATCAACTTGGCGATGCCCAGAAATTGGAACTGTTCCATACGCATCAATTGTGCTTATTTTACCTCCGCGTGGTAGCCACCGGGTACTGGTCTTGTCCTTCTGGGCATGACTTGCTAAACTTAAAAGCGCGAGTGTTGAACACGTAGAAAATAGAAACACTATAATGTTCTGCGGATTTGACTGTCTGCTACTTGAGAATCAGAACTCAGAAGTCTAACACGAGCTCCTCAGAAAGAGGACGTACGGCGGATGAATTCACGTGATTGAATCAACGGTGACATTAACAGTCAACATGGCCGATACCTTAATGAGCTGCTTCGACGTACTTGGAGCTGAGGTCATTAAGGATTTTCGATACTAGTCAGGGTGTTGAAATAGAGATGGTGGCGGAGGAGCCCTTAATGGGTCAACGGCAGCTCTCAATCCCCCCCAAGTGGGTTACTGACTCCGGAATATCCGGTCCCTTCTGCCCTCCAGGTTGGGGGTTGTGCGTGGGGTTAACTACCTAACCACGGAAAAAAGATGATGTTACGAAGCAACGACAAGCCTCGGATATGGATGATCCAAATGTTGACAACCTTAGCAAACGAAATAAGGACAACGAGCTTCGGATCTGCACGTGGAATGTCCGGACCTTAAACAGACCGCGTGCAGCCGAACAACTTGTGGAGACCCTGGACAGGTACAAAGCCGACATTACGGCCATCCAGGAAGTGCGATGGGATGGAGAAGGCACAAGAAGGACGAAAAACTGTGACATCTACTTCGGCTAGTGCCGCAGAGAGCGGAGTCAGCGGCTATTTGGATGTGAATTTGTGATTAGAGGAAGATTTAGGCAAGAAGTCTTGGGATTTTGCAATGTTAGCGATCGCCTAGTAACAATTCGCATCAGGGCCAAATTTAAAAATATCACGCCTCAACAGAGGAGAAATACGAAAAAGCCAAAGAAGCATTCTACGATCTTCTTGAGAAGACGTATGATAAGTGCCCGAAGTACGACGTCAAGATAGTTCTTGGCGACTTTAACGCCAAAATCGGAAAGGAGGGCATCTTTGGCTCAACAGTGGGAAAGCACAGCCTGCACGACAACACCTCCGGAAACGGACTCAGGCTAATCGACTTTGCGGCGGGGTGAAATGTCATCATTGCAAGCACACGATGCCCACACCTCAACATACACAAGGGGACTTGGCGGTCTCCAGATCAACAAATCGTCAACCAAATTGATCATGTTGCGATCGACGCCAGACATGCCCCCAGTATCTTGGATGTCCGAACGTTCCGAGCGGCCAATATAGACTCGGACCATTACTTGGTAGTAGCCAAAGTACGGATGCTGATATCCAACACTCCACGCCGAGAGGATACTTTAAGAAGATTTGACGTTGCAAGGTTACTATCTCAAGAGACCGCCAAAACCTTTGCCGACCGCGTCTCCCTAAACCTCTCAGCAAGCCAATCCTCAGCTTCACCAGCATCAAGTACAGAGGACCAGTGGCAACACTGCCAGCGTGCCATTAGGAGTGCCGCTACCGAAGTGCTGGGTTTCACTAGGCGACCACAACGAAACCCTTGGTTCTATGAGGAATGCCGCCGAGCTCATGCAGCTAAGAACGAGGCCTATCAATTAATGCTGCAGACAAGAACCAGAGCGGCAAAAACGAAGGGAGGAACAGCGACTGCTCAGAAGGAAAAAGAAGGAGCACGAGAAGCGAGCGATCAAATCAATTGAGGGACGCTACTGCAGAGGCAATGTTCGAAAGTCCTAGCAAAGGGTAAAAAGATCCACCAAAGGATACTAGGCCCGAACAGAAGCCTGCAGAGATAAGCATGGGAATACAGTAGTAGATTCACAGTCGGGGCTGAGGATTTGAAAAGAACACTTCTGCTGACTGTTAAACGGCGGAGACAGCCATCAACCCGCTGTCAGGCAGAATGATCTGTCCAGCTTGGACGATAAAGACCAAAAGCTACTGAAGCGGATGGCCTTCCGGCCGAGCTATTCTAGGCAGCGGGAGATCGCTTGGTAAGGAGCATGCACCAACTCATATGTAAAATTTGGTCGGATGAAAGCATGCCCGACGAATGGAACATCAGCATCGTGTGCCCCATCCACAAGAAAGGAGATACTCTGAACTGCGTCAACTACAGAGGAATAAGTCTCCTGAATGTCGCGTATAAGATCTTGTCGGCTGTATTGTGTGAACCCCTAAAACCTTTTGCCAACAACCTGATCGGCCCATATCAGTGTGGTTTTAGGCCAGGAAAGTCTACCATCGACCAAATGTTCACACTCCGACAGATCTTGAAAACAACCCAGGAATTTCAGATCGATACACACCATCTATATATCGACTTTAAAGTCGCCTATGATAGCGTATATAGGGACGAATTATACAAAGCCATGTCAAGTTTTGGCATCCCCGCCAAACTCGCCCGTTTGTGCTGGATGACGATGGAGAAATCTCGCTGCTCCGTCAAAGTCGGCAACAACACCACCGAGCCATTTGATGTCGAAAAAGGTTTGAGACAAGGCGATGCGCTATCATGCAATTGTACGGAACTCACAAGCCAACACCAGAGGTACAATTTTTAAAAATCCGTTGAACTACTTGCCTATGCTGATGATATTGACATTATTGGGAGAACGCGGCGAGCTGTCAGTAGTGCATTTGCAAACAGCGAAACGGAGGCGGCGAAGATGGGTCTGGCTGTTAATGAGGACAAAACGAAGTATATGCTGTCAACGCGAAAGGACTTTCAACATCGGCGACTCGGGAAAAACGTCACGATGTACAGATACAACTTCGAAGTAGTTAAAGACTTTGTCTACCTGGGCTCCACTATCACTTCGCAAAATGACATCGGCGCAGAGATCAAGCGAAGAATCACTCTTGCCAATCGCTGTTTCTTCGGGCTAAGAAGGCATATAAGAAGTAAAGCCCTCTCTCATAGAACCAAGGAGCTATTGTATAAGAACTTAATCATCCCGGTCCTGCTGTATGGTGCAGAAGCATGGGCCCTGTCAAAAGCGGATGAAAAACTTATGGGATGCTTTGAGAGAAAAATTCTTTGAGTGATATTCGGTCCAGTTTGTGACGATGGAGTGTGCAGAAGAAGATTCAACGACGAACTATACTGGCTATACAGCGACGCTGACCTGGTCCAAAAGCAAAAAATACAATGGCTGAGATGGCTGGGACACGTGGAGCGTATGGACAACAACGCACCAGTTCAACGAGTCTTCGAATCCTCCCCTGAGGGTCAACGCAGCAGAGGAAGACCCCACCTTAGGTGGCGCGCACAAGTGGAGAGCAACCTCAACCAACTTGGTGAGCGCGTTACTGGAGGCAGCTAACGAGGGACCGAGCTGGTTGGAGAAGCTTGTTGGTTGAGGCCGTGCTCCACCCCGGACTGTAAGCGCCACCAAAAGTAAAGTAAGTAAGTAAGGACAAACTGGAAAAATTTGATTAGGTAATGTTTTAAGGAGAGAACATACGAACCCTGCCAAAAAAGCAATATCAATCAACGTTCCAATACAAACGCGAAAGAAAGAAGGCTAAAATCTCCTGGATCACACAAATGCAGCAACATCAGCATTTGATTGGCCTCAGCGACGAAGTGATTCACAATCAGAAGGCCTGTCGTTATTTCCTGAATTATTTTATATAAATAAATAAAAAGTGGGAGGGTTAAGATCCCTTTAATCCTTACATCACCGTTATTATTGGAAAAGAAGGTACTATGTACTTACTACATATATTTTTTTACATAGGTACATCATATCATAGACAAAGATTTTTTATTCTGAAGATACTCTGCGAACAAACTCCATTCAATTTGGTGTTTGTATTTATGATAGGCGTCGCTGCACGGAAGACTGTGATTACTTCTCATGACGGGAAGAACATCAAATAAATGGACAGTTGTTGCAAATTTACTAAAAAATAAATAATAAAAAATGTTAGGCATTAACGGCCCAAAACCTAGCTTCTCCAACCAATTGCTTGTGTGAAGTAAAAGGGACCTACAATTGAAAGCCGAATCCGAACGGCAAATTTGAGAAGCTTCTTATGACAATTGATACTCTTGGATGTTTGTCAGACGTTCGCAGTGGAAAAAAAACTTTTAGATGTTACTTGGCCTCTGCGGGATTTGAACCTGAAACCTTTAGATTAGTAGTCCAACATAGATACTAACCTCTGCGCCCAATTGCAAATTTACTATCATTTTTAAATATTTTATTTGATTAGCAGTTTTAAATTTGTACCGTGATTGAGGTAGGTGTGAAGATATATTATGAATGCAATCATGTAGTTTATTTTTCTTCCATTTCGCACACTAGTTTAGAATAACTATGACCTCATTTGCTCTGACTAAACTTCACCTTTTCGTTCTAGTTTATTTTTCTTTATTCATTTATTTGTGGATTCTTTTTCTTTCCGACTTTTCTATTCCATATCCGAACAATCGTGATTTGTCAGCAGGCGGCGATATCCAGTATTCGGCCAACAATTCCATATAAGAAAATGATATTCAACATGCGAATGTGGTATGTAGCTGACCTTAGACGTTTTTTTTCTGTAGTCGTAGTCTCGTAGCCGGCCAGGGTAGTTGAACTCTGAAGAAACACAATAAAGGTTTCCTAGTTAGCCATCACTGAAAATCTTTATTTTTTTAAAACATTTTTGCATGTTTTCGTCCAAAAAGCGCCCCCGGTTGTGAGATATTTTCTTCCTTTGCAGGGCTTTGCGGGACTGATAATTGGATACGGAAATACCATTACGAGACACACATCTGATTAGACTGAAGCACAGTCTTAGGAAACACGGCTTGGAAGACCTCTCATCAGGTGATCCTAGGCAATTTTAAATGCGTAAAAGGAGAGGAAGCTTGTTAGTGACCTGAAAGGCCATTAAAATACAAGTAAACCGGCATTTTCTTTATTTATTATTTCACTATTCATTGGGTAATTTCACTTTCAAAAAACACTATTAACATTACAAGGCCAGTCACAACTTTTTGAATTTTAAAAATTAATCAAACAACCTCACAGGGACTTGAAGAAGTTTCGGTAGTAGGTAGGTATTTTTTAACAAAGATTACACGAGTAAAAACACCTTCGGAGCATTGCAAGCGTCCGTATTCAATTCAGTCATCACTTACTCACACGAGTGCGAACAGACCCTCACTTTGATGTTATGTTAGCCTTCTTTCCAACTTCCGACTTGCAAATCCAATGCCAATGTTGTGACTGTTATTAGCCGCTTGCCGGTAAAATCCTTTTCCTCCCTCGCTGACTCTTCACAATTGCTATTGACCCCGGCTGCAAAGGCAGTGGTTTGCATAAGGTGGCGATGTGCAATGCACCAGCACTATAGCCTAGCCACAGCCACCATACCATGCCATCAAAAAGGAGGAGAATAGACAAAGAAGAAACACAGTCAGCCACAGCCACCACCTTTTTCTACTTCTTTTCTTTTTTTTTTGTCCACGATTTTTTTTGACATTCAATTTGACCAAAGCCCAATTATTAAATATCTCGAAATCAAAAAAAAAAAAGATGCAAATAGATTCGGAAATTACCCAAAAATAAAATCAAAACACAATCAAATGAGTCATGCCTACCTTTAAAGTTTGACTTTTACGAAAGCTGAGCTCGTCATCGGCTGTCGCTGAGAAATCATGCTTCGCGATAGCTTCCATTTCTCCTTGATTTCTTCACACACGATATTCTACTTGCTCTGGCTATCAATTGAAACAAAAACAAACTGCTCCAAAATTTATTTTAAACTTGTTATCACACACGAAGCTAAAAAAAAATTGCCAATCGAAATTATTTATTACAAAATTCGCGAAAATAATCCGAACGAGATTTTTTCTTTTCTCTAAACTCTTGTTGGCAGCACCACGACAAGTTCGGCTATATTCGCATATATGTGTGCGTGCGTGTGAATGTAAAAGGAAAAGTACTTCTTTTCTTCTCTTTCACGCACTTCTTTTCGGGATTTTCTTGTTTTGTAGTGCAACTACTGGTTTTTCTTTTACTTTCCGTCGAAAATAATATCAAATCTTAAATAAAGAACAAACGAAAAATGAATTTCCGATTTTGTGGGTTTTTTTTTGTTGAGAAATTTTTATCAACCGTTCTCTGTTTCACTCACGATAAATCCGTATGCGTAAGAACGAGAGACCGAACGAATGGAATTTTTTCTATAGAGCGAACTTGACTCCTCACCGTCTTTTTTTTAGATTATTTTTCTTGATCGAATTGTGAAGTATTTCTGGGAAATTTTAACAATCGTCGGGTGGAATATGTATTCACTTTGTTTGAAATGCTTTTGAAGTACTTGTTTGGCAGACTTTGCAGGTGAAAATTAATAAATAAAAATAATAAATCACAAGCAGACACACCACGTAACAAACGCCATAGTAACTAGAATGAATGAATATGAGAAATTCGCTTCTTCCCCCTTGAAGAAGAAATTAAACTAACATCACAGTCGTACTCGCTCCGGTTAGCGTTAAGATACGTTTCGATTAATGGAGCTGTATTCTTTTTGGTCGAGTTCTCGCGGCGAGACAAGTGGATTGTTGGAGACGCACTTCATATGGGGGAGTGAATGAGAGAGAAGTTTGTATTGTATGTTTGGGAAGTTACAGCGCTGCTGTCGTTAGTGGTTGATTGCAGCGCCAGCTGATTGGGAAATTTAGTGGTGTAGAATTTAGCTTAGTTTAGATTTGAACCATATTCCTAGGTCTGTTCAACATGCAGGAAGACGTTTTTAATTTGAAATTAAAATGAAATCAGGTTTTTTTTTACATGAATCGTAAAAGTTTTATTAGGTTCATTTGCATCTTATCTTATATCTTTAAACGAATTCTTGCGTCTATATATATATATATATATATGGATGCTGGTATAAACAGCTGTAAAAATAATAGTAGTGCATTTTATGATAGGGACAAACCAACGACCATACCACGTCGAGTTAATCGGTTCTTGTTTCATGAAAGCTGTGTTTTATTATCCATGCGGATCTGGATCTGGATCAATTTAATACGTAAAACAAAAACAACACAGGATCTTGCTATTTATCGGGATCATTAATCGTGATCCAAAATGTAATTACAAAACTCACTACCTGTTTGTGGCGTTGCTTATTTAAATTATAGGAAATTATAGGAACACAATAATATTGCCAGACCAAAATATGAAACACTATTAATAACACAAAAAATCAATTAGCATATTTTCATATTCGAATAATTTACCACTGCGACTTTTGAGACGTTTTGCTTCGTAATATAAAACACAAAAATTAATGGAAATATTAGCAGTACAATACTGTTAATATGTTGCATATATGAACATAACATTTGAACATAGTTTCTGAAAAAAAAATATTGAGTGCAAAATGTATGTTGATTTGTATTCAAATGGCAACACCCCCGATACAACAAGCGATCATATTGTGACGTCAGATTGTACCGTATATTTGCAATATGGCTGAGTGCCAATCGAAACTTGAAATACCTGGTATCGTCTGTTATGTGTTAAAAACAACTGTTGCCACAACTTGCCACTGATGATCCAGATCGTTTTATTATCAGATCGGATCCGTATCAAGATCATTGGGATAATAAAACGCGGCTAATTATAGAGTTAAGTTTAGGGCGTCCGCATAAGGATCAATATTCTAGAATAAGTATCCTGTTAATTTTAAGTTAGATTTAATCATTTTTGTCTAGTATGTAAGTTGATATAAGCTAATAATTAATAAAAATTAATTTAAAAGTAAAGTAAGTAATCGGTTCTCGTCAGATCACCGAAATTAAACGACGTTGGGCGCGGTTAGTACGTAGATGGGCGACCGTTTGAGAACAACCGCATGTCGTTGGCCAGTCCCATCTACAGAGTTGAGGTAGATAATTATACGTGGTATCACAATGGACCTAAATTGGTCAAAGTGTGTCGGCTTCTGCCGACAGCCACCTAAACCTAACCTAACCTAACCATGATAGGGACAACAAAAACGACCAAAACATGAATCTATACTCATTTGAAACAAACAAACTTATGATTTCTTTTAATTGAGGTTTTGATTAATTTCCGAAAAAATGTAGTTTGTAACAAACCACCGCTCATCATCATCATCACTTTCATTATATTATTATTCCATTATTATTCTATTATTATTCCATTGTTATCACTATTATTATATTTTTCAACATTTATGAATTCATTAATACTTTCCTATAATTTACAATTATATAATATTTTTCTAAGAAATTTCAATGTGGCAACGCCCTAATTTTAAATAAGAAACTTAACGTAATTTCGAAAGCTTTTGAATATTGTAACTTCGAAAAGCTCTTCCAGCTTTAAAATAAGAAACTAACTAATGTCAACAAGGAAATTAATTATGAAAGCTCTCTCCCATTTGGTATAAAAGGGCACGCACGCCCAGAACAATTTGCCGATTTTGTTTGCTTGCCAATTGACGAAGGTTGTCTCCAATACCGTCTCTTTTGAAAAGTCGACACAATTTGCCTAGCGCTTTACGCATATTATTTCATTAACTTTACGTTTTGCTTCCATTGCCCGCATAAGTTACTGTAGTCCCACGGACAGCATAACCACTGCGGAGAATAGTAGCAAAGTGCAATCATAATATAATTACCTTGAAAAAATTTTTGTCAATTATAATTTCCCTACTAAATAAAAACGAATTGTTCTCATTTAAAAAACTTTTCGCACGATTTATTTCCTTTTTTCGAGAAATCAAAGTTTGGTGGTTCTTCCATTCAACAGTTACTGTAGTCTCCGGACAGCATAACCGTGGTAGAGGAATCCCCAAGCTCGCGTCGAAAAAACCTACGCATCCCATCGTCACCGTTGCGGAGAAACGTCGCCAAAGGAATTATCCCCCAAAAACAATCCCTGCTCCGAGCTCACCTCGGCAAAGAAAACAACAACACCCGTTTCACTGGCGCACCAACTAGAGGCCGATTCCTACCGAAAATAACCCCAAAACGGAAGGCAACGATTTGCGTAGAAGCACGCGCATTGCGGCACAAGCACACTCCAGTCGTTTTATTGAAGGCACAATGGCACAGTTTACTCAAGATCAACTCAAAGAATTAATTGCGGCAGTTCAAAGTTCGTCTGTTACCAAAGGCAGCTTCAGCAATTGCACTGCGAGGTTCAATGGTGATAGAGATCCAACAGTAGTTGAACGCTTCATAACAACGATTAGCGTATACAAAGACATCGAGCGCATAAGCGACGACGATGCCATAAAGGGTTTCCCTCTCCTATTAGAAGATAGCGCTGTTAATTGGTGGCAAGGTGTGATGACAGGGGCAAAGACTTGGCAAGATGTCCTCACCTTACTGCGTAACGCATATGCACCGACTATGCCAGCATATCGTATATATATGGAAGTCTTTGGTCAAAAGCAGAAACCTCAGGAACTAACTGATGATTTCGTCTGCAACAAAAGGGCTTTGTTATCAAAGTTACCCAGCCCCATACCTGGAGAAAAGATGATGATAGACCTTGTTTATGGTTTACTAAGCATCCATATTCGTGACGGAGTTCCCCGAGAAAGCGTTGACACTTTTCAACAGCTTTTAACTAAAGCAAGAGCGGTAGAGATTGCACGCCAAGAAAAAGAAGTGCAAGAACCACCAAAAGCTGACACACGGGAAAAGAAAAGGTGTAACTATTGTGGGCACATGGGTCACACAGTAAATGTGTGCAGACGGAAAGAAAGCGACGAATTTAAAAAGAAGTCGAATGTTCCAGCACCAACTGAATCGAAGCTATATTGCTATCAATGCAAAGCACCTGGGTACATACGCTCCAACTGTCCCAACTGTAAAGCTTTGCCAAAAGGTCCACCAACGGTATCATTCAATTGTATAAAGACTACTTTAGGTAAAGATCTTCCAACTATTCCGATTGCTTCTCATGGCGAGCCAGGAATAGCTTACATTGATACCGCTGCACGAACAAGCGTCGCCGGAAGAGAACTTTTTATGCATCTTCTCCGTAATGGAACAAAATTTCGAAGCGTCGATGCAACAATAACACTTGCTGATGGTCATGCCACGACACAAGAAATTTGCATAGCAGATACAAGTATTGTTATTGGCAATCGATTACGACCAATTAAATTTGTGGCGTTACCCAAACCCAAAGACAACCGAACGCTTATCGGTATAGATTTCCTGGAAGAAAATGGAATGGTTCTTGATCTTGGCCAACGATTATGGTACTTCACTGATCAGACAGAGAAGAAGTTTGACTTTTACGACACGTCGCACACAAAAGTCGTACACAAGTCTCCTGAAGACAAATTAACCAAAGACTTAACCTCGTTTGTCAAATCCAACACCGTTCTCAACCCAATTTCTCCAATCGCCAAAACGCCCGAATGCATTAAACATAGCATGGCACAGTCAACCAGCACACTCTTACCAAGTTCATCAAGAGAGCAGTCAAAGACAACCAATGCGTTTCTGACCTGGTTTGAACCTAATGAAAAGCCTGTTATGACACGTAAAAATTGTACACAAGTACCGAGCATGAAGAGGAAAAACATTGCAACTTCGATACAGAGGAATGAATATTCTCCTCATTCCATACAAAACATGTTCGCGGACTCTTTAAGAAGTACTGACGTTACACCCAAACGAAACAGTGGGAATGAAGATCTGTTTCCAAGCCTTGTTCGTACCCAAGAGGATATCAATCCTGATTCATTCTTCATGGAGATCAATGCCATCGACATAGAACTTCGAGAAAATGAAGCAGTCGATCTTAACAAAAACGACAAACATGAGCTAAACCAGCTTTTATGTCAAGAACGTGACTTATTCAGCGAAGTGTCAGAGCCAACGCCATTCGCCGTACACCGAATCAACACTGGTGATCACAATCCAATCGCTTCCACGCCATACAGACTTTCGCCAACTAGAAGAGAACAGCTTAAAACAGATGCTAGCAGCTACGCTATCGGAGCAGTTCTGGTCCAGGGGGAGAAAGCGGAAGAACACCCTATTGAATACGCTTCCAGACTTCTTACGGCAGCAGAGCGCAACTACTCAACCACAGAACGTGAAGCACTCGCCATAGTTTGGGCAGTGAACAAATTCAGAGGCTACATAGAGGGTGGTGAAGTAACACTAATAACCTCCCATTTTCTTAGCAAAGCATCCAAGAACCTGACGTCAAAATTCATGCCAAGACGAGATGGTCCCTATGTCATCACCAAACGCATCGGGGCATCCACATACCAAGTAGCCGCCAAAGACGACCTCACCATACCATTGGGAACTTACCATGTCTCATCCATAACACGTTACTCCAACCAAACTGCAAACCAACAAGTTGAAGATCCTGTACGACCACTACAAAGACGTGGACGACCTAAGAGGACATCCATTCCTGTCGCATCATCGAGACGATCTCAGCGCCAGAGGGGGAGAATGTAACAAACCACCGCTCATCATCATCATCACTTTCATTATATTATTATTCCATTATTATTCTATTATTATTCCATTGTTATCACTATTATTATATTTTTCAACATTTATGAATTCATTAATACTTTCCTATAATTTACAATTATATAATATTTTTCTAAGAAATTTCAATGTGGCAACGCCCTAATTTTAAATAAGAAACTTAACGTAATTTCGAAAGCTTTTGAATATTGTAACTTCGAAAAGCTCTTCCAGCTTTAAAATAAGAAACTAACTAATGTCAACAAGGAAATTAATTATGAAAGCTCTCTCCCATTTGGTATAAAAGGGCACGCACGCCCAGAACAATTTGCCGATTTTGTTTGCTTGCCAATTGACGAAGGTTGTCTCCAATACCGTCTCTTTTGAAAAGTCGACACAATTTGCCTAGCGCTTTACGCATATTATTTCATTAACTTTACGTTTTGCTTCCATTGCCCGCATAAGTTACTGTAGTCCCACGGACAGCATAACCACTGCGGAGAATAGTAGCAAAGTGCAATCATAATATAATTACCTTGAAAAAATTTTTGTCAATTATAATTTCCCTACTAAATAAAAACGAATTGTTCTCATTTAAAAAACTTTTCGCACGATTTATTTCCTTTTTTCGAGAAATCAAAGTTTGGTGGTTCTTCCATTCAACAGTTACTGTAGTCTCCGGACAGCATAACCGTGGTAGAGGAATCCCCAAGCTCGCGTCGAAAAAACCTACGCATCCCATCGTCACCGTTGCGGAGAAACGTCGCCAAAGGAATTATCACCCAAAAAAAAACAATCCCTGCTCCGAGCTCACCTCGGCAAAGAAAACAACAACACCCGTTTCAAGTTTGATATTTGAGTTAATTATTTGAAATTCTTTAAAATGCATTGGTAATGCATCTCGATGAAGAAAATGAATCAATATCAATTAACGTCTCCAAACAAACAAAAAGGCATAACAACTCTTGGATCGCACAAACGCACTTGATTCGACTCATTGACGTTACTTACTTACTTAACGGGCTCCAGATCCGTGAAGAGTATCTGCCTGAGATACTGCAGCCTTCTATCCTCTGCGATCCCGGGCACGCTGTTTCCAGTTCTCCAGACCAAGCGCTTTGGTATCCGTGGTGAAGGCTTGGTCTTTAAAACGAAGCTTCGGTCTTCTTTGCCTTCTCGGACCTGGCTCGTTCAGCACTCGACACCATAAAGCAGGACTGGCAGGATTACGGTTCGATAGGGCATTCATTTTGTCCTTCAAGTGAGGAGTTTTGAACTTATTTGTTTTGCTAAACCGATTTTGATAGGCTCTTTTATTATATCACTGTAGCATTACCATATCGAAATGAACTTGTTAGAGAATTTAATCAGTATGTAATTTCTTTCTTGATCATAAAACTTTGATTTCAAGCTAATTTTTAATATAAATCCAACTACCCGACAGACGACTTTTGTCATTGTCGTAAGTCTTTTGTTTTTAACTTGCATTGAAAAAACATAAATTAAAATAAAAATGTAAACTTTTTGATATTAAGTTGAAAATAAAAACATTCTATTACTACTAAAGGATTTTTCAATAAGAGAGCTACAAAAGTTTTTTTAAATAAAAGAAAAACGGTTCTGGATATCAATGAAATTCTTTATTCCTGTGCTGTGAAAGTACGTTCGATGCCATTATGTATGGAACTCGATTTCGTTTGCATGGCCACCACGGGCACGCTTGCAGAAGTCCAGACGCTGAACCCAATTTTCGACGGTTTTCAAGCATAAATCGGCCGATACCGCTGTAATTTCACGTTCGATATTCGTACGAAGTTCATCAATCGTCGCTGGCTTGTTGGCATAGACCATAGACTTGACGTACATCCACAGGAAATAGTCTAACGGCGTCAAATCGCACGACCAAGGCGGCAAAGCGACTGGACCATTTCGTGAGATAACACGGTTTCCAAACTTGGTTTCCAATAAATTGATTGTGGCATTCGCTGTGTGGCTTATGGCGCCGTCCTGTTGGAACCACATGTCCTCCAAGTCCATATCATCCAATTGGGGCCAAAAATATTCGGAAAATTTGCCACAACGACGTCACAGAGACGACGCCCAACGTTTAAGAACGACGTGTGAGAGACACATTTGGGCTTTCTTCAATTGAAGCCTCAGCGGCAGCAATATTCTCGACACTACCGGCACTTCTTTTTTTCACTGGCACGGGAACATTTTGCACTGTGCTTCTGGATTCAAATTTGTCCACTAGACGCTCAATTGTTGATCTGCTAGGACGATTATGACGACCATAAATTGGACGTAGCGCTCTTAACGTTGAGGCCACTGACTCCGAATTTTAATAATTTCGACTCGTTGTTGGCTCGTATATCTTTCCATCATGAAATACGAGTACCAAACCTAACTGAAGAGAAATGTCAAAAGAGCGGCAAGAAATTCGGCGTCGTTTGCTGTCCCTGTCGCTCTACTTTTGTAGCGTCCCTGTTGAAAAACCCTTTACTTTACTACTAGTCGACTCCTCAAAGTGCCGGCTATGTCTTGAAGAAGATGAACCAGCTGAACAAATACTATGTAAATGTCCAGCCCCTAGTGAAACTGGAAGAACATTTTTCTCAACGGAACAACTGGGTTCCAAAGACATACAGAAATCCTCTGCCTGTAACGTTATCTGCTTTATACGGAAAGTATAATTTCTATTTGCCTAAATATTTGCTGGCTCTTGGGGCACAACAGATCTTAGAGGTCAAATTGCATTTTCATCGATAGAACCGCCCGCCCCACCGTGGCTTTATGCCCCTTAAATAAATATTTTCGATAACAAATACGAGCAACTTATGCATACGATAATGGCAAGTTATGAAATCTGGCAATCTCTAGAATGCATACCTAAGATGCCGATGATAATAATTTAAAATCCCCGCCCCGCAAGGCCCGAGTACTACATCCAGATTGTGAGTCGAAAATCTGTCCATTTTTATTTTTTAAGTTTACGCGCAGTGCGTTAATTTCCCGACTGAACTAAGATAAACTGCCATACTTAACTTAATTCAGTCGGGCTGGTGACGAAAGATCGTTTTTTCATGTTTAGTCACTCAGATGCCCGAATTCAATCGCGTAGCCACATCATGAGTTCTTGACTAGGCGAAACCTCTGCTGTAGGGTAGGTAGGTAGGAGTGGCTGCCTGGTGCAACCAGGACGCAATTAGCGAAAAGGCGCCGTTTTGACCACTCAAGTGACCAATGGTGTCAAATCCCACCTATGGAATTGAGAAATCCGATGATAATGCAGAATTTTGTATTGCTCAATTCTGATAGGTCGTCGAAGAATGCTTTGCCGAGTGTGCGATGTTCAGTTCTAACTAGGGTCGGACATTCGCAGAGGAAGTGCGGGAGAGTCTACTTTTCCACTGGATCCTAGCAGCTGCGGCAGTGTGGGTTGGATGGGATGCCCAACATTGCAGGCCAGTGTCCAGTGCTGACCGCCACAATTCTGATAATCTCCTGTCGGGTTCTGTTTGTTAGGTCATGGGTTCTTTCAGCATTGAAGCAGGGCCACTTCTTCCTGGATATGACACAGCTATTTAGGCCGCTTCATCTGGAGTTCGCCTGTGAAAGAAAGTGCTTGGATATTTTACCCTTTGTTGTAATCTGTGTGATGAAATAAAAAAGACTGTGCCGTTTTTCTAATAGAAGTCTTTATTCTATGACGGACTAAATTCAACTCCACTTATAACTAGCTTAACATTATATATATAGTTTTTATAACAGTGTGTGTATTTACATGTATGATTATTCTATGTTATTGAATTATACTTTTCAGTTCAACTTAATACTACAACATCTCCCTTTTAAACATAAAACTTAAAAATCAGTAAATAAAAGCAAGACAACATTGTAGATGTAAGATACAAATTAATCAAATTAAAATTCAGTTAAAATATTTCAACACAAGAATTTCAGTTGCATATAATATTGTAATATGGGATAATAAATTTAAACATAATAAAGGATTTTATCTTAAAACAAAAAAGAAGATATTTTTATAAAATATTATTAACATTTTTTTTTTTCGAAAACTGTCATTAAACCCAAATGTGATCAAAACGCAAAACGATTGGGCGGTTCGACGGTCTTTCCGAAACGCGTGGTATATCTCGCTGATAACTGATTAGGGGAATTAATATTTTCATGTTGCGATTGATGTGTATTAGAAGAATTAAAATCAACATTCTTTTTCTCCTGTGGTTGCGATTTCATATTTTCTACTACCTGCTCTGAATCTGTACCTTTATGAGATGGTGCCTCCAGGATATGTTGTCGGTTACGACGATATTGAGAACAATCATCTGAACATATTATGTACGACCGGGGTTCTTCACATTTCTTTAAAACTGTCCCAGACTGCCAATTCGAAGAAGGTGACTTTGAAAAGTAATCCACTACTAAAAGATACATACTTTGGTTATATTGAAATAAATCCATTCCGAGCTTATACCATGGGATTGATACAATGTCATGCATATGAATTGGCTCTTTTTGATTTTGTGATCGATAACGAATACATACATCACAATTTTTTATGACATTTAAAATATCATGGTCAATATTCGGCCAGTAAATGGAATGTTTTGCAAGATTTTTACATCTCTCTATGCCCATGTGACCCTCATGTATAAGAAGTAAAATATTATGACGCATTTCCGATGGTATAATTAAACGATTTAACTTGTACAAAAGATTGTCATTGACTTCAAGTTCATTGCGAACATTATAATATGGCTTTACAAAATCTTCTAAAAGCTTTTTATTGGTAGGCCACCCTATTTGGTGGTAGTTAATGACTTTTGATAAGACTGCATCATTTTTTGTGGGAATTTGTATTTCCTCCAATTTTGACTTTGACATCGCCAACGGACGTGAGGAAAGGACTAAGTTGCAATGGAGACTTATATCTTGATCAAATTCTGTTAGGGTAGAATTTTGAAGCGGTGCACGGGACAATGTATCTGCCACATACATGTACTTTCCCGGCTTAAAATTAACTTGTAAGTCATATGCTAAAAGTCTTAGCATGAATCGTTGCAAACGAGCAGGAACTTTATATAATGGCTTATCGAATAGAGGGACAAGCGGTTTATGGTCTGTTTCGACCGATACTGACTTTCCAAAAATAAAGGAATGGAATTTTGTACACCCAAATAAAATAGCAAATAATTCCTTTTCTATTTGGGCATAGTTTTGCTGTGAAGGGGTAAGTGTGGCTGAGGCATAGGCGATTGGTTTACCTTGATGTAAAATGACTGCCCCAACGGCATTTTGTGACGCATCTACTGATAATGTTAAGGGCTTATTGACATCAAAATATGTAAGAATTGGCGCACTCGAAATTAGTTCTTTTAATTTATTAAATTCTTTCTCATGTTCCTCAGACCAATGCCACTGTATCCCTTTTTTCAAAAGTTTTCTTAAATTTTCATTTTCGACTGACAGTCCCTTAACAAAAGAGCCTAGGTAGTTAACCATACCTAAGAAACGTTGTAACTCTGACGTGGAATTTGATCTAAAAATGGCGCATATTGCGTCCACTTTTGCCTTATCTGGACGGACACCCATTTGGTTGAAAACGTGACCAAGGAAAATAACCTCATTTTGGCAGAATTTTGACTTTGACGGATTAAATTTGAGACCTATAGCTTTAGCTCTTTGTACGACTTTCATTAGGATACTATCGTGCTCCTCTTTATTTGAAGCATAAATTAAAAAATCATCAATATAGATGATGACGTTCTTTATATCTGCAAAATGTTTGATCATTTCACTATGAAAAATTTCAGGAGCAGCGTTTATACCGAAAGGTAATCGAAGGAAGCGAAACCTACCAAACGGAGTGTTAAAAGTACAAAGCTTTGATGACTCTTCGTCCAACTGAATTACCCAAAAGCCAGAATTCGCATCTAAAACACTAAAATATTTAGCTCCACTCAACCTAGCTTTGCAATCCTCAATGCTAGGAAATGGATAATGAGGGCGAAGTATTGCTTTATTTAAATTACGTGGATCTAAACACAATCGCATTTTCCCATTTGGTTTTCTGACTAAAACAATAGAATTAACCCATTGAGTAGGTTCGGTAATTTCTTTTATAACATTCAGTTCTTTCAATCTTTTTAATTCTTCCTTAAGTTCAGAATTTAGCGCGAATGGAATTTTACGTGGACTATCAACGACCGGGCTCACATCACATTTAAGTTTCAAATGACATTTCCCTTTCAAACAACCTAAACCTTCAAATACATCTTTGAATTTCAACAAGTAATTAGGAATAACCGTTTTAATCTTATTTTCTGCACTATTATGTACCTGATTTATGCCAACACAACACTTGTCTATTTTCTTAATTAAACTCATTTCAATGCATGCTTTTAATCCTATTATACACTTACAATTCATATCAATAATTATAAATTTTAATATATAAATTTCACTTTTATAAATACAAGATAGCATGCAATAACCTAAAGAATAAATTTTTTCTCCACTAAATGTAATTAAACTTTCCTTACTTGGTTTGATGACGTTGTTTGAAAATCCGAGCGACTGCAACTGTTTCAATGACATTACATTTCCTTGAGCGCCTGTATCCAATTGGCAAGACAAGGTGCAATTGTTGATTTTTAATGACACGTTCCATTCCGTTATTGTTTCATCTTGACGAACTTGACTCTTCTGTTGCTGTTGTAGGGAACCAATAAACAATGTTGACAACGATGATTCTGTTTCAGAAACATCTTCAGCAAAGTCGATGTTGCGAACCTTTAGACTTCTTGGACACATTTTTGCAAAGTGATTTTTGCCGTTGCACTTGTAGCAAATTACACCGATAGCTGGACAAGTGTATTTGTGCACCTGACCACAGTTTCTGCATGACGAGTTGGGTGACGATTGGATGAACGGTTCACGACTTTTGGATCTGGTACGATGCGAGTAGCGGGATGAGTTTTGTTGTTGGTTTTGGCGGACAAATGACTGAGACGACGGCTTTGTAGGAGTATGATGATGATGATTATATGTGTGTATAAATTTATGACTTTGTTTTTGGCGATTGTTGTAAATTAAAGGCGACTGATTTTGCTTTCGCAAGACTCCGACAAAATTACTGGTTTGCTGTGCTTCTAATTGTTGCACATGCTCTTTGTTGATTTCCATGCTTTTTGAAATGAGGACAGCTTTTTCCAGGGTGATTTTTTCTTCATTGAGGAGTCTCTCCTTCAGATGACTGTATTTGTTGTGTAGACCACTGATGAATATATCACGAACTAGATCTTCGCGCAAGGTTGAAAATTCACATGTCAGACTCAAGTTTTTGAGCGCCGTGACAAATACATCTATGGACTCCTCGGGACCCTGCCTTCTGGAAAAAAATGAGTACCTCTCCATTATTAAATTTACCTTTGGAAGAAAGTATGCGTCGAGTTTATCCACTAGTCTCTCGTATGTGATGTTGTCCAAGTTTTCATTAAACGAATTGAATATATCCAATGAATCAGGACCCATGTGGTGGAGAAGTATAGCGACTTTGCGGTTGTCCGGCTGATTTTCCATATTTGATGCACGCATGTAGATTTTAAATAGACTTAACCAATGCTTCCACGTGGCGGGCAGGTTATTACTTTTTAAATTAAGCAGTGGAATCGACGGCATTGAGATGGTTGAATTTGCTTCTGGTACCAATTGCTCGCGTTTTACAGACATTATTTATTTTTTTTTTTTTTTTTTTTTAAGTCAGTTTACTTTACTTTAATTTATTTAACTGAGACACACATCTGACACCATGTTGTAATCTGTGTGATGAAATAAAAAAGACTGTGCCGTTTTTCTAATAGAAGTCTTTATTCTATGACGGACTAAATTCAACTCCACTTATAACTAGCTTAACATTATATATATAGTTTTTATAACAGTGTGTGTGTTTACATGTATGATTATTCTATGTTATTGAATTATACTTTTCAATTCAACTTAATACTACAACACCCTTGAGAGCTCCAATGGGAGCACATACTGTCTCTGCAAGGGAACTATCAAGGGTAGAGCCGTGTCTTGCCAGCGCATCGGCCATTTCGTTTTCCTTTATGCTACTATGGCCGGGAACTCAGAGGAGAGTAATGTTGCAGTGGCCGCTTAGACAAGTGATTGCGTCTTTACACTGTGCGACTAATTTGGATGATATGGAGTGTGAGTCGAGAGCTTTAATAGCTGCCTGGCTATCAATGAAGATGGCCACTACTCTCTTGGTTATGGGGAAGAGTGTGAGTATACACGCCTCCCGTATTGCAAGTATTTCCGCCTGGAATACGCTACAGGAGTCCGGGAGTCGGAATGATTCGGATATATTCAGTTCCGCTGAGAAGATACCTGCCCCGACTCCGCGTTCCATCTTTGAAACGTCGGTAGTGGTTCGATGGGAACGCTTCGTTTTTCCATTCCGTTCTGGATGGGAAATAGACTTGAGCGGCTTTGTTGAGGTTATGTTTGGCGTTGTGTAGTCAGTGGCAGTCGCAGCGAGGTTCCCGGGTAGCAAGTCAAGCACCTAACTATGACCGTACCGTACGGTTTATATGACAAGAATTCAGATTCCCTGAGAATTACTGCGCTGCAAGATGCAGTTAATCTGCCGTGATGGTCGAGAGGGGTGAGGTTTAGAAGTACACTAAGGGCGTCGGTCGGACACGACCGAAGTGTCCCCGTTGCACCAATTCCAGCCGACCTCTGGACTTGATTGAGTTTAGTTGTAGGCTTTACTTAGGGCAGGCCACCAAATTAGTGACCCGTAGGTGAAGATAGGACGTATAACGGCTGTGTACATCCACAGCACCATCCTAGGCCGGAGTCCCCACCTTTTGCCAAAAGTTCTGCTACAGGCGTAGAAAGCGACACTTGCTTTGCGTACCCTGTGTTCTATGTTATGCTTCCATCTCAGCTTTGGATCTAGGATGACTCCTAAATATTTAGCTTCGGAAGATAAAGAGAGTGTGTCATTATTTAGTTTGGGGAGTTTGAAAATGGGTATCTTGTACTTGGTGGTAAACAGCATGAGTTCAGTTTTACTCGGATTCACGCTGAGGCCACACTTTGTAGCCCATGCGCTTAGCATGTAGTTTCAGATGTGTTTGTGACGTATTTTCTGCATTTTGTTGTTTGCTCTGGTCTTGACAATATTTGGTAGTTTTACAAGCAATAACCTTCAATTCCAAATCTCCTTTGCAAACATTGCCCAACAATAGCATACACATACATGCCAGAAGAACTGCAAAATCCTACTCGAACAATAATAGCCAAAACATGAATGGATAAGAATATCTCAATTACATAATTAAATCTTCAATGGATTAAATTTGTATTTTCTATCGCTCAAGCGCACAATTCAAACAACTCAAACAAAGCAACACCACACCGCGTCCGCCGACCAAGCCAACTCTCGCTGAATAAGGAAGTCATGTGGTGGATGCATTTCCGCATTCATTGATACCAATTGCTTTGTGTTCTCTTTTCGATGTTCAATATTCTTGAGTTAGCTCCAGTGTTGAGCTGCTACTGCATCTCCCTAGGATGCTTAATTCGAAAATAGAATCCTTAAATAGCACAGCGCACTAGGGGTTGTGAAAACGGGCTATGCTATTAGTGGCAGATGTATTTTGGTGGCACTCCTACTACCTAACATAACACGATCGTTCGACGATAAGTGATCGCTTCGAGGTAGGATACCTACTTCGTGTGGTATGTTGGAATGTCCTGACATGTTATGAACAACACACAACCAAAGATAAACGGATAAACACACCCGAAACCAGGACGATCAGCCTCGTTCTCCTTCACCCACGATCCGGCTGTTGTGTCCTATGTTTAACTAAAACTGCTGTTTAGTTGTCATCATCAATTTCGGCCTCACGCTCGACTTTCGTGTTAAGGGGGATACAATGGAAAAAGGTATGAAAACCGAAGGACTTATGAAATTTATTGCGATAACAGATGGGCGGATGCATTTGTGTGTTTTAAGGATGCGTGCCGCCGCAGTTATACATGGAGGAGGGTTCAAAATGAAAAACTGGTGCAGAATACGACTGTTTTTGTGCGGGCACATATAGCACGCGCTAACACAACAGAATATTCATTATGCAATTACCATTATGATCAGAATGCGATTTTAGGTGCGCGTTGTCGTGTAGCTATGGATTGATTGATGCGACAGGGCATATGGTGCACCGAAAAATGTACAGGGACGACATGTGGTAGCCTGGAATTTGCATACGAAGAATGCAGATACTAAAGTGAAAGGGAAAGTTAATTGATAGTAGGTATAACCTGGGCGATCTTCCATTTCAAATTGACTTCACCCCTTATATTGGCAGTAAAATGGGCAATTCATGAGGTTTTTCCAACACGGAGTTAGGTAGGTACACACTAGTTTCCGACTGATGTGCGTTTTCTTACTGCGCATGATCGAATTTTGACTGATCACGAATACGGTAGTTTTTTGAAACGATTTTTTGCATTCTCGGATTCTCAAGAACTAAAATCATTTAACACATGCATACATGCCACTTTCTTTCATTTATATTACCATACTCCCACCACCAATCGATCAAATGAAGCACGTTGTGCAAATTCAGTAACGCATCACTGGCATCATGATGCTCATGATGCTTTGCAAAATGTTCATTAACGCAACTATTGGCATCACTTTCAACGTAAAGTGTTCATTATTGCAAAGTTGATCAAACTGATGCGCAAACATAACGAAAAAAAGCATCACAGAAATACCTGATGCGCTGTTGATTCGCCGGGAAAAAAGCAAGAAAAATGTCGGAAGAGAAAAAAAGTAAGTAAACAAACATTTTAATTTATAGATACTATAAGAAGGTGTATAAGAAGGTTCCAAAAAGGATTTAATGATTTTCGCAAATCCTAGAAACATGGTTTGGTTTCCATTTAGAAAAGTTAAATCATTAGTGGACTTACATTGAAGGTGGAGCGGCACATTCTAAAATGATTTTGAAATACATCGTCTGGATATTCTTCTAGAACTTTGAAATAGTCCCTAATCTTAGGAATTTTCCTTCTTTTAAATCTGCTAATTAAAGTCCGTATGCGTTTCGACCTTTTTCTTCTTGCTTCACACATATTAAAACTAAATTTATCGTCTTTACGATCAAAGTTATCGACTAAAACTTTTATTAGCAAAACTTCCATTTTAAATGTTTGATTTAAACAATGCGTTCTAATCTAAAACTCAAACGCCATATTCAATCAGCAACGCATCAGCTTAAACTGTGCATCGCATCAGCATCGCAAATGAGCAGTGATGCCGCATCACTGCGCAAATGTTTGACGTTTCTGAATTTACACGTTGTTATCAACCAATTAAGCGAGCTTATGCTCATGCCTCTTATCAGAAAACAGTTTGATAGCTGGTCGAGAGCGTGTTTGAACATCCGCGTCTGATAGTTTCAGCTTGCGTTTGTAGTGTGTGGGAACCAGTGCTGAAATTTAATTTTGACATCTTCAGCACCAAAACTGTAATTTGCCTAAAAATAGCTTCAAAGTAGAAACAAAAATACAGCAACAAACTGTCTGATGAAACAAAAAATATATTTTATTTCAAGTTGAATCTAACGACAATATACAGTGCGGTTCAATTGAATAGTCGCACCTAAGTTATGTTTTAGAACTTAATTTTTTGTTGTATTTTTTGCAGCAATGGGAAAAGAAAACGAATTCAGCAGGAAGGTACACAAGGCCACATCGCTGAAATCGTGTCTTCGCATTTACTAATCTAGCATCATTGCATCTACCCTACATATTTCAACTAGACCGAGACAAAACTATTATTAGAAAAAATGTAAACTCTAGAAATTACAATAATGTTGTGCTTTTGGAACTCTGTGCTCGTAAAGTTTCAAATCGTTAGTGCACAGCTACAAGTAAGTTCTGTTCATTTATCTAACGTTGTTACTCTTTATGAGACATTACATGCTTGTCTTGATACGTTGCGCGACGAAAAAGAGTTCGAAAATTTTGAATCAGAGGCAATCAAGAGATGCGAGGTGGCCACATACAAAAAAGATGTAAGAAGAAGAAAGAAACCAAAATTTGTTTTTGATGAAGTTAAAACGGGGCATATTGAGTTAGAAGGGAGACGTTCTTTCATCGTTGATAAATATTATGCAGCTATTGATTGTCTTAAAATGCACTTAAAAAACCGGCAAATTATAATGCAGTAAACACAAAGTTAGGTTTCTTATGGAAACTGCATGAACTAGACGACAGTGAATTTATTAGAAGCAAAGCAAAGGAGTTAAAACAACTACCTAGGTTAGGTTAGGTAGACGTGGCTGTCAGCCAAAGCCAAAACACTTAGACCAATGATAGGTCCATTGTGGTACCACACAGATCTGGGGATTACCCTCACTGCTCGTTGAACCAGTAGGAGCTTCTTATGAAGCGCGAAAGATTTCTAGCGCCAGTGCTGGCTAAGTCGCTTGTGTCATTGAACAAGAAGTCCCCTAGATGGAGATTTCTTCTATGGGAGAGCGCAGGACACGTGCAGAGAAGGTGAACTACAGTCTCCTCCGCCTCCTCGTCCATGCAGCTTCTGCAGAAGTCATTTGAGCACACACCGAGTCTGGATGCGTGCCTGCCTATTAAGCAGTGACCTGTGATAACACCTATAGTGGAGCTAATATGCAGTCGGTTTAATGAGATTAGACACTTAGAGCGTCGCAGATCCAGCTTTGGCCAGATCCGCTTAGTCGCTAGACATGTATTGCTACTCGTCCACCTAAGGTTTGTTCTCTCGATTGCGGATAGCTTAAACAAGAGTTTACAAGTAGCGATTGGTATACCTAGGGAACCTTTATCAGGTAAAGGAGGTAATGTGGTTCCTTTTTTGGCGAGATCATCTGCCCTGCAGTTACCTGGAATGTCCCTATGCCCCGGCACCCAACAGAGGTGAATATTGAACTGCTCTGCCATTTCCGAAAGAGATGATCGGCAGTCTTGGGCTATGATGGAATTTGAAGAGACTGAGTCCAGGGATACGGATATCCTTTGAGGATATCACATTCCTCTTCAGCCACGTCAGGGCTTCTTTTATCGCCAAAATTTCCGCCTGGAACACGCTACAGTAATCAGGAAGACGGAAAGAGAGGCTAAGATTTAGCTTTTCTGAGAAGACTCCACCACCTGCCCCATCGCTAGTTTTTGATCCATCGCAAATGCATCATCATCCCAGAATGATCTGAGGGAATGGTGATTTGGAAGTTTTTTCCGAACTGCAAACGGGGTATGGTGTAGTCTATGTTTCTGGGTATAGACTTAAAGTAGTCTAGAATAATGGAGTGGCCAATATTGTTATTGGTCCACTGCGAGGTAGCTTTTAAGCGGACAGCGGAACATGCCGCTGTTTGCATGCTAAATATATCAAGGGGTATCAGGTAAAGCAGAATGTCCAGAGCAGCGGAGGGGGTAGTTCGGAGTGCTCCGCTAATGCATAGACACGCTGAACGCTAGACTTTTCCCAGCTTGTCGCGGTTTATAGCTTTTTCTAGAGCAGTCCACCAGACAACCACCCCGTAAGTAAGAATTGGTCTTACCACCGATGTATATAGAAAATGCGTAATGCGGGGTTGTATACCCCACTTGTTGCCAATGGCTTTTTTACAAGAGAAAAGTGCTACTGTAGCTTTCTTGACTCTTTCTTGTATATTGGGTTTCCAGCTTAACTTTCTATCGAAGATTAGACCCAAAAATTTTGCTTCGTCAGAGAAAGTTAAGCTTGTACCGCTAATAGAGGGAGGGTCAATATATGGGATTTTATATTTCCTGGAAAAGAGGACAAGCTCGGTTTTGTGGGGGTTAACGCCCATCTCGTTAGCTTGTTAAGAGCGTTTTGCAGGAGTTCCTTTATGGTGTTGAGGTGTTTCCCAGAGACGGCAATAGCAACATCATCCGCATAGGCAATCACTCTGCAGCCCTCCCCTTCCAGGTTTATCAGTAGTTTGTTCACCACCAAGTTCCAGAGAAGGGGAGAAAGAACACCGCCTTGCGGCGTCCCTCGACTGACAGACCTCCTAGCAGATGTTACGCCCAGTTTTGAAAAACAACTACCTATATGCCACTGATTTAGAAGAAACCTTTGCAGAAGAATGCGTCCATTTGTTAGAATTAGACACCGAGGCCGAGCATTCTATTTCTGCCAGAACCCCAAAGGGTTTGTTGCAGTTAATAAAAAGTTTTAATATTTCTGACATGTTCCCGAATGTGGAGATAATATTAAGAATTTTCTTGGCAATGAGTGTTAATAACTGCAGCGGCGAAAGGCCTTTTTCAGCACTTAAAACAGTAAAAAATTACTTGCGCTCCACACTTCGCCAGCAAAAACTTGCAGCGCTCTCGCTAATGTACATAGACGTGATTTTTTACAAACTATTAAATTTGAAAAAAATTGTGGAAAGATTTGCAAACGCTAAAGCACGAAAAAGGACTTTTGTATAATCTAATAATAATTGCTTAATTACTATAATTTTCAAATAAATCATTAATCAGTAGCAAAAATGTTTCACTTGTATGATGCCTCTTCTCTTTTTTTAACAATAACAGAAGTGTAAATATTTAAAAAATACTCAAGTCGAAGCAACTTCACACTAGATGACCACGCTCATGGTCAATGGCAATGGCAACTAAGTTGTCTATAGAAACTAAGCCAATACAAGTCATGCGGCCAAATAGAATTGGTTTTCTACTTGGTAGCCTGCAGCCACTTGTCATGATTTTGGTCTTATAATGCGTGAGGTTGGTTGGTTGGTTGGTTTAAGTGGCTGTAATTCCCGTCATCTGACGAGGGAAAACACAAATAGCGCATTGAGCGCCGTTTTGATACCACAACTAACGGAACCTAAAATTAAAGGGCGAGATGGATATTAAGAGGGCTCAAAACCATCCTGTGGAGTTGAGGAATTTGATGATGTTATTGAAGTGGATGGTATGAATGGCCGAAAGGTCATTGTAGAAGGGAAGACCTAGTGCGCTGCGTCTGGTTTTGGCTAAAGCCGGACACTCACTGAGAAGATGGAACACTGTTTCACTCTTTTCTGTATCAGAGCAGTGGGTGTTATGAGGGATGAAAAGCTTGGCTGCGTGAGTGCCTAAAGGCCAATGGCCCGTACTGATTGCCGTTAGTCTGGCGACATCTACACGCGTTCTGGCTAAGAGGTTGTTTGTTCTGGCATCATCGTAGGTTGGCAAGATCTTTCTTGAAATGACACAGTTCGAACGATTCGTCCATCTAGTCTCAGCCCCTGAGATGAAGTGCAGGAGGATTTCTCTCTTTACAATGCGTGAGCTACTTTGCCTTTGCTTTATGTACGGTCATCTTAAAAAATGGTTTGCCACCCTAAGGTTGAATGTCATGCAGATTAAAGGACAACGTTAGTTTCGCTTGCAGATCGATCTGAAAACTTTTACAGGTAGTATGAACCATGTTAAAATGTTCACACTACTACTCTACTCACTTACTACTTTTTAGGCCGTCCGTAACACACCTGGCGGGGGCGCGTCCTCATAATTAGCCTAGGGCGGTCAGAACTCTTGACCAGTCGCTGATCTAATGGAAAAAAACTACAAAGGAGGCATCGCAAAAGTTCTAACGCCACAAGACAAGCGGAAAATTCAAAGACTTGCTTCTAATACCAATCAATCCACAAACAAAATAAAGGAATTTGAAGGGGTTTCTTTTAGCGAATCCAGTGCACGTCGTGTTATTGTGAGTGCTCCACACACTTAAAAAATTACAAACAAAAACCAGCACCTTGAAATTTCAAGCGATCCCATGATATGAGATGTGGACATTGAAGCGGTCTCAAGAAATTGAAGTTAAGTTGTCTTTTCGGATGAAAAAGAGTTAAACTTGGATTTTCCTGATGGCTAAAACTATTACTTTCATGATCCCCGAAAAGAAAAAAATTGTTTGAAGTGTCATCACTCGATACAAAGAGGTGTTATGGTATGGGGCGCAATTTCGTACTATGGCGCTTTTGAATTGGTAGTCGTTTCCAACAAAATGACTGGTGTCTCTACAAAGTTCTTTTGGAAGCAGCTTTCCCCGCAGTAAATGAGCTTTTTGGACCCATTTCATGCAAGATAATGTCTACAAAATTCACGCGTTGTTAAGAAAATGATTAGCAGTGAAAACATTCAAATATTGCAATATCCGCCGTATTTGTGTGATCCTAATATTATTGAGAATGTATGGGAGCCAAGCAGGATCAATTCTTTAAATTACCTTAAAAGTTTATATGACTCTATGAAGAATAGAATTTTTGAGGTTATATCAATGAGGCAGCACAGATTATTAAAATGACACAATTGATTGAAATAAAAAAATAAAATAAAAAGTGGTCTGGGTGCGACCCGCAAGGTTCACACGACTAACTTCCCAATGGGATCAATATGATTTATGCGGTTAGTGGGGAATTTTGAAATGTGGTTAACCATAAGATATGTTTAAGAATTATTTAATATTAAAAAATGCTCTTTAATATTGTTCATGGAAATTAAATGTTGTTAATAACAGCGAAGTGTGATATATATTAATGCAACCATTGTTATGAACACGGAGTCCTGTAAATTTACATGCATACGAAATAACGGAGCACAATGTAATGATTTGCTCAATGACAAATGACAATAAATGGTACAAATAAAGGCAAATTATTAACTTCCCAGTGGAAGTTCATGTAATGGGGCCGATTTTGTGAATCGCGGATTTTGACATATCTCCACGTTTCAAGGTCACCAGAATCCAAATTCAACGTTTTTACAGAGATGTCTGTCCGTGTGTATGTACATATGTGCGTATGTACGTGTGTACGTTCGGAATTATCTTTCACCACGATTATCTCGAGAACCAAAAAGATGATATTGACATGGAACCGGGTTTATTCGAAGCGTTATTACGTAACTCAGAACTGATTAAGTTTCCAGCGAAATCGGTCCAGCCGTTTTTTGTTCGTCTACCATTATCCATGACTGGTACTTGCAACGCTGAAACCGAAAGGCTTTCTGTTCTAGGTATGTGCGTTAACCACAACCTCTGATTCAACGTTGGAATGACCATATATTCGATGTCGCCAAGAACGCTGCGAAATGTCTAGGCTTCCTTAAGCGATGCAAGAAATATTTTAGCTCTTCTGATCTGCCTACAATTTATAGGGCGTTCATCCGCTAAAAGCTCGAGTACAACGCTCATATCTGGTCCGGTGCACCGATCACATATTTCGAGCTGCTCGACCGAATTCAAAAACACTCGATAGAACTCATTGATGATCGAGACATCGCGAAATCACTTGACTCTCTTAGCCATCGTCGCAATGTCTCCTGCCTTTCGCTGTTCTATCGGTATTTTCACTATAAGTGCTCAAACGAAATAGACAGTTGAATTCCTCGCTTAGAACATTTCAACCGCAACACCCGCCATGCTAGGAATGCACATCCGTTCACCCTTAAGCCTGTATTCGGGCGTACAGTTTAAAACAAGGAATCGTTCTATATCCGTACCACACGATTGTGGAATGCTCTACTATGCTTTATTTTCCCTTCGCACTACAATTTAGAAACATTTAAAGCCAACCTGCGTCGGCATCTCCTCTGTCTCTCCAATCCAAATTTTGCTTCTTCCCGCGCTGTGTAACTATTGACATTATAAGTGTACACAAAATTCCCTTTCGCGCGTGCAAATTATAAAAAAAAAACATAGGGACGGGCTACAGTCCGCTTGGGCGAACTGTTGGATACCCTATTCTTATTCCTATCCCTCATAAGTGGGCGTGACAAAAGTCTTAGTATGGTTGAATTTTTAAGAACGCTCCACATATTTTGTTATATAACATTTAAGGATTTTATCAAAAAAAGCGAAGCTTTTGTAAGAAAAAACGCTACCTAGCTCAAACTTGGGTTTTTCAATAAAATTGTTTTATTTAATTGTGGGCATGTCAGTAGGCGGATTTAAAAGAATTTACGCATGAGTATTAAGTGCCCCTAGAGAGTATATATTAAAAATTTCATAACTCAAACTTTGGATTTTCAAAAAAAGTTTTTTTTTTTGTAAATTGTGGGCATGGCAGTAGGCGCCGCGCCGCCCGCTTGTTCCACTAAATGTCAGAAACCAGTTTCGCCGCGGCATGAATAGTGTGATGCCAACCAAACTGGTTGTCCGGAATAACGTTATTGTTCTCGACCCACTTTAACAGAGCTCTATTGACAACTTTTTCAAAGACCTTGCTAATATTCGGAAGCAAACTAATCGACCGGAGATTGGCAGGGTTCGTCCTATCTTTACGCTTTTACGGGATAGATAGATAGATTTATTTCGCATAATATTGATTTACATTCGGTACGCTACCACACATTTTACATAAGTACAGAGATATGATATTTTTGTATCTTACTCCTGAAATCTGAAGAGAATTATTATTTACAAAATAGCAATCTTTTTGAAGGAAAGTGCGAGAAAAACCTTCAATTTAACAAAAAAATAAATAAATAAATAAATAAATAAATAAAAAATAAATTAATTAATAAATAAGTAAATAAATAAATAAATAAAAAATAAATTAATAGATAATTAGATAAATAAATAAATAAATGATAAATAAATAGATAAATAAATAAATAAAAAAAAAAAGATAAATAAACAAATAAAAAAAAACGAGTAAACGAATAAACAAGTAAATAAATAAATTATTAAATAAATAGACGAATAAATAGATATATTTACATATATATAAGCAAATAAAGACTCATTTGATGGATCAGGGGATTTTCTAAAAAGCTCTTTTTACTTATAAAGTTTGCGGTAAGTTTTTGGATTCTATCACAAATCATTTCAACATTCGCTCTTCTGTGCAAATCTAAGGTGGAGTAATGCCATGGTAGATTCAACATAATTTTTAATAATTTATTTTGAGCTATTTGCAGCTTCTTAATGTGACATTTTGCAGAATTTCCCCATACTTTGCACCCATAAAGAAGAATGGCTTGAAAAATAACCATTATTAATTTGTTTTCAGTGGATAGTTTTGATCCTCTGCTGATAAAGGGGTATAACATTTTGATGGCGATGTTAATTTTTTTTATAGTTTTACTGGTGTGATCTTGAAAAGTTAACCTTGGATCAAGATGCACACCCAGGTACTACACAGATGGTGCCCAAGTAATGTTAGACCCGTTAATATTTATTTGGCTATTTGGAAGATTGCACGATTTTCTTTTTCTGGTAAAAAAGATGGCATGCATTTTCTCAGCGTTCAATTTGATTTTCCATTTTTTAAAATAACTTGCTAATATTTCCATCGCATTTTGTAGATTCCTCTCAACGTTGAGAGCGAATATATGTGATGAAAAAATTGCAGTGTCATCCGCGTAAATACCAATTTCACAGTTCGGTACACTCGGTAAATCAGAAGTGTATATATTGTATAAAATGGGCCCGAGAACGGAACCTTGCGGCACACCTGCGTGAAAATACACTAAGTTGGACGCGCTACCATTAACATGCACACTGAAACAACGGTTTGACAAGAAACTTTGGACTAATTTACATAGATACGAGGGAAAATAAAAATTTATCATTTTGTGTATGAGGCCAACGTGCCATACAGAATCAAATGCTTTCTCTATGTCTAATAGTATCATTCCCGTTGATTTTCCTTGTTCACGGTCTCTTTTGATGCTATTTGAAATCCTAAGGCAAGTACTATGGAAGCGACGAAAACCAAACTGTTCATTCGGGAATATATTCCTGTCAGAAATAACACCAATTAATTTTTCCTTTATTACCCTTTCCAAGATTTTGCTTACACTGCTTAGCAAGCTAATTGGCCACAACTCCCTCGGCATTCTGTATTTTTACCTGCTTTCAAAATAGGAACAACTTTGGCTTTTTTTCCAGACAGGAGGAAAGTAATAAAACTTAAGGCATGCATTTATTATCACCGTCAATATTTTAATTGCAGAGGCAGGCAATCTTTTAATGTAAACGTTCCTTATGTTATCAAGTCCTCAAACTTTGTTAACTTTTATGGAATTTATGATGTATTTGGTGTCCCCTACTGTTATAATTTCGTTTGGAGGGAATTAAACAGATGCAAAATTGAGATCGCGAACCGTATCATGAACTAAGGCGGTTGTAGTTACGTCTCCTAAATCTTGCGACACCATATGATTATTTGAGAAGTTAAAAGCGAGTTCTTTCGCCTTCTCAGCATCAGTAAAGAAGGTTCCTCGCGTTGATTTGAGGCAGCGAATTGGTATATTTTTACTCCTAATTACTTTTGCAATGTTCCAAAATGGCTTTGCACTTTTCTCTAGAGAACTAAGCTTTCTGTCCCACTCTCTATTGCGATGTTGTAAGATGAGTTCAGATATTAGCTTATTCAAATAGGAAAGTTGGTGCCGAAATATAGGGTGGCGATATGTTTGCCAGTTCCTTCGAACAGAATTTCTGGTTCTTATAAGTTCTATCACATGCATGGGGAGTCTTGTGCTGGAGTTCTTTTTTTCTCTCTTTGGGATACAAGTATCAACAAAACTCAATATATTACGCGAGAAGAGATCAACCAGAGAATCTATATCTTCTTCGTTTGATATGTTCAGTAAATTTGCGGAGATATTCCTTGATTTACTGTTTAGCTCTGAGCGGAAGCGCGCCCAATTCCCATTTTTAACATCCAAAAAGTATTGCACTTTTCGCTCCCCCGACCAAAGAAGCCTGCAAAGTACAGGCTTGTGATCGGAGCTAAGCTCATTTAAAGATATTGGCTGAGAAATTTGACTAGAAGTGTTTGTAATAAACAGATCAAGGACCGAAGGACTTCCACGAGAACAAGCAGGAACATAAGTGGGACTAGGAGGAAACAGAACAGATATTGGTAACATGACACAAAGATTTGCAAGTAAATTTCCCCATGTATTTGCCCTATTGCAACCCCAGTCCTTATGTCGGCAATTAAGGTCACCTCCAATCAAGAAATTTTCTCTGATTGAAAATAACTTCCTAAGATCATTTTTCAAGCCTAATCTCTTCTCTAACGTTGAACCTTTACCATTAAAATAAACACAAAAAATTTGCATGGTTCTTTGGTTTCTAAGCTTTACTTCTATACCTTATACCTATGTTTTCAACATACTTTGTTTTCACAAGAGGCAAGGGCGAATGCTGAATTGACCTTCTTATCAGAATCGCTACACCGCCACCTCGCCTACACCTACCGATTCTACCAACACGATAGCACTTAAAATCACGTGTAGATAACTTAATATCATGCTTAAGCCATGTTTCTGTAATTAATGCAATATCAATACTGTTACCATTCAAAAAATCTAAAAATTCCATATATTTATTACGGATACCTCTCGCATTCCAATTTATTATATTCATAGGGTTTACCACAGCTAGCTTCCAATGCGTCGGATAATGTGCATTATTCAGCGCATTGTTAAAAAGCGTGGTAAAAATGTCGACAGCCTCCAGAGGCAGGTGTCTCAATACGACGTTTGGGACACCATCCATCGCCGCTGACTTTTTATTCTTTAGTGACTCGAAGATGCACAGAAGATCATCCTTTGACGCGAACAAGTGCGATGCATCTCGGCCATTGGCCACAACTGGATTAGCATGGTTTGCATCATTGAATACGGTGAATCCGTTATTCTCAGATCGCCAATTCTCAAGTTCGGTGCGCAGATAGAAGTACCTCGAAACAAGCGCCCAGCAAATCCACTTTCTCCTGTGGGTCTGTCTGTTCGCCGTTGTCTGGGAGATTCCTTGTGATCCTTCCTCCTGAATAACTTATTTATCTGTGGGAACATATTTGGACTACAGGTTTTAATAGCCCGAATTTTATTGGCCCAATACAGACTTACAGATTTTCTGTAATTATCTTTAATCAGCTGTTTCAGAATTCGGATCTCTGACTTCAGCATCCTTACCTCCGGGTCGTTGCGGTCAGTAAATTGCCTGTACAGCCGTTTAAGCCTCGAGAGCAGTCTACTTTTCTCTCTGTATAGTGCGTCGATTGTAGGGTTTCTGTACTTTTCTGTCTGGTCGTCGTCGTACTCCTCCAGCAGGAGAAGTGCGACCATTGTGCACTTCGATAATCGAATGAACACACTGCTTTGTACTCCTCGGTCGGGTACCGTATTGCGGCGGCGAGTCACTTGTTTTGATGTTTGCCAGTTAAAGTCTTGCGTCCGTTAAGGCCAAGTTCAGGAAAGCATCGCTTCTTGAGAAAGAAGGGATATCTGTCGCGTACAACTCAAGTTTGTACTCAATCATATTGAGTCGCCACCAATCATGAAAATGGTTGCCCCTGGGATTTGCCTCCGGTAGTCCGATGCACTAACCACTGAGCCACTGCGCCCGACTGTTGCTCCTGTATAGCAGTTTAAAACTAACTTGTTGTGCGAAGAACACGTTAATGATATTTTAAAAATTTTGTGGAATCTCAAGAATAAATTCTTGAACAAACACGTTACGCTTGTGGAGAATACTTATGTTGTTGAAAGATAACGTTTTAATGTAGTACCAAAAAATAGTTTTTAAAAATAATTTGTACCGACGGGTTGGGTACGATTGAACGCATTTTAAAGTCTCGCATTATCAAAATCTCGCATTTACAAAATCTCGAATCAAAAATCGAGAATAAAATTTTTTTTGAATTTATATTAATTTTTGAGACAATGGTAAACAGTGGATGGGTGACCCGCTTCGTGGGTTAAATGGATTTCACGATTTTTTCCTCATGGCTTAGCCCGCTCACACAACTAAGGGTAGCGTTGGTGCTAGTGTTTTCTGGCAGGCGCCAGCCTACTTTTTCGAATTAAACAGTGTTTGGTAAACTATGTTTAAAATCGAGATTTCTCTCTAAACCAGCGAGATTTTGATAATGCAAGATTGTGAAAGTACTACAATTTGTTATTTGGGGTTTACTTAAAAAAATGGGAGATTTCGTGATTAGAGATTTTAGTTTGCGGTCAATCGTACCGCTCCCAATTTTTATCGCAAGACTTGATTGTTAAATTTTCAACTTGATTTTTGTAAAGAAATAATAATGGCATGAGTTCGATATTCAATTTTATCGATGAAAATTGGAAAAAGCTTATAACACCTTAACGGGGGAGATAGACCCTCTCCCCGCTCTCCTATAGTGAAAAATACTTGTATCTTACCTCTGAATAAAAATCCGTTATTCATTTTCGCCGCCTAAGTTATCGTTCTCTCCCTGAAGTAATAATTTTTTGATTACACGCAGCAAAGAGAAAATATTTATATAAAGGGTGTTCAAATTTGACGTATCATTTTAAATTGGCCGCCACTTTTTTTTCAGCTATTAGATAACACCGAAGTTTTTTCAGGTATGAAGTAAATACATTCCCCTTAGCTAAAATGGATCGGTACACTATTGAGCAACGTGTTTTTATTATTAAAACTTATTTTAAATATGGTGAACGTTTTGCAGAAGTTGAAAGAAAATTTCGTTCAAAATACGGTAGAGAAAATGGTGCGTCAAACCTTGGTATTAAACTTATCGCTCACAAATTTGAAGAAACTGAATCGGTTCAAGATCAGCGAAGTATAGCCTATCAACGTAGTGGTCGTTCGTGTGGAAATATTGCAGCTGTTAGCAGAGGTGTTGCTGAAGAGCCAAGGACGTCAATTTATCGTCGTTCACAGCAATTAAACCTCAAACTTTGTTTAACATTTGCACAAGGATCTGCATGTAAAGGCCTGCAAAATACATTTAACATAAGAATTAAAGCCAACTGAACACGCAGCGCGTCGGCAGTTCGTTAATTGGGCCATAGAGAAGCAACAACAAAATTACAATTTTTTCAAGTAAATTATCTTCACCAACGAAAAGGCCAATGAAACCAAAAAAAGTTACTGTATGGTGTGGATTTTGGTGTGGTGGTCCATTTTTCTTTGACGATGAAAATGGCAATGAAGTTGCTGTGGATGGAGCTCAATATCAAGCGATGATTAGAAACTTTTTGTGGAGTCAATTGGAAGATATTAATGTGCAAAATATGTGGTTTCAATAGGATGGTGCAACATGCCACATAGCAACAAACCCAATCGATCTTTTGATGAGAAGTTTAACAACCGCATAATTTGTCGAAGAACAGACGTGAATTGGCCACCAAGATCATGCGATTTAACACCACTGGATTTTTTCTTATAGGGTTTCTTGAAGAATAAAGGTTATGCCGATAATCCTCAAACTGTTCAACACCTTAAAGACAACATCATCGAGCAAATATCACTTATTGAACCATCATTATGCTAAAAAGTGAGTCAACAATTTGGTAAACAGGTTGACAGTCTGCCGAGCTAGCAGAGGATGCCACTTGGACGACATTCTTTTTCATTATTAACCGAAACCAATGTACATTAATTTCCAATAAAAATAAATACAGATTTCACACAATTTATTTCTTCCATTCAATTTAAATGATACCTCAAATTTGAACACCCTCTACATCGTTTTTAAATTGATTAACTTCTATAATTTGTTTACTAGCACGTCAATCTAATCCTGCCCAACTCCCTAATCTGTTTTGGATCCGCCAGGGTAAAACACGATCGATGTGTAACCATAGTGACAACACTGAGCAATTGCCGGGTTGACACCGAAAAGTGCCTACCGTAATCGAACAACACCAAACCTTAAAAAAGGACACCACATCGGTCGAATAATTTTATAAAATATCGAATGTCCATGTCCTTTTGATAAGTCCAAAAAAAGTCTCCGATTACACATTTATGCAAATTTTATAGTTTCCAGTTTGTGTTCGTCCTTTTACCGAAAGGCTTCTAATACACGGACCATACCTCGTCTATTGTTTCCTGTAATTGAATCATTTCGGGATTAAACAAAGGGCATTGTTTTGAGCAATAACTTTCACTCAAAAGGATCTTTATGACCCACAACAGAAGCTGGCCAGCAGCTGGTCATCCTGGAAAAGAATGCTACAGTTGCATACAGTGACGTGGCAGTATCAAATTGCGGTCAATCCTGTTTGCTGTGAAAAGGGGTAAGCTGTATGTTTGTTGTCCTCTTGAGAAAAAACCTCTTGTAATCCTTCTGTTGAATGACTTTCTTCTTTAAAGAGTTTGTCATGTGTTTTTTTTTTAAATTTATTGTCATCCCTTAAGAAAAAAGTAAGGGTGACTTTAGAACTTTCTTTTGATCTTATTGGCAACGTGTAAATCCGAATGTAAATCGTTATAAGTCCTTTAAAAATGTGAAAGGAGCAATCAGCGATGCTAGAATAGTGCAGAGGTGCCAAACATATTAATTCAAAACGAAGGGGTTATGCGAGACTAGTTTCCTGTGTCTTTTTGCGTCCTATGTGTTGCAAATGATTAATGTCCAAAAAATGATAATTTGTTATTGTATATTGTACAGTCCCTCTTCAATTGAGTTGTAATATTTGTAATTGTCCCACTTATGTTAATGCCTGAGCAGCGGGGGCATTTGAATGCTCTCATGCAAAGGAATCGCTTATGGGACACGAAAGTGAAAGAGTTCCTTTTATTTTGTTCAGTGTGTTATTCGAGAGGACTCGGAGTATCATTCACAAATAGTTACAAAAAGGACAGGACGCGTTTTGTTTTGTAAATATTGCGTGAGTTATTAATAGTTTCAGTTCGTCCTTTGAGCCTTCTCCCATTTGGAAAAATATTAAAATTTTGTTTCAATTTGAATGATTTTGAATGTGTGACATCTCACACATTTGTCATTCAGCGATGATAAATATTACAGTTTCGAAATGCAAATGCATTTTGGAAAATCCTTTGTTATAGCGTCAGCATCCTTATCGTTGGCATACAGTTTGAAGATTAATGAGATCTTAATCTGCTTTTGTAAGGCGAGAGTGTGAGATCTTATTTTGTTCGCGGCGAAGGAATGCAGATGTCAGAATGACAGGAGTTATAGTTTTAGTTTAGTACGCAATGTGCAACCTCAATTTATGGGCACTTAGAAGGGTTAAACTCTTGATGACTTTCGGAACAATTAATCTATACCTATTGAAAGACCAAATGCATAGATGAGCTTTATTAGATAGTCGACTTCCACATCCCGCAAATTGGTGGTGCCTCTCTCGAAGTTTCCTTCTGCTGAATATATGTGAAACATAGAAATAACATTCCCTGACGATTATTTGCAAAAGTGCTGGTCAAAGATGGCCAATTTTTTTGGGAACAAATTTTTTTGTCGTCGCTCCGTGAATGGGGGCAAACGGGCAATGCTTTTTTTCAGCAGTTTTTTCGTTGGAAGGCAAATTGAGAGAAACTTTAAAAGCCGACTTTTTTACTCTTCTGTGATCAAGTGCAAACATTGATTGTGCCAGTTACGCACGCTATACGTCGCAGAGTACTGGACAATAAGCAGGAAGGAAGATATTTGGTTCAGCGTGCAAGGAAGGCTAATATAGAAGATGATTCAACCGCGAACACAATGTCCTCCTCCCTAACGCCGCCCGATGGCACGATGAGCAGTAGGGAGACAGGGAATCATAAAACTCACACTTAACGCAACCTTACTATTTCTTCTGTGAGGTTCGCCGGTTTGTCCCCAATAGATATCCACAGGTTTCCCGGTTGCGGATCATTTCGATACTGAGGCAAATCAAATTGTGATGTTGTTCAATCCCAAGCGTATAGAAGCTTCAAAAACACTGATTGGGAAGCATTTCGATTAAGCCTTCACAGCAACATTTTCCGCTTAAATGTACCTTGCGATAGAAACATAACTGATCCAGAAATCGATGGCTTCATAAGCGAACTTAATTCAAAAACTACAACAGTTGGAGAATCCAATTCAGTCATGTGTGAACGTAAAAACCTTAAATATAAAGACGTTTCTGAATTCGCCATCAAACTTATGAAAACGAGAAGCACTTGGCTAAAACGGTTAAAAAGAATATTCCATAAGTACTTAAACAAAGTTAATTTTGAGTACCGCGAACTCTCATCCAGAATTTCATGTCTAACCAAGCTCATTAATGAAAGAGTTAATATTGATCTCAACAACGCGTTTAAAAACAGGCTTCAAGAAATACGTCCTTCTCCACAAGCATTCAAGGAAATTGACAAAATCACTGGAAGAAAATTCTTCGGCACCGACATTTCCAAAGATGTGCTTACCTCTACAATGGCCTTGATTTAGTTGACACTCAGCCAAAAATGAATGCCTTCCAACTTTTTTTTCAGCTTTGTATACAGAAAAGATTCCTAATTTGATAGTAATTTCACCAACGAAGTTTGCTCCACGGTTAAACAATTTTGTTCTTATGATTTCAACACACCCATCATCACATTTTCAACTTCCAACCCCTCTTATAATCCTAGAATACCTCCTTTTACTACCCCACAGCAGGTCCAAATTTGCAGATCCAACCTAAAAAATAAAAAATCGTCAGGAACTGACGGGATATCAAATTTTATCTTGAAAAATGCTACCTTTCTCTCGATTCTCTTCTTTCATATTTATTTAACCATTGCATTAACAATAGCTATTTTTCTTTGAATTGGAAAATAGCAAAATTGTTACCAATTGCAAAAAATAAATCCTTCAAAGAAATTCAAAGTTTTAGACCTAAGTATATCATTGCTCTCAAACATTGGAAAACTTTTCGAAAAAATACTATCAGAGCCCATAAACTTATTTTGCGACAACATGAATATAATACCTAAAAATCGTCTTGGATTTTGAAAAGAACATTCCACAGAACAAGCAACACTTCTTCTTTGCAACAAAATTGTTCATAACTTGAACTTGAACTAAGAAATGTAGAGTATGTGTAAAAATATACTCGAGAAGGCATTTGATTCCCTCTGGCACAAGGGACTGTTATACAAATTAATGAAACTTAATTTTCCTAAGTGGATTATTCGAATGGTATCAAATTTTCTCGAAAATCGATTTTCCTTAATATTTATACTATCTGAACAATCAGATTTGTTTTGAATATTTTCGGGAATCCCACAAGGCTCGATTTTGGGCCCAATTTTATTCATCATATACTTGGGTCATTCTTTTACAAACCGAACACCATTCTGACCGACACATTTTTGATTTGCCTGAAATTTTTTTTACGGGTTATACATATATCGAAAAAAAAGAGACACGTGTTCGAGATTATTTTTTTTTGAAGATAGAAGGGGTTAAAAGTTTGAGATTTTTGCCTTGGAGACTCATTTTCAAAAATTGAGAACTCCGGTTCTTTTTAAGCTAAAGAAAGCTTCCTTTTTTCATTGTCAAGATAAAAGAATGCATTCTAGGATAAAAATAGTTCTAACAAAATTTATAAAAAAAATTTATTATTGTTATAAACAATTTAATTGTTTAAATCAATTTTTAACAATGTTATCCACCACTTAGCCTGTTTTAAGTATCACCGTCGTATTCTACGTCAAATTTTACATCTAAAATGCTTTTTTTATCGATCGAGAAATGATTATTACTATTGCAAACAAATTAAATAAACTAGCGCGGTACCGGAATTCGGCGCACCAGTTGCAAAGTATACCTCATATTCTCGCCTCATACCGTTGTTTTCTGTATTATATGAATAATAGTATATATATAATTAATTGAACAATATTATTGATTAATAAAATCATTTTAAAAAATTGGGGCAAATTTTTTTTTTATACAAAGACAATTGCTTTTCTTCTAACTCTTGAAGCGAGATTGGAATCATACAATGATATTTTAAAGTTCCTTTTATCATTAAAGCTTTTTGGAAACGTACTGATAGTCGGTTTTCTTCTTGGTTGTACTCATCATTGGTTGAATAGGAACACGTAATACTTGGTAGAGCTTCTATAGCCCAGTCGAATAACTCTTTCGGTGTACGGATGGGATTATTCGCCCTTTGATAGCTTGCTCTAGCAGCAAGTCGTTTCAGAGTTCCACCTACTCCGTCACATGGTCATTTGCCATGTGATGTTGGGAAGAAGTGCCACTCAGCTGCCATTTTAAAATCTTCAAAATGGTGCGTAAGATTTATAAAATTCTTTTTATTTTTATATTGTCCATTGTATATTATTTTATTGGCATATTTTAGATGTGTTTTTATAAATTTTACTAGTTGTCTTTGAAATAGATGTACAGCAATAGTACGAGTATCATGACACGTAGGCACTCAGAAACAGAAACAAAACTTTTAATTTTTAATTCGTCGTTGTCATCTTTGTAGTAAAAGAAAATGGATGTATTGTTACTTGATCATTATTCCAATGTATGTCCATCACAGTAATATCCTGATCTACGCTGATGATATGAAAATATATAAATTTATCACTAGTCAGCAAGACAGAATGTTTCTTCAATCTGACATTAATAGCTTCGCCAATTGGTGTGATAAAAACGGTTTATCCCTGAACCCAACTAAATGTCAATATATGACATTCTCTAGAAAGAATATCCCTTCCACCTTTCAATATTCTCTGTCTCAACATATTATTTGTAATGTTGATAATTTTAAGGATCTTGGGGATTATTTCGACCCCAAACTGGTTTTTGCTAAGCATATTAATTCTATTAATAATAAATCTAGTTCTATGCTGGGCTTCGTGAAAAGGTGGGCCAAAGAATTTAATGACCCATACGTTACTATGTCCTTGTACAATTGTTTTGTCCGTCCGATTCAAGAGTATGCCTCTCAAGTTTGGACACTGTTCTACAACATTCATTCAAATAGAATAGAAGCCATTCAATGTAAATTTATTCGATTTGCACTTAGAGGACTTCCATGCGATGATCCATTTAACATTCCTCCCTACAGTCAACGTATCAAGCTTCTTCAAATGTTACCCCTTTCTCAACGAAGGCTTAATAGCGATATCATTTTTTACAGCAGCTTATATCCGGTCAAATAGATGCACCTGACTTGCTGTCGTCTATTGGCTTTAATTTTCGTGGTGGTGCCCATAAATTACGCAGTGTTGAATTATTGTTCAGCCCCGATCATAGAACGAATTATGGGAGGCATGTGCCTATTAGTCGCATGAGTAGAATCTATAATCTAAATGATCATTTATTGAATTGCATGTTAGTGAAATTAAGCTAAAAAATATTTTGCGTAATAATGCTTTAATGTCTTAAATTGTTTGCATTATTTTGTGTCTGGTTAGTATTTTATAGGTACATAATTATTGTATTTTTAATTGTTTTGTCCTTACTAACACCTGCACTAAATGAGCCTGTGAGAGCACTTTTAGTGCCGGCAATTTCTACTCGTGATAGTTGGTTGCTTTAAGCACTCCACGACACAGAGCTGATAGTGCATTCAAAGAAAAAACAAAATCCATAGAAAAACCCTTTATGATATGCTTCATTGTAGAGATGGTAATACTCTTCTGATGTACTTCAGTCACACACACTGATTATTTTGGTGGATGATAATAGCAAGCGAACACAAGACGATCATGCTCATTCCCATTCGGCTGTGTGGGAGACTGGTTGTGGTGGGTTGTATGCGAATTTTAGGAAAATTACAACAACAATTCCTTGGTATGACAGTGGTTTGGTTTTTATTTCAGTGGCAATTCTTGCGTTTGAGTGCCGTGAGAGTATCTACAGGCACCACTGGTAGTTTTTCTACCCGCTCCTCCATAAGGCCTTTACTGACAATTTTTGTTGGATAGAGTATAGTTGATTACTTTCAAAAATGGGGTTTGAATATTAACTGTGAAAAGTCTAGTTTTACATGCTTTCGAAATGCAAGCGGGAAATGCCATCGACTGGCTGTAAGGGAAAGTAAAACACTTTCGTTAATAATGAATAACAGTCCCATTCCTCTTAGCTCTGGTTCCTTTTTAATAAGCATGCACGTAAAACATTATCTAAAGCTGAAGCTGTAACCGCTACATTGAAACCAGTCTTGCATTCAAGGGCAATGTCGAAGAATACAAAAATACTATTATGTATATAAAACTCTTATTCGTCCAATTTTGGCATACGGGTTCTGCATATGGCTTACTTTTTCTCCCACAATAGCCAAAGAGATGAACAAATTTGAAAGACATATTTTGAAATTTTGCTGCGGAAAATTTAGAAGGGCAAACAAAAAAAACATCTCGAATAAAATAATTTATGAATCATGTAAAGTAACACCGCTTCTAACATATTTAATAAACCTCACAACAAATAAACTTCAGCGAATTGAACATCATCCGAATCCATTAATTAAGTCCTTATTTGCTTCTAACATAACAGAGTGCTTGTTAAATAATTATTTTATTTCTTCATTCAATATGCTTCAACATAGATCCCTGTCAACTATTGTACCTGATTTAAGTAGGGTCTCAATTGTTCCGTTCTACGAGAGAGTCACACGCCTTAACCTAAGAGGATAGTAAAAATCCCTTAACTCATACTAACATATCACACTCGAATTATGTATCTAAATATGTTGTTTTATTTTGTTTGTTTTTTGTCTAGCCATATCTTTAAGTATTTTTAAGTATTTTTAAATAAAATAAAGTAAAGTATACCGAGAGATAACTTTTGCTATACAAAATATTATATTTATCCACCAAATATGTGTAAGTCATGAAATAAAATAACTTGTTTGAATTGCTTTGCGGGTCATAACTGATAAGTCGGCTATATACTTTTATGTTAAACAGTTACTGTTAAAAAAAAAATAAAACTTAAGTTTTTCAAAAATGCTCAATAAAAGAAATGAATGCAAATGTGATGTTGTTCAAATTGTGTGATACAAGAGTTCTGAGGGCTCTTACGATTTCGGCACATGCATGCTCTTGTTATCGATATCCAACTCTATGTGATTTACCAAAATGTGGATAAAGTCCAAAAAGCATAAATGTATTGTCTTGTATTGAGAATATGCTCGCGACAGGAAGAACTTCGTCTTCCACCTTCCAGTCGAAACCTCCGTTTTAACAACCAAGCCATATCGTGGATGCAACAGCGCTTGGTCTGGACCACAGAAGAAGGGTGCTCAAATCACAGAGTAAGGGGAAGTTCGTTGATAGCTGCTCAGCAATTCACACAATTTTAAGGTTTTGAAATAAATACATCAATTAATATTTTCCATAAACGGTTTATATAGGACCTAAAACCTAGCTTCTCCAACCATTTTTTTTTTATTTAAAGTTGTTTGTTGACATTTTGTACTTTTTATACTATACGTAAAAATAGTGTCAAATGCCAATTTAAAGGGCTTCATTGCAAATAGTTGAAATATTGGTGGGGTGACCCTGAAGACATTAGCAAAAAGATACAGGATTATATAAAATGCATCTAAAAAAGTACAATTCAAGTTAAATTTAAATATTCATTTAAAAATAAAAACATAGGGGCGGGCTACAGTCCGCTTGGGCGAACTGTTGGATACCCTATTCTTATTCCTATATCTCATAAGTGGGCGTGGCAAAAATTTAAAGGATTTTATCGAAAAAACTAAGCTTTTGTAAATAAAAACGCTCCCTAGCTCAAACTTTGGTTTTTCAATAAAATTGTTTTATTTAATTGTGGGCGTGTCAGTAGGCGGATTTAAAAAAAATTTAAGTATGACCATAAAGGGCACCTAGAGAGTATATACTATAAATTTCAGCTCCCTAGCTCAAACTTTGGACTTTCAAAAATAAAAAAAAAATAATTGTGGGCGTGTCAGTAGGCGGATTTTGAAAATATTTACACATGAGCATAAAGGGCCCCTAGAGAGTATATATTAAAAATTTCAGCTCCCTAGCTCAAATTTTGGTTTTTCAAAAAAAATATTTTATTTAATTGTGGGCGTGTCAGTGGGCGGATTTTGAAAATTTTATGTCCCAAGCAGTTTTATGGGCCACAGATCATATATAAAAAATTTCAGCTTTCTAGCTCAAAATTCAATTTTTCCCAAAATTTGTTTTATTTAATTGTGGGCGTGTCAGTGGGCGGATTTTGAAAATTTTATGTCCCAATCAGTTTTATGGGCCATAGATCATATATAAAAAATTTCAGCTCTCTAGCTCAAAATTTGATTTTTTCCAAAATTTTGTTTTTTTGAGTTTGTGGGCGTGTCTGTGGGCGGATTTCAAAAATTCTTAAACTTGATTATTTCGGGACCCTAGAGAGTATATGGTTAAAATTTCAGCTCTCTAGGTCCAGTTTAAAGGCCTAATTTTTGCCGACGGACGGACGGACGGACGGACATGGCTAGATCGACATTACTATCGATGCTGATCATAAATATAGTAACTTTTAGGGGTCTACGGGCAATATTAAGGTATGTTACAAACTATGCGTCAAAATTAATATACCCCTAGAATAGGGTATAAACATTTAATTTCATAAACATAAACCTTATGCGTAAACCGTTCAAAGTTACAACGAACTACAAGAACTTTTATATATGATGTTACTTGCCGCTACGGGAACCCTTCATGGGCGAGTCCGACTCGCACTTGGCCGCTTTTTTTTTTTAAGAGAGGCACTACGTCCACATATTTGAGAGCAAAAGGCAAAACTCCAGAAAATATGCTTCATTTAAAAAAAAATGCTAGTACATTTACCAAGAAACGTCAGATGCTTTTTATAATCGTATTCGAGATGTCATCATAGCCGCAAGCATTAGAACCGTTAAGGGACACAATGACTTTTAAAACTTCAAATGCAAAAGAAAAACTATTACAATTCAAATACTCCCCAGTATAACAGTAAGACGAACAACTCAGTTGCCCTGTTTGTAAAGACAAATTGATGGCTATATTGACGAAAATTAATTATTGAAAGCGTTAGCATCATCGAATTCGTCAGACACATTGCAGCCATTAGTACGAATTGTTGTAGGCTTGGAAGACTTTTTTTAAAATACTATTAACAATTTGCCATTTACCTACTCTTAAGATTACCTTTAGCAAAAAAGAAACGATTTTTATAGTAGTTTATAGAATTTCGGTTTTAAGCCTAGAACATAATTGTTTTGATTGATCACTCAATCTATAGTTGTTAGGATTTTTTAAACACTTGATTCTTAATTAGTTTTTTCTCTGAACTTTTTTAACCAGAAGGCTTAAAATCCAGGGCTTAAGTCTTTTGCCACACACATTTGTGTGTGCGAAGCTATATTTTTGACACGATTGGAAGGCATCTAGAACTTAACGCCGATTGAGAAGCTTCTAATGTACTCTTTGATGTTTGTCAGCCTTTTGCAAGAGATGGGGCAATAGAAAAACTTTTAGTTTTTCCGTAATGAGATTTAAATCTCGAACTTCTCGCTCAGTAGTTTAACGCACTAACACCACTGAGGCACTGCGTTAACGGGTTCTTCAACCAAACGCGAATGCCATATTTAGGCAAAATCACAATATGAATAGATTAAATAATCCACCTGACCACGAAAATTACGGCACATTTTACATACGGTTATATTTTGCGTAGTGCAAAGGTCAAAATTATTGTACAAATAGTTATCGTGCGGATAAAAGCCTTAAAGTGGTGACTTTCATGCGTTCTTTACATGTTGCTGACTAAAATGCTCTGAAAAATTAGATTAGGTTTTTTTGATAACAATCCAATGACAAACTGTGACTACTAAAATAACTCTGACAAATAGTCTATCTTAAAATATCTATCTACAAAATGAGCAAAATCCTAACTACCCGGAACAAATGCATGTTGCAAAATGCGAATAGCACTATGCATGTGCACACCTATAACATGCATAATTATGTACATACATAAGTCTTAACCATTAAAAGATATATTACATTCCAATACTAACTACCGCCACAACCCTTCTATTACAAAGGAGAGAACGTTTGCCAAACGCTTCAAACCCTCTGCAAAAAAGATTTGCATTTCTTCGTCCCATTGTGCATGTAATAAACGACCTAATCCCTATTCGTCAAGCGCCAGGATTTTCCATCTGACACCTTTTATTGCCCATACCTAATCCTGTCAAGCGACCCCGGAAATATCCTCATTCAGGAATGTTTTTAGCATCACTTAACAATATTCTCTCACAGTCAAACTGCAATCTTTTTTTTTTGCATTTATATATCCAATCGTATCGCTTTAATAGACTTACAATCTATGATTCCTTGATCCTTGGTGCTTCTCCTCTTTTTTTGCATAATAGATGAATGGGAAATAGTTGAGTCCTTTTTAAACATCGATTTTATTGCACTCAAATTGGATTTTCTGCAGTGTATCGAATTTTGTGTTGGTATCGTTCCAATATTAACTACTAGATATATTGTATCGTTGTCCTTGCTTTTACGACTAACGGAAAATTGTTTTATTTTATTTTTCCATGCAAAGAAACTTTTTTTACGATTCCAAAAAGGAATCATTCATTTGACTTGAGATTAGTTTTTCAATAAGAATATCATGTTACCTCATGGCAAGAGTGCATCTTATCTGCACCGGAGTGCACCAGATGTTTTGTTCTCAACGCCAATCATTCCAGTTGATGATCATCCGTTTTCAAAAAAAGAATCGTAAACCCTTTAAGTTTACGGCTTAATCCTTCGACTAAGGTTCCAAAGACAACAGTTCTTTTTCGGGGCTGTGAATACAAGTCTCTGTAATTTGATTTGACATTTTAGTGCTGCATCCTTTGTACAGTTTTGGTGGTAGATATTTTTGTTTCGGTAGACTGTGCATTTGGTTATTCATTGTAATTTGACCTCATTCATGATTTTTGAATTTAGTCCCTAATCTTACTCGTTATTTTTATTGAAGACCATTTTTACTCATTCCTGATGTGGTTGCATTGTTTTCGCAGACAAAACGTTAATATTTAGATACAATTTTAGTTGCTATTGTGGTAAAGTAGTAGGAAGTGGCGATTTCGAAAGTAGTTTCTATCATATTATTTTCAATTGTTTTGTTTCTTTTCGAGGTCCGTAGAAACAATGGACGCTGTCATTATTTAAAACGCCCCATTCGTCCGAATCTTCTTCTTCTTCTAAAAGCACGAGATTATGATCTGGATGAAAGCGATCATAACCATCTTTACTGAAGCCCTTGAGGTCAGCCTGTGGGGTTCCTCAGTTTGACTTCAACAAACATCTACATCGATAGCCGTCTCACTTGAGGCCAGTCAAATCCTGGTATTATTATATTTGTGTGAATGAGGAGTTTTTAGGCCTGTTTTTTATAACGATTTCGATCCGCTTATTGATTTTTGTTTGATCGTGGTTTTACGACACCGGTTATCTCTAGTTGTGTCAACCCACGTATTTGCAACCAGGACATTGCGGGACAGTTTCAAGATGTTTAATGTGCCGCAGGCGCACTTACTTACTTACATATACTTTACGGGCTTCCGACCCGTAAGGATCACTGCCTCAGACACTGCAGCCTTCCATCCTCCGCGATCTCGGCACGCTGCTTCCAGTTGCCCAGACCAAGCGCTCTGGCATTCGCGATTGCTTGGTCTTTAAAACGGAGGTTCGATCTTCTTTGTCGTCCCGAACCTGGCGGCTTGGAGCCGAAGATCCTTTTCGCTGGAGCATTATAGCCCATTCGCTCGATGTAGTTGAGCCAATGTAGTCGGCGCGTTTTAGCTTTTCGGACTGCATCCACATCTTGGGACAGAGTTGCGGTTGAATCTTCTCCGTTCGCCCTCCTCCACACAGGACCAAAAAACCGATGGAATATTTTTCTTTTGAAAAAATCCAATATAAGCCCTTCTTTCCTGCTAATCATTCAGTCCACGGCATCATAAAGCAGAACTGGCAGTATCAGTGTTTTTTACAGCTTACACTTGATCTCCCGGGTAAGGAATTTTGAACCCATTAGTTTTGCCAAACCGAAATAGCGACGGTTTTTTAGAATAATTCTTCGTCTTATCTCCACTAAGTTATCATTCGAGGTGTTGATGTTTACTCCGAGTAGCTACTATCAACAGTGACCCTTTGTCCTAGTCGGTGGACAGATGTTCGTTTGTTTGTTGAAAGCAAGTTCTTAGTTTTGCCCTCGTTAACTTCAAGCTATACTTATTTTGCCATGAAAACCTCTACAACGGCACACTGAGATCGACCGGTGATGTCGATGTCGTCTGTGTATCCTAGTAGTTGGAAGGGTCTGTTGAAGATAGTGCACTCCACGTTGAAACCTGCCCTGCGCACTGCCCCAGAACAAGATTGAAGGAGTCAGATGATAGCGTAGCTCTATAATCCGGTGCAGGTTTAAAATAGTTCGGATTTGCAACGCGTGTTTTCTAGCGCCACGCGTCACAGCTTGATCAGTTTTGCCAGTATTTCGAATTCGGCCATTGCGAAGTAGAGATCCTGGCGATGATTGCTATTGTTTAGATAGATAGATAGATAGATTTTTTATTTCGTCACAAAATTACAAATAGAAGCCATCACACAATTTAAAGTATGTACAGAGATATGATATATAGCTTATTTATATATTTCAACTGAAAAAAATCTTAAATATTTTAAATACTATTTAATAAACTCAATAATTTAATTTTTGAAGGGAAATCATTAGCCCTTTTTCAGAATTTGTTCATATAAGAATTGCTTAAACACAATTTTATTGTAACCGCTTTAATTCTACATCTGATGTTCGCAAATTATGGAACAATGTTCGTGATGTTCCCACCTAGTAACAAACCAGACCGACATAACAGTGAAGATTCCACCCTGTAACCTTAAACGGTTGATTGTTGACAAAATACTAGAGGTGGCTAATGAAAGATGGAGCACACTCCAATCTTGTGCCACAATCAGGAAAATGTTGCCGCTCTACAACAAACGATAAACCGAGATTTTACTACAAATGGACAAAAAGTTTTGTCCTCTCTCGTGGGCGTCATCACCGGCCATAACATGCTGAAATGTTTATATATTTTTATTTATTTATTCCTTTTCCAAGACCTAACCTACCAATTGCAACGTCACTTGCATTTAAAAGGGTTTGCGATACTAACATAGTGGAAAGTTTCCTGTCTGTAAAGTCAAATGCTATAGGAATCGATGAGATTCATCCAATTTTTGCAAGAGCAATACTACATTGCTGCCATTTCTTACGTACCTTAGCACTGTTTTTAATACTGGGATTTTTCGTATCCATCGGAAATTGGAAAAAATAATTCCAATAGGTACCTACAAAATCCACAGGCGAAGAGTTTGGACCGATTTCAGTCCTACCTTTTCTCTCTAAATTATGTGAAAGGGTTGTGCATACACAACTTAATGAGTTTCTTATTCGTTGGATTCGGAAAAGCAATTCGCCAAATGTTGGTGACATTTTGAGGGAGAGGGGTCAACATGTTCTGGGAGAGGCCGGACTCGTCAACTTGTGGTAGTGCTTCCGGGAGAAGATTGACGCTGTAAGGTATCAGTTACCTCACGGCAGCGCATGTGCACGTTGACGATTGCCAGACGCTCGGAAAGCAATTAGGATTTTGACCACTTGTTGCGCAAGGCAACGAGTGCTCAGAATCCTAATTATAGTTAGAATACGTTAAGTAGTTTAAGTAAGTAGAATAAGTAGTTTTTAATTTGTTTTATAAAATATATAAAATTTAAATAATGATACCGAGTTTTAAAAATGTTCTCGATGAATATATATGTTAGATTAGTTCGTAAAATAGTTTTTAGACCGAAAGGCAATAATTATAAGGTTATAGTTAAGTTTAGAGCGTCCGCATAAGGACCAATAAATAAGAATAAGTATACTGTTAATTTTAAGTTAGATTTAATCATTGTTGTCTAGTATGTAAGTAGATATCTAATAATGAATAAAAAATAAATTTCAAAGTCAAAGAGTTTCTTAAGCGAAGTAATTTGCCAGTCGGGATTTCGAACGAAATATAAAGGGTTTTTCAACAGGGACGCTACAAAAGTAGAGCGACAGGGACAGCAAACGACGCCGAATTTCTTGCCGCTCTTTCGACATTTCTCTTCAGTAAGGTTTGAAATTTCATGATGGAAAGATATACGAGCCAACAACGAGTCGAAATTATTAAAATTTACGGCGCCACAAGCCACACAGCGAATGCCACAATCAATTTATTGGAAACCAAGTTTGGAAACCGTGTTATCTCACGAAATGGTCCAGTCGCTTGGCCGCCTCGGTCGTGCGATTTGACGCCGTTACACTATTTCCTGTGGGGCTACGTCAAGTCTATGGTCTATGCCAACAAGCCAGCGACGATTGATGAACTTCGTACGAATATCGAACGTGAAATTGCAGCAGTATCGGCCGATTTATGCTTGAAAACCGTCGAAAATTGGGTTCAGTGTCTGGACTTCTGCAAGCGTGCCCGTGGTGGCCATGCAAACGAAATCGAGTTCCATACATAATGGCATCGAACGTACTTTCACAGGAATAAAGAATTTCATTGATATCCAAAACCGTTTTTGTTTTATTTAAAAAAAACGTTTGTAGCGCTCTTATTGAAAAACCCTTTAGTTGTACTACAGTTTTGCTGAATGTAGTTGAAGACATAAGAGATACACTGGATAATAACAGTTTTACATTTTTAGTACTATTGGACATTTCATTTTCATTTCATTTCATTTATTGAACATCATGTACAAGTAAGACTTAGTCTTTTATAGTACTTAACAATAGAGGATAACATTTCATGGTTAGACCTACACTATACCTAACAATAAGAAAATAAGAAAAAAAAAAAATAAATAAAAATTATAAAGAAAACACTATTGCAGGAAGGAAGAAAGGGGAAAAGGAGTAGAAGAAAAAGAGTAGAAGAAATTTAAAGAAATTTGAGAGTTGTTGCTTTTTTTTTTTTTTTTTGTTCTTTCAAGAAAAGTACTCCAACGCAGATTTTTTGAATTCAGTTGCTCCAGTTATTTGTTTTGTTGCATTGGGCAACGAGTTCCAAAGTCTAGTGGCATAAACGAAGAAATGGCGAGACGTGGTTAAATAATTGGATGGGGGTGTAATTATATTAAAAGTTCTGGAAGAGCGGGCAAATTGAAGCTTTTCAAATAGATATGGTGGCGATTTATTGTGAATTACTTTGTGCAGAAAGACACAACATCTAACATCTAGAAACTGCTGAAGTGTACAACCGAGCACTATTTTGTTATAGTTTGATATGTGATCATATCGTCGAAGGCCATAAACATACCTAACCATATCGTTGAAAGCAACGGTAAGTTTATGCAGCGATAAAGAATCAAGCTTGCAATAAACAGCGGAAGCATACTCAATGTAAGGCACAAGAAGGGATTTTATAAGCCTGAGCTTCGTTTCAACTGGAGTAAAGCTCGCAAATAACCATAGTTTACGTAAACCACCGTAAATTCGCCCTACTGTGCAGTTAATATGGTCAACTGGGGATAACGAACGATTGATGCGACATCTCTAAAGCTACTTAATTAATTTCAGCATATCTAAGTTTAAGAAAGCAGGCTCTGTGACTAGAGAGTAATGTTTCGGACCCCCCCGCACCATCACCTAACGACTGGTGTTCCATAAGGATTGATTTTAGGGCCTATTTTCAAATTATTTTAATCATAAGGGTTCCGTTATATTGAGCTCATTCCAACACATTTACGCTGATGATATGGAAATTTACTGTCCCATAGGTCTAGTTGAGGACTGCGCTAATGATTTAAATAAAGAGATTCAACGAATTACAAATGGTCGTCAAAAAGTGGTTAAGTAAGTACAATCCGGGGAAATGTAAATATCTAGTTATTTCTAAAACTAAATTGGAATTTTCCCAATTTATTGTTCACAGGAGTAAAAACAAGATTTTTTCTTGCCAAAGTTCTCGTTATTCCTCTGCTTATTTACGGATGTGACATTTTCTATAAATGTGACAAAGAAAGCAAAAGGAAACTACAAGTAGCATTTTCGATATGTTTGTAGTCTCAAAAGATATGACCACGTTTCACATCTTGCGGAAAACTTGATAAATATGCCATTTCAAAATTATATTGAAGTAGGCAATCGACTTATCTTTATAAAAAAAATCTAATCCAACGTCCGACAGATCTGCTAGTTTAATTCTTCCCCGATTTTCATGTCAAACATCTTAAAGGCGGTTTTATATTGCTGCTATCTGTCTTTGCAATTCACTCCCACATCACTCACGAGAGCTAAGCGAGACGCAACGATTTAGAATCAAACTTGATGGCAGCGGACAAATTTCCTAATTGAACAACTAGTGCTAGTGAACTGAATCGCATTTCTGGCATGGCGGGTATTGCGGTTGCAATGTTCTATGGGTGGAATGCAGCCGGCTATTTCATTAGAGCACTTTTGGTGGAAATATCGATAAAACAATGATAGGCAGGAGACATAACGACGATGGCTCAAAGAGTCAAGCTATTTAGTGATATCTCAATCGCCAATGAGTTTTATCGCGCGTTTTTGTATTCCGTTGAGTAGCTCCAAATATGTGATTGGAGCACCAGCCAACCCAGATATAAGCGTTGTACTAAAGTTTGCGGCGAAGAAAAGCCATATAAATTGTAGCCAGATCGGAAAGGGTGAAATATTTCTTGCATCGCTTAAGGAAGCCTAGACATTTTGCAGCGTTCTTGGCGACATCGAGTATGTGGTCAATCCGACGAAGGTTGTCATTACCACACATACTGAGAATGGAAAGTCTTTCGGTTTCAGCGATGCCAGTGACATTCATGGATAATGGCAGACTGTTAAGGTTTCGCTTTAATGACAGAAGACATATGCTGTCAAGGTCGGAATTTAATGTGCTCAATATACGCTGCCCTTCTAGTTCCACACCCGAAGAAGAGGGGCGTGAACCAGGAAACGAATATGAAAAGCTGAGGGTACTGTCATCAGCGAAGGAATGGATTTGATTTGAACAGACAGAAGATCAGTAATAAAAATGAGAAAGAGTCGGGGGCAGAACAGAGCCTTGTGGAACACCAGCATTTATTTGGTGAGTTGAAGAAGAGTATCATCGATTCCAAAAGTACGCATTTTCGACAAGAGAGCTTCATGCCAAACTCTGTCAATTTTAAAAATCAAACGCAACTAGGTATCTTACTTTTACCACCCTAATGAAGTGATTGGTTCCACTTTTCGGTTAGATAAGTCATCAAATCACCCGTGGACCTGTTGCTGCGAAAACCATACTGCCGGTCATTAAGAATTTTCCGGGATTCAAGATATTTCATAAGCTGACGGTTAATCAGCGTTTCCATGGCCTTGAAAAAAGGGACGTAAGTGCAATTGGTCGGTAGGAGGAGGGAGAAGAGGATTCGCCTTTTTTTGGGACAAATGCTGTTTTTGCATCTACTCGGAAAGAGCCCTGAAGAATCGAACAAATAGAAAAGCTTACGCAGTGGTTTTGTCAGCTTAGAAGAACACCTTCTCAAAACGATAGGGGAAATACCATATGGACCAGCGGATTTGTGTATGTCAGCCTCTCTAAGTACTCTTGCCACTAAACGAGTGCGAAAACGGATTGTCCCCGAGGTGCATTTAATGCTCTCGAGTAGGTACAGAGATAAAGCGAGTATAGAGATAAAGCACAATCAGGGAGCGTTGAGCTAGCTGCAAAGTGAGGAGCAAGCAGATTGGCTTTATCTAAAGAGCTTACAGCTGGAATACCATTGAAAGTGAGTTTCGGTATAGATGACGAGGCCGAATTCTTTATGTATTAAACGAAGGACCAACAGTTTTTACTACCCCTGGGACTTTGGAGTATTTATGGCATCAGCTTCTGGTCGTTTGAGAATTAAATGAAGGCATTGCAGTCATTCCTGGGTCGTTTGAACTTTTTTCGGTTTTCCTCAGATGGGTTAGGCTTAAATGACCGAAAGCTTACCTCTTTTAACCTGATAGCCTCTTTGCAGCTCTAATGATCTTCGTTTACCTTGGGTTTTAGCGCCCCACTAAACCATCAGCGACATATTTGAAGAGCTTCTTTTGTATTTTGTTGTTATTTCAATCGTGAGACATTTCGATCTCCTTGCTCTAGGAGACTATGTATGCTCTCTTCATTCTAAGCAAGATAAAATGTTTAATGGAAATAAGTATATTCCTACCTATTAGGTACCCTCAACTCATCCCTTACTACTAAACAATTTCAGATTTGCATAAATACTATCCAAAGCCATGACCATTGACATATTTCAAGGCATACATATATTGCATTAAGATAAATACTCTCCTGCATCTGCTTAATGTAAATTATTAATTGTTAAAAAATCGCATCAGACAACGTTCTGTCATTTTTTTACAAATCGTCTTCCTGATGGTAGCGTTCCCGCAGTCTGAATCTAAATATATATTATTTTACATTTAAATTGAAAACGAGTTTACACATTAGCACTGCCCTCAAGGAGCCCATAACCGAATATTGCTATGTAAAATCGCACAAAGGATAACTCTCCTTTTTGCTTTGTGCACTTTTTACATCAACTCATGATCAATCTCTAAACCCTGACATATTTAGAATATAAAACACGTCATTGCACTCTCCGTTCTGCCAGTCTTCCATACCAAACTGGCTGGCACTCTATGGGTATCAATCAAAATCAGTCACGCTTGCCATGAATTTTGTCACAAATTCAGATTATTATCCAGTGTTGCAAAGCGCCAGTTGTGTAAGTCCTTGTGTTTTCCATACATATAGGAAACAGTGCCTAAAATATCAGTGCCCTAGTGGCATAATTCCATCAATCAGCAGAAAGTCTATCTCATCGGTCATATTACAGAAGGCACAAACGCGTTGAATAACAATGGCGAAAGTGATTTAATTATGTCAGGTATTCTGACAGGATCTTCTCAAAATTTGTTCCGGATTACGCTGAGCATATGATCTCAGTTTTCTTTTTTAAATATGTAATAATATTACAAGTTGATATCACTTTGGAAACGCTGAGCACATCCCGATTCCGGTTCCCGACATGAGTGCATTTTTTCCGTTGGAAAACGCGGATTTTTGTAACGAACTTTTTTTTAAAAAACAAAAATCGTTGATGAATAAGAGACCCCACATTCCTCTAAAGAATAATTTAAAAACGAAAAAATGAACAAAGGACATCAAGGAGTAATTTAAGAAAAGATATTTATCTAAGTTTGCTGAACTACATAATAATGTCGAAGTAAAACCTCTGTTAAATGGTCGCTAAGACAACGGTTACAAAGTTATACTTTTTATGGTCAGTGCACATCGTGTGAATTGCTCACAATTCATCGGGGCAGGATGAAATAGCAGCGGACTATTTCGACTCTGGTGGCGATTTGATTTGTTTTTCATGCCACAGGTGAGTGCGCAATAAGTTACTGTTGCACATATTTAAATTAAAAATAGAGGGCAACTGCAATGGGAGATGGGTAAACATTTTATTTTCATTTTAATTGTGAGAAAACTGAGCTGAATAATTGGAGTCATGCTTGGCTTGGCTTTGAAGTGCTAAAAAGAAGATGCGGGTCAGGATATTCTGGAAGGGGGCGCCAAAGTCAAACACTTGCTTCTGTCAGGATCATAAACTGTCAAGTGAAATGTGTATCTGGGGTAATCAGTTCTAGAGTGCGACAAATATTTAAAACTATGATAAAATATTCGGATATATACTCGTATGTAGTTCAATAAACGTTTGAATTCTGCTTCATTTCAATATCATGCTTGCATTCCGTAAGATTACGAAACAATTTTAATTGCTTTATGACCGGCATGACATGTTCATCAACGGTTGCACCATAAATTTAAATAAAACTGCAATAAATCTGTCAATTTGGGAACATTTTACTGGGCTATTAAAAATAAGAATCGATTTTTTTTAATCGAATTTATAATGGCAGAGCCCCCATTAGAAAATTTCGCACATTACGTTATAAAATAAGTTAAGCATCGGCAAAAGCAGCGTGAAAAATCGATCTTTTATATCTATTATCGGTGCATTTCATTTAATCATCCCGATTGATGAAAATAAAAAAGAATAAAATAAAAATGAGACAAACTCTAATATTTATTGAATAGAACATTAATTTTATGACCACAAAAAGTGCATCTGCTCGTCAGTGACGTATAAAACTGCACGCCAGCATGTACCAACCACACATGCTTGCAATGAAATCTCATCAATATGATGAAGCAATATCTATAGTGTAGCCGATCACCAGCAAGTATTTAGTGTCACTGCGTTCTTTCTAATAGGACACTTTATGACGTTAAGTCCGGTCGCCAGCGGGATAACAATACGCCACTTGGCAACATAAATATCCTTAAATCGATGTCCGTGGCAAACAGGAACAATGCATCGCTGAAGAAGACTCTGGCCGATTTGTTTGCGGAACTCTCCAAAGGCAGACACATTCTCAATCACCATTCACCAATTAGCAATGGATGACAATGAGTCCTTTTTTTTTTGAAATATTCGCGCTGCGGCTAGTTTATTTGGACAGCAAATGGGCTGAGAATTAATGACCCTTATGCCGAGGAGTTGTCTGATGTGTTTCTCCTTAAGAAGGAGAATTAATTACGTAAAGTTTTCTTGGAATGCGTTTGCTTGTGTTTTCCTTTAAGATACTGCGTGGTTTAATTCTCACGATCTGTTCGAATGTCAGGGGGAAACAGTGTTTTTAAATTCCGCGGGCACCCTTAGTATAGTTTTTTTTTTCTTGTAATTGGATTTAATGTTATTCACCTGGGGCCAGATCACGTAAAATGAAAACCGATCGAACGATGTCGTTTCGACTGAAGCAATCCTTATCATATCGATAGAGATAGTAAGAGACTGCTATCGTCGAAACGACGCACGTCGTGTCGTTTGATCGTTTTAATATATGTATGTTCCTTGATCTGGACTCCGTTGAAATAGAAGAGGTGAAGATTTACATAAATAGGTTTCTTAGAATAACAGGGAAAGAGAACTACATAATTGTAACTGTGTTGTTTGCATAATGATTTGGAGATACGAATATCCTGGGTTGAATGAAGAGAGCCTATGCAGTAAAGCAGCTAAGGGATATCCAAGACCAAAGAGTAACGCGACCGAAACAATGTCCGAAAGTTTTGTAATGAAGTCAATCACAAATATGCACGTTAAAAATAACTTATTGAGGAGGCAATTATTTATTAATAGTGGCAGAGACAAGAGAATGTGTCTGTGTGGGAGTATTTAGTTTTTAAAAATAGTTGAAGTAGGGTAAACCTGGCCAATTAAAGTTTTTTTTTAAATTTTTTTTTAGTCTATGCAATAAAAAAGGCGAATTCCACAGGCGGACCAGTAGAAGGACTACGATCTACTACTACTACTACTAAATTGGCGTTCGATGTCAGCGATTGAAATCGGCAAGGCAATAACACCAATAACAAAACGAAACAGTTTAATAAGTCATTTTTCCAGCAGAATCTTTAAAATTCACTAACTGAATCTAAAAAACGTTTTGTTTGCTTAGTGTGCTATCCCACGTCTGAAGGTTTAAACTGTGCTATTGACTTATAGATAGAAAGATATATTTCGCATATAAATTTACAAAGCTATGGTTACCACACATTTTACAGTATACAGAGATATGATAATTTGTATCTTTCTTTTGAAATATTATCTACATAACATTAGTGATTTAAATTGGAAAAACGAAAAATTATACAATACCTACTGAAGGAAAATACGAAAAAACCTCAAATTAAAAAAGAAAGAAAAAAAAAACAAAAAATGTAATACTCGTACATAAAAGATATTGATATTTAATAAATTTATGAAGCAATGTATTTTTGTCTAAGGAAAGACGAGAAATCAGGTACTAATTAAAAACTTATTATTAAAATTATCGCAGATATAAATAAATATAAATAGATAAATAAATAAATAAGTAAATCAATATACTAACAAATGAAAAATAAATATGTAAATAAATAAGTAAATAAATAATCGATTAAGTTAATAAATAAAGAAGAAAATTATATATTTATACAGATATAAATAAATTCAAATAAACAAATAGATAAATAAATCAATATTATTATATGTAAATAAATAAAAAAGAAAAAATAATAAATAAATAAATAGGTAAATAAATAGTAAAAACAAATAAATAAATCAATAATTAATGATTTATTATACAAATAAGTTAATATAGTTATACAAGCAACGAATAAACACAAAAAGGAAGAAATAAAAGCTTACATATCCACTATAAGGAATATAAACTATTCACAAGAGGATTTTTAGCAAATTCACAGCGGTCTAGGAAACGTAAGTTAAGTCTTCGAATTCTATCTAAGATCAATTCAACATACGCTTTATCGTGAATGTCCAACGTTGAGTGGTACCTCGGTAAATTAAGCATCATTTTCAACAACTTATTTTGAGATGTCTGTAGTTTTTTTTAATATGGCACATTGCGCAATTTCCCCATGCTTGGCATCCATATAACAGAATTGCCTGAAAAATTACCTTATGGATAATTATTTTATTTTCATTTGAGAGCAGTGACTTTCTATTGTTAAGAGGGTACAACATTTTAATCCCAATCTCAATTTTTTTTAGGGTATTTGTAATATGACTGTCAACTTGGTATCTAAATATACTCCTAAATATTTTACAGCAGGCTGCTTACTTTTAAGCGGCCACTGGGAAGAAAGCAAGTTTTTCTCTTTCTAGTGAAAAGGATAGCTTTTATTTTCTCCTCATTTAATTTTACTTTCCATTTATTGTAATACCCTTGTAGTATTTCCATCGCATTGTTTAGATTCCTCTCAATGTCAAGAGCGAATTCATGAGATGAGAATATTGCAGTATCATCAACGAAAATAGCTGCCTCACAATGTGGAAGACGCGGAAAGTCCGATGTATACAGGTTATATAAAATAGGCCCAAGAACTGAGCCTTGCGGAACTCCTGAATAAAAGTACACTAGTTTGGAGACACCACTATTGAAGTGGACTTTAAAACAACGATTTGACAAGAAACTGCGGACAATTTTACAGATATAAGCGGGAAATTTAAGATTTATCATTTTGGATATAAGTCCGTCATGCCAAACGGTATCAAAAGCCTTTTCGATATCGAGTAGTATCATTCCAGTAGATTTGCCTACTGAACCATGACTTTTGATATGGTTGCAAATCCTAAGCACTTGATGAGTTGTGCTATGAAAAGGTCTAAAGCCAAATTGTTCCTCTGGATACCAATTATTGTGGGAAATGTGCTTGCCAATTTTTTCCTTTAAGACTTTTTCATAGATTTTGCTGACGGTCATCAGCATACTATTGGCCTGTAACTTTCAACCTTTTCAGCCGATTTACCAGCTTTTTTTATCGGCACTACTTTGGCCAATTTCCATTTATGAGGAAAATATTCTATATTTATGCAGGCATTTATGATAAATGTTAGAACTGCTTGTCCAGATATGGGCATTTGTTTAATGTAGATATTTTTAATTGAGTCAAAGCCTTCAGCCTTACGTATTCGTAAGTCGTTAATTAATAATTCGATGTCTTCTAGCTTGACATAGTCACTTTGAGATGGTTGATTGGTATGACTTGCCAACAAATTTTGAATAGTAGTATTAACAAAAACATTTGTATTTGCATCCCCTAAATTAGATGCGACAGAGTGATTGTAAGTCTGCACGCAAGGGCGTTTGCTTTATCTAATTCAGTGCAGTATAAATTTGTTGTATCCGTCCGGGAAGTTGCCTATTTTTGTTTTTTAACACCTTTGCAATATTCCAAAAAGGTTTGGCGTTTTCCTCAAGTGAACTTAATTTTTTATTCAATTCGTTGTTTCGATGTTCGGAAATAAGTTCTTAAGGAAGCAAATAATTTATTAAGCCCCGAAACTTGATATTTAAAGAAAGATTGACGATATCTTTGACAATATCTTCTGTAAATATTTCTCATCTTAATAATTTCAAGGATGTAACGAGGAAACTTTATAGAGAATATTTTTCTAGGAACTTTAGGAACACTTTTGTCGACAGCGTCTAGAATTTTTTCTGAAAAATTGCTGAAAAATTAAATCGACATATTCTTTTCTTATAATATTCTCAAAGTTATTTGGAAAGTTTTGGAGGCTTGATGTTAATACAGACCGAAAACGACTCCAATTTGCATTATGCAAGTCTTGTACATATTGCACACTTTTCATCCCTGATCTTAAAAGTCGGCAAATAACCGGGTTGTGGTCCGAGCTCAATTCAGCTAATGTTATTGGTTGTGTTGTGCCATTGACTTTTATTCACAGATATATTATGTGCGCTTAGTCCCAATAGTTTTAAAAAAAAAATTCTAATGTTTTCTTTGACTGACTTTGAAGAGTTTTCTATTGTGAATATCTTCGTAGCTATATATTTTCCAATGATTTTTTAACGTGGCAATTTTTGATACAAATTCGTAGAAGGGTCCAAAATAGTAAATTCCTCTTAATAGCATATTTATAAATCCACAATATGTCGATTCTTGATTTGCTATTAAGGATGAACCACAATGATTTTTGTATGGAAGAAATAAATTAATTCAGAAAGATGGTTTTTGGTTTAACAGGAATTGAATTAACCGTTATCAATGATAAAAATGAGAGGTAAATGTGTTGGTTTTGTCACCCTTGTGGTGCAGGTTCACTCCCAACGGGAACAACAACAAATGAGAATGAAATTGTTTTCTCCAACCTCTCCGCCAAAAAGAGGATTTCGGCCTGGTAGTACAATGGACAGTTACCGAATGTGAGTGCTCTGGGTTTTGGTTATCCTTTTAATAATAAAAAAATAAATAAAAAAAGTGTGCGTTTAAATACCACAAACCTTGATTCATTCCTAATTGTAATTGGTTAACCATTTGAACAAAATTAAGCACATGTACATCAGGGAACTATTCGTTCGGCTTAGGTTACATCTGCTCGGCCTGAAATTATTTGAGTTTCTAAAATTATATCGCGGTATATCAAAAACATTCACAAGATTGGCCCGCAAGTATTCGGGGAGCATTTATCTTTTCATTTTATATAAAAGGTGTTCAATTTGAGGTATCATTTTAAATTTTGAATGAAAGGCATAAATTGTGCGAAATCTGTAATTATTTTTATTGGAAATTAATGTATATTGGTTGCGGTTGATAATGAAAAAGAATGTCGTCCAAGTGACCTCCTCTGCTAGCGCGACAGACTGTCAACCTTTTAGCAAAATTTTGACTCACTTTTTCGCAAAATAATGGTTCAATAAGTGATATTTGCTCGATGATGTTGTCTTTGAGGTGTTGAACAGTTTAAGGATTATCGGCATAAACTCTACTTTTCAAGAAACCCCATAAGAAAAAATCCAGTGGTGTTAAATCGCATGATCTTGGTGGACAATACACATCTGTTCTTCGACAAATTATGCGGTTGTTAAACTTCTCTATCAAAAGATCCATTGGGTTCGCTGCTATGTGGCATGTTACATCATACTGTTGAAACCACATATTTTGCACATCAATATTGTTTCATATTGAAAATCAACATTTGATATACTTAAAATAATTTAGTGTAATTTCAAACACATTTCCTTATTTATATTTATAATCTATAGTAATTCTTTTGTTTTTTATTATATGTGTGGCACTTTGCCAAAGATTCATTAATTACCATAACTTCTTAACCAAAATTGTTTTCCGTTTTTTTTTATGTTTATAACACCTATGTACCTCTTGACAAATTTGCTTGTTGTCAACAAATTTGTACTGTATTTTTTCTCTTTCATTATACAAACGCCAAGGAGTAAGCATCTGTAAAATTATTCAATAAACCTAAGAAGAGAATTCGTTTGGTATTTTTGTTTCTATTGCCGCGCAGTGGAAATTCGCTCCCTTCTTTTCGTCACTTTCCGTTGCTTACCATCGTCATAATATCTCTTGGCCTTCGGTTAATTCGAACCAGTTACATATGTAAAAATTCAGATTAATATTTTTCAAATATCTTCCAATTATTGACTCCACAAAAGTTTCTAATCATCGCTTGATATCGAGCTCCATCCACAGTAACTTCATTGCCATTTTCATCTTCGAAGAAAAATGGACCAATTACGCCACCACACCAAAATCCACACAATACAGTAACTTTTTTTTGGTTTCATTGGCCTTTCAAACAATCCTCTAGGATTTTCTTTAGCGCAAATGCGACAGTTTTGTTGGTGCAGATAATTAATAATTTGCTTGAAAAAATTGTCATTTTGTTGTTTCTTCTCTATGGCCCAATTAACGAATTGCTGACGCACTGCGTGGTCAGTTGGCTTTAATTCTTGTGTTAACTATATTTTGCAAGCCTTTACATGCAGATCCTTGTACAAAATGTTAAACAAAGTTGTTGGTTTGAGGTTTAATTGCTGTGAACGACGATAAATTGACGTCATTGGCTCTTCAGCAACACCTCTGCTAACAGCTGCAATATTTCCACTCGAACGACCACTACGTTGATAGGCTTTGCTTCTCTGATCTTGAAGCGAACCAGTTTCTTCAAATTTATGAGCGATAAGTTTAATAGCAAGGTTTGATGGACCATTTTCTCTACCGTATTTTGAACGAAATTTTCTTTCAACTTCTGCAAAACTTTCACCATATTTAAAATAAGTTTTAATAATAAAACCACGTTGCTCAATAGTGTACCGATCCATTTTAGCTAAGGGGAATGTATTTACTTCATACCTGAAAAACTTCGGTGTAATCTAATAGCTGTAAAAAAATGGAGGCCAATTTAAAATGATACGTCAAATTTGAACACCAGTCAACCATTTTAATGTGCTTAGCATCACTCTAATCGGGTACCATATACACTAAACTTCAATATTGCCCGCATAGCTTTGTGCTGCAATATTTGAAGCCAATTTTTAACTTCTCAGTTCTTGTAATGGGGCCGATTTTGTGAATCTCGGATTTTGACATATCTTCACGTTTCAAGATCACCAGAATCCAAATCCAACATTTTTATAGAGATGTCTGGAGTCTGGGTGTGTGTATGTACGTATGGCGTATGTACGTATGAGCGTTCAGAATTACCTTTCGCCAGGATTATCTCGAGAACCAAAGATGATATTGACATGGGACCGGGTTTATTCGAAGCGTTATTAAGTAACTCAGAACTGATTAAGTTTCCAGCGAAATCGGTCCAGCCGTTTTTTGTTAGTAAATAAATAACTAAAATAATTTGGCTTTATTTGTACTATTTATTGTCATTTTTCATTGAGCAAATCACTGAGCAAATCACTATTACATTGTGCTCCGTTATTTCGTATACATGTAAATGTATTGATAACAATGGTTGCATTAATATATATCACACTTCGCTGTTATTAACAACATTTAATTTCCATGAACAATATTAAAGAGCATTTTTAATAAATTCTTAACCATATCTCATTTATAAATTTACCACTAATCGCATAAATCATATTGATGCCACTGGGAAGTTAGTCGTGTGGACCTTGCGGGTCGCACCCAGGCCACTTTTTTTGTTTTGGAATAGTAGTCAAAATGTGGCAATATGATAGCATTGTAAATTAATATTTAACTCTCATAAGGTCATTCTTTTCTTACTCTTTGTAAGAACCCTTGCGATTTTTCCACAAACGTAGTTAACATGATCTTTGAAATTTTGTTTAAATTCGTATATGACGCCAAGATATTAACTTTTATCCACACATTCTATAACTTCACCATCCATGCGCAAAATAATAGCATCGACTACATACTTTAAATGGTATACATTTTGTCTTTTTCACATTCAACTTTGATTGTTCATTTTTAGATAATTATTTATATTCCATAAGTCCATATTAAATTTTTCACACATTTGGTCAACATTCGTTCCACTTATGTAAATAAGAGTATCATCCGGAAACAGCACAATCTTACAAAACTTTAAACAGCAGTTAATGTCATTAATATTAAGTAAAAAATGGAATACTCCCAACACGGAACGCTGGGGATCACCGAATCGCACATTCACTGAATCTGAAAACACATCATTCACTTTAGTCCGTTGCGATCTTCCCGATAAATACACTGGCGATCACAAGGATGAGGCCATATATTTTGCAATCGATTTTCAGTCTTTATACCTGGTGGAAATTTTATACGCATAAACTTTTACTACCTGTGAACAGGTGCATATTTTCCCTACAGTAAGTCATAAAATTGAAAGGTAAATAAGAAACCACCGCTAGTATTTCCCAAGATTAAACAATGAACTACTTGAAAAGCATATAAAAAGATGCGCCACTAGGATGAGGCCACATGCAAAATGTTTTTATTTTATTTTATTATTTTAAAACATTTATTTATTAAGGTTTTTCTACATTAATAATGAGTATGCCCGCAATTTTTCGATATGACCAAGACGGTTCGGAATAGAATCATACAGTTTTTTTTTTTTTAACAATTAAGAGAAATTTGGGCCCAGGCATCACGAATAGCTTCGATTAAGGTGTCTGTTTTAGTCACAAGGAGTTTTTGTCATCTGAAGATCTCTTACCGCTGGAGGGGAAAATCAGTAGTGAAATTAAGAACAACTCTCTTGTGTGGTTCAAAAACGAATCAGCTAGTTTATTTAAATCTATCTTCTTAAATACTAAAATTATGCTTACTAAACAGAATTTACAGATTAAATATAATAAATATAATATGAAAGTGGTGCAGTCACCAAATGTGCAATATGATACAATTGTTTTTCTGGTTCAAAGTTTTAATGTGGGATGTGCTATGCACAGATAAAATAGTAATAAGAGTAATTGCTGTTGTCATCACAACCGTGTCCTTGTCTTCAAATTGTCTGCCGCCTTCATACATTTTACGGGATAACCATTCCCACACATTTTCCATTATGTTTAAGTCCGGTGAATAGGGTGGGCATGGCAAAAGTTCCACGCCTTCTGATTGAATCCAACTTCTAACAAACCTGGAAGTGTGGATAGGGGCATTGTCTTGTTGGAATATCCAAGACTGGGGTCCGAAAATGTTTTCCACTTTTGGAAATGACCGTTCCAGCAAACATTTGTAGTTGTTTTCCGTTCATTGTTGTGGACAAAAACTTCATCTCGATTGTGCCATAGTAGGTTATAGCTCCCCTCACCATTACACCTGATGTATGACTGTGATGTCTTGCCAAAATAAGCTCCTCATTTCTTAGATCATTCAAATAAAAGTTGTAACCGGCCCGATGGTTAAAAGGTTAAACTTTTTTCCATCCGAAAAGACATTGTGTTTCCATTCACTGCTCCAAGCTACATGTTCGCTTGCAAAATTTATTCGATGCTCCTTGTGTACTTCCCTCAAAACAGGTTTCTTTTTAAGCTTTCTTCTCTGTATAGTACCACTTTTTCGTATTATCCTTCGGACCGTTGCTATGCTGGCTGATACTCCGCTGTTGGCCCTTATTTTAGTCACTGTTAGAGTAGAATTTGAGGCAAGCCGTAGAATAACCCGCTTTTCTCGCAATGTTATTGCTTCTGCCGTGCGTCCTTTTGATTTTTTCCATAGTGTTGTGGATCCTCAAGATAATCGTTTACAATAGTCTTACTTCTATTTAGCCTTCTTACAATTTCTCGGCCTGAAAGTCCTAACTCCTTGAAAGCATCTATTTTTTCTCTTTCTATCGCTGTCAAAGTCTTTCATTAACCCATTTTTTTTAACTAAATAAAAACAGTTCTTTCCAACGCTTTTTTATTATTCTTAACAAAACTTTGAAAAAATCGCTTATGTGAACTTATCCTAGTGTGCCCGCGGTATAAAATTTCCAACAGGTATTAAGACTGTAAAATGTATGGCCTCATCCTTGTGATCGCCAGTGTATGTTCTAAGGCATTTAAGCTCTGTATCCCTTATACCTTACATTTCTAGTTTTTTTTTATTAAGATATCTCTATCAAATGTCTCAAAGGCTATCTAATTAAGAGCCGTTTTAAACAAGTGATTTTCTATTCAATTATTCTTGTTCGTTACCAAATATTCATTATTGACTCCTTTTTTATCCATTTTTTTTTTTGAAAGTTGGAAGTGTATTAACTGAGCGGATTTTCTCACTTTTTAGCGTAATAACTACGTTTTCCACTGGTACAACTGCTAATCTTTCTAGTCTTGCGGAAAAATTCCAGATTGAAGAGATGTGTTAAATATCTTTAACAGAATTGGGCCAATGATTTATAAATCAAGTCTCTATTTATTCCAAAAAAGTCTTTTTGCACATTTTAATCGTATGACATAACGATCTTACATTTAAGTAGGTACTGCAATTAAAACGTACAAGACACACTACAATTTATGGGGACGTATTGCACATTTGCAGTAGAGTAATAAATGCCACATACACTATCTACAAAAATTAAAAAAACGATTAAATTTATTCGCGTAGGGTCACTTAAAGAATGTTACCCGAATTTGACGCTCCAAATAAATTTGATTTTATTACGAGTAATTTCCCAGTGTAAGTTCTTGTAATGGGTCCGATTTTTGTGAATTGTGTGTTTTGACATATCTCCACGTTTCAAGGTCTCCAGAATCCAAATCCAACGTTTTCATAGAGATATCTGTCTGTGTGTATGTACGTATGTGCGTATGTACGTATGTGCGTTCGGAATTATTTTTCGCCACGATTATCTCGAGAACCAAAGATGATATTGACATGGGACCGGGTTTATTCGCGTAAGCGTAATTACGTAACTCAGAACTGATTAAGTTTCCAGCGAAATCGGTCCAGCCGTTTTTTGTTAGTAAATAAATAACTAAAATAATTTGCATTTATTTGTACTATTTATGTATTGTCATTTGTCATTGAGCAAATAATTATTACATTGTACTCCGTTATTTCGTATACATGTAAATTTACGGGTCTCCGTGTTCATAACAATGACTGCATTAACATATATCACACTTCGCTGTTATTAACAACATTTAATTTCATGAACAATATTAAAGAGCATTTTTATTGCAATAATTCTTAGCCATATCTTATGGTTAACCACATTTCAAAATTTTCCACTAATCGCATAAATCATATTGATCCCAATGGGAAGTTAGTTGTGTGGACCTTGCGGGTCGCACCCAGACCACTTTTTATCTTTAATTATTGAAGATTTTAGCACTGACTACATTTTTTTATTTATTTCTACCGCTAGCTCAAATTTGAGAACAAATATTTTTGTTTTAAATTTTAAAATTTTTCTTTTATAGTAATATTGCGTATTGCTTTGTATCTGCTCCAATTGGGCTATTGGGCTCAATGTTAGTATAGGCTGTTTTATATGCTAATATTTTTTCACGTCTCACTTTTCCCAACTCCGTTGTTAACATTTTTTACAACGCTTTTACCTTTTTGGGCGTAATCGGATTTTAGTACCGTTATAATGTGGACATGTTTATAGTCACATAGTGCGGGCTTTAAGGAAATGGGGATAAGGATGACAGATTAGAAACCGATGCACGTTGGTTTTAAATGTTTGCAGATTATATTGGGTAGGAAAAACAGATCGGGGAAGAGCATTCCACATTCGTGTCGAACGGCTAAGGAAGGATTCTCTTTATTCACTGTACGTCCGAAAAAAGGCTTGAGGGTGAACTGATGTGCATTCATGGCGGGTATTGCGGTTAGAATCTTGTCACGGTGGAATGCAGTTGGTTATTTCGTTTGATAATTTGTGGCGCACAAACTATAAAACAGCGATGACTCAGATTATCAAGCGATTTCGCTATATCTCGATCGCCTATAAAATTTATCGCTCGTTTTTGTATTCCGTCAAGTAGCTCCAAAAAGGTGATTGAGGCACCGGCCCAGATATGAGCATTGTATTCAAGTTTGGGGCGAATAAACGCCTTTTAAATTGTAGCCTTGATTTGGGGTGAAATATTTCTTGCATCGCTTATGGAAGCCTAGATATTTCGCAGCATTCTTGGCGACATCGAATATGTGCTTTTTCCAACGTTCATATCTGGTCCGCTGCACCGACTACCAATTTGGACCTACCCGACAGAATTCAAAAACGCGTGATAAGACCCATTGGTAATCGAGACATCGAGAAATCTCTTGACTCTCTTAGTCATCGTCGCAATGTCTCCTGCCTTTCGTTGTTTTGTTTTGTTTTTTTTTTCATCAAGACAATCCATCAGTTCACGCATACGACATCGCGATGGAAAAAATCAATGAATTAAAGTTCGAATTGCTTCCTTATGCATAGGGTGCAGATTCTGCTTGAAAAAATGGTGCGGTTGTAAAAGATTTGCCAACAACGAAGAGGTGAAGTCTGGGGTTTTTGACTACTTTTAGGCAATTGACGATTCTCACTGTAAACAGGGTATCGAAACTATTGAACACCGCTGGGAAAATTGTATTGAGCTAAAAATGACTGTGTAGAGATATTGATAATTTTTTTCCAATTTGTTGTGACGGTTGGGTACTTCTATGACTACCCTCGCATGCCAATTTTTAATTACGTTCTTAGGTACTCAACTCATGCATACGCTCAACGCCACAATGATTTTAAAAACAAAAAACTCTAAAGTAACCTCTAACCTAGGTCAGTTTTAATTCCATATAATTTATTCACATTTCAAAACAATGGAACCCTGCGGCACCATACTGCAAATTAATAACCATCTGCCACCAAAAGCCAGACACTCAGATAGCACACAATCTGAAATCGGAATGACAAATAACCACAGACCAATTTAAAACTGGAACACCTCCAGGGTGAAAGTGTAATAACAACGTTTATTTTTCCACTCATTCCAACACCTGTTTAGTTACCAGGGTCAGTTTCATGCCGCCACAGGCTATACACCGATAAGCGATAACAAAAGACCAAACAACCTGTTGTCGATGCAGGAGGTAGCACGCCAAAATTCGTCAGGTGTAAGCAAACAAAGCGATATCTCAATTTCGTTGCGTGGCTGCAATCATCACTTGTCACCTACACAGAAAACAGAAGTCTTAAACCTTTTTGCACATTATCCAGCAACCACAAAGGGGATAATTTAATTATCCTTGGAGGGAATAATTTATGAGTCCGTTTCGTTATTTTCTTGGGATTTCTCCAATTTAGATAAGAGTCAAATGAAAGTACAAACTTGTGGTTTTTAAGAATCCTGAATCCAGCAGCGAGTGCGTGGTAGTTCATTTTCCAGTAAATCCACATTTAAGATAAATTTCTGTGAAACATTTAAATAACAGACTATCAGGATCAAATCTAAAAATCAAACGAAATCCCAATAAAGTCCGGTGATGACCAGTAGTCATCAAAAGGTGTAGGAACGCTTTGATAGGCCTGTTACAACTGATGCTGCTACTGTTCGGTCTCAATTTTATGGGAATTTTATGAGATACATTTTTAATTGCTTCAGTGGAGGAGATTGGATTGACATTACCGCAGAACTTCGACAGTAGATAGCAGAGAAGTTGTGAAATAGAACTAGTTTAAGATTTGGATAAGAATTTATGTAGAGTACTTTTGTGGTGCTTGCGTAAAAAGGATTCCTCAATGTTCTCCTGATTTTTATTGCTAATTTCTAGGAAGAGGATTTAAAGATATAGGAGTCCTTTTCGTTTTTGTAGCGTGTGACCGATCTGCGGCTTCTGCCATTTCGTGTTGTAAAAAATTTAAAGTGGTATACCTACTTCGTCTCTGGAGTTTTTTTTTTTGTTTGAATAGTCCATTGAATCTAATTTTGTGATCATGGAATTAATCGAAGTTGGCGCGCATTGAATGAAGTCTAAATATATATTTTTGAATCTAAAATATAAAATAAAGTTTCATTTTACTTATTCCAGCTTACTGGTTGTTATGCGAGCACTCTAAAACTCTAATGGCCAGTTTCATAGTGAAGGTTTAAACTTGAGTTCAACTGAAACTTAAACTGAGTTCAAATTTTTGGTTTAACTCGTCCGGTTTCACAGTGAATTCTGAACTTCGTTTAACTTGATTTTAAGAATCGAAGCTGGCAGCATTTTTCGTTCTTATTACGTAATGCGACGTTATATATTTTTTATTCTCGTTTTGACATTACCGCTTGTTTTGTGTGGACACAGAACAACGATATGCAATTTAAAAACCAGTTAGGCATTGAGCTAATGGACGACACACATATATCCCACTCGTAACGCTTAAGGATTTCCACTGCCCCACGTCTTTTGAAAGTCTGAAAACAAAACCACCAACAAAATATATTCCCAAGGATGGTAGGTCCCGCGAAGCTACATAGGATATAATCGTTGAAGACAAAATATCGTTATTGAGGTGTAGTGTTAAAGTGCTTTTCATCGAATTAAATGTATTGACCCTATTTGTATCATTTGCATATCATTTAATTAAATATATTCAAGTGAAGGCCGAAGCGACAGAAGCCATATTCATGCGATTTGTATTTAAGTCACGTATTTTCCCCACTTTCGTTTGGACTGCACTTTCATCCTGCTGAGAAAACGTCATTGGTTGATAAGACTCTCGAAAAAGGAATGTGGGTCATCATGTTCACCCCATCAACGATTTAAAATCTTTGACCGTCAATGCTTTCATATATAATCGTGCTAGTTGTCATGTTTGTACGTACCATCGCTGAGTGGGTTAGCCCCCCCAATAACCACCTTTCCACCGCACCGACTCGGTACGAATTTGAGATTCATTGTACAATGTTTCTTGTAAAGGAGTCATCGTATAGCGTCTGCATTGGTAGCCACTGTCCGCCACTATAACATGATTTCCAAATTCTCAATTTTCAAACCTAGAACAGATTGTTGAATTGTTGAAAATTGTGGAATCATGACTTGATCTAGGCCACCTTGCAACTATGTCCATTATTTTGAGCTTTGGATCACACATGGTCTGCACGTTTAAAGAAAAGAACCCTTTTCGGTTTTGAAATATTTCACCATTTGATCCCCCTAATAAAGTGTTTCCAAATTTAAATGGTTTAAACGGCAGATTACAGTCGTTTAACTTAAACTGCAAATTGAACTCATTTTAAGGTTTAAACGAAACTGTGAAACAGAATAAAATGCTGAACTGAAGTTTAAACCAAAAGTGGAGTTTAAACTTGTACTGTGAAACTGGGGGTAAGTTTAACTTATTGTAGTATCTTTCGACTTAAACTATCTTACGACTAGGCTTATTAATAATTTGATCGCCGAGATACGGTGAACATTTTCTATAAATTTTAAAATTATGTAGCTACTCAACATAATTAAGCTTCTTAACCTACAATAACTAATGGTTAAGTTAATCAGGCCTTAGTACTGCAAGGAAATTCATTAAAAAGTTGGAAGCTTGTGGATTGCGGTATCATCTTAACAAATTGAAGCAATTCTCAGAGACAGGATGTAGGTTCAAAAGCATTTGACAGAGTTTGGCACCAAGCTCTCTTGTCGAAAATGCGTGCATTTGGAATCGATGATACTCTTCTTCAATGGATTAGAAATTACCTTTCGGACCGTTCAATTCAAGTTGTTTTGGACGGCTTCAAGTCTGCAACTCACCAAATAAATGCTGGTGTCCCCCAAGGCTCTGTTCTGTCCCCGACTCTCTTTCTCATTTTTATAAATGATTTACTGTCTGTTACTTCTAATCCAATCCATTCCTTTGCTGATGACAGTACCCTCAGCTTCTCATATTCGTTTCTTGGGTCACGCCCCTCATCTTCGGGTGTGGAACTGGAACGGCAACGTATGTTAAGCTCATTAAATTCCGATCTTAACAGCATAACTCAGTGGGGTAAAACCAATAGAGTGGAATTTAATGCTTCCAAAACTCAATGCTGTCTCCTGTCATTAAAGCAAAACCCACACACACTGCCATTATCTATGAATGGCACTTACATCGCTGAAACCGAAAGACTTTCCATTCTCGGTATGTGTGTTAATGACAACCTTCGTTGGAATGACCACATATTCGATGTCGCCAAGAACGCCGCGAAATGTCTAGGCTTCCTTAAGCGTTGTAAGAAATATTTCACCCCTTCTGATCTGGCTACAATTTATAAGGCGTTTATTCGCCCGAAACTCGAGTACAACGCTCATATCTGGTCCGGTGCACCAATAACTTATTTGGAGCTACTTGACAGGATCCAAAAACGCGCGATAAAACTCATTGGCGACCGAGACATCGCGAGATCGATTGACTCTCTTAGTCATCGTCGTAATGTCTCCTGCCTGTCGTTATTTTATCGTTATTTCCACCATAAGTGCTCAAACGAAATAGCCAGTTGCATTCCTCCCCTTGAACATTTCAACCGCAATACCCGCCATGCAGGGAATGCTCATCAGTTCACCCTCAAGCCTGTGTTCGGACGTACAGTGAAGTTCAAAGAATCTTTCCTCAGCCGTACAACACGAATGTGGAATGCTCTTCCCCGCTCCATTTTTCCTACACATTATAACCTACAGACATTCAAAACCAACGTGCATCGGCATCTCTCCTTTTCCTCTCACCCTAATTTCCTTAACGCCCGCGCTGTGTAGCTAATACATTATAAGGGTCCCAACAAATCCCTTTAGTGCGCGCTAATTATAAAAAAAAAAAAAAAAAAAAAGGTTTTGTCTGGAGGAGGATAATTTCTCGGAACACATTCTCTGTGAATGTCCGGCACTACATTGGCAAAGAAGACGCATCTTTCACAGAGAATTAAGATACTCTGCCACCAAGGATGCACTCTTCTTCATAAGAGAAACGGTACTTGGAATAGTAAACTCTTAAGATACACTAGATAATTAAGGTGGCAGTATCAGCCATTTGTTTAGGGTTGTTATTTAAAAAAAAAACATGTTAATTAGGTTATGTTGGCAAGATATAGCGGGGCTAGTTGGACCATGCGAATTACTCAAGAACCGCAAGAGCACGAACAAGATCATATACGATTGAAGCATGCACACTTACCAACACTTTCAAAACTAGTCTCAGTTGCATTGTATCAGCAGATGGACACTACGCGAAATGTTTAGTTCTATATTTTTTTTATTCTATTGGTGAAAACCAATGAACATTGACTACACCATATGCTTTGTCAATTTCATTTCATTATGTTTTAAGTGACAGTCAGGGCCGCATACAGCCAAACAAGCGCCCTGTGAAAGATTTACAGAAAGCGCCCTATTTTGAGTTAGATTCTCCTTGAAGTTGCAATATTGCAAGTGATGTGAGTTATTGTGCGAAAATTCAGCACAAGTGTGATGGATGTTGCTATTTTGGACTTATTTGAACAAGTTTTTTTGTTTTAAATGCAAATGGCAGTATCCGCACAGGTAAAATTAATTGTTCTTACTCCTAGCAATGCGTCCCGGAATTTGGCGCCCTGTGCATTTGCACATATGCACATATTTTAAATAAGCCAGATAGAGGAAGTGAATTTGAATTTAGAGTTGAAGTTTTGTAGCGAATAGCTATACATTGCAATATTGTTTAGTAGTGTTATGATATGATATTATGGAATAAATAATTGCATAGGGCAAATAAAATAGCGAATACCATACCCCAATTACAGTTCGGAAAATACCTCCAAATCACCAGACCAGATCATTCTGGGAGGATGGTGCACTTACGGAGGATAAATCGATCCATTTCTACACCGAGGGATCAACAACTAGTGATGCGGAAGGTAGAAGTGTTTTCTCAGAAAGAATAAATATAAGTCTCTCTTTCCGTCTTCCGAATCATTGTAGGTTGTAGCGTGTTCCAGGCGGAAATTATTGCTATAAGAGAAGTCTTGTCGTGGCTGAAGAGAAATGTGATATCCTCTGACGATATACATATCTCCTCGGAAAGTCAAGCCGCGATTAAGTCCATGGACTCGGACTGGCCTCTTCAAACTCCATTGTAGCCCTACACTCTCGTTCATCTCTTAAGGATTCGTAATCGAGACAACAAACCTTAGGTGGAAAAGTAGTGATACATGTCAAGCGACTAAGATACCCTGGCCACAGCTTGACCTGCGATGCTCTATGTGTTTAATCTCACTAAATCGACTGCACATTTTGGCTCGGATATAGGTATCATTACAGGACACTGTCTAATAGGCAAGTTCGCATCAAGGCTTGGCGTCTATTTAAACGACTATTGTAGAAGCTGAATGGACGAGGAGGAGGAGGAGACTACACCTCACCTTCTTTGTACATGCCCTGCACTCTCCCATAAAATAAATCTCTATCTAGGAGCCTTGTTGCTTAATGATCTTAGTGACTTGGCTAACATAGACCTTAGAAATCTATCGCACTTCATCAGAAAATCTAAATGGCTTAGCGGGTAGAGGAAGAAACTCCCTAAATCCTAGTGGAGTCATAATGGAGCTTACATTGGTCTTAGTGTGTGGGCTGACAACCACCTTACCCTAACCAAACCTAATGGTGAAAACGTGCATATCATAAATTAAGATACAGTATTTTCATGAGTCACGTATATATTGTATCTCTGTGGACCTAAATTGGTCTAAGTGTGTCTTAGCTTTTGTCGACAGCCACCTAAACCTAACCTAACCTAACCACGTATATATTAGTATTCCGCATGAAATTTTGACATTTTTGAGTATTTTTAGCTTACCAGTATACTGGGTAAGTTATTGGGTCAATGAAAATGAAAATCGTGATTAACAAAAAATAAATAAATATTAGGCATTAACGGCCTATACAGGGCCTGAAACCTAGGTTCTTCAACCATTTTTCGGATGTTTGTCGGGCGCTCGCAAGAGTAGGGGCAGTGGGAAAAAACTTGAGGTGCTACTTGCCCCCGGCGGTATTTGAACCTGAGACCTTTAGATTAGTAATCCAATACACTAATCTCTGCGCCCACGATTGACCACATATTTTTAAATTTGTAGGTGAATGTGTGAAGAATTTTTTTGTTCATCGACTTCATTGTGGTGCTTGTCGAGGAGTATTAAGAACATAAATATTATCTGAAAGAAATTTCACTGAATTCGGTTTTTTTTTTTGTTTAAACAAAAAGACTGAAATCAAGTTGATTTTAGGATTTCTTGATATTGATTTATCAAATTTAATTTGTTCTGGTGGCAACACATACTTCGAAATATCAGATATTTTTATTGAGTTTTTATCAAAGAGCAACTCACAGTTTTTTTTAAAATAGTAAAAAAAATGTAAAAAAACAATAAATATTCAAAATTAATAACAAATATTATTATATATATCGTCTATTTTCGACTAAAACTCATTAACTGACAAAATATTCCATATTTTTTCATTTTTCATTTCATTTATTCCATACACCAAAATAAAATAAATAATACACCATAAAAAAAAAACACGATTTTTAATTGGGATTAGGGTACTATACTATCACTATGTATAGGTCACTTTATGGATTGGTGCAAAAAAAAATTGAGATAACAATTAAACATGACATTACGATGATAGTGAAGTCTGCCTGTTTACAGATCTGCAGCCTAAGCGGAAGGGCCGATTTGCAAACTTGGTTCATAGTGTTGATTTAGTAGTCTCGCACTAGGCATTGTTGAAATTGGAATATTAGCTCTAAAACAATGGTATATGTCATATAACGGCCTGTTAAAACTTAACTTTTCTAAAAACGGCCTTAACGATTTAGATAAAAAAGTTAATCTTTTGGTACGAGTAAGAATGGATATTATCTTAAAACGGTACCTCCTATAGAACCGATTTTTTAACATCAGAATTTTTCGCTAACCACAAAACTGATTTCAATTAAATTAAAATTTAGGAAAGCTTTTATGATAAAATCCATATATAACTTTTTTGGTTTTTTTGAATATGCTGCAAACGGATATTTTTACAAATTTTTTTTCAGATGAAAGCTACAGATTTCCTTGTATTGAAATACTCAAAAAATTGCAATATATTTGTCAAAAATTAAAAAAAAAAACGGTTTAAAAAAAAACTGCTTTAACGATTTTTAAAATTTTTTTCCTAGGTAGACTAATGCTAATAAAATACTATTGCATACTTAGTTTTTCCAAGAAAACTCTCAAACAAATTTGCAAAACTAGAAGATTTTTCCAATATTTTTTTAAATAATTTTAAGATACATTATTATGTATTTATTAGGAACATATCATCATTCTTTAAGATTTTATTATTACAAAAAGTATTACATAACATGTAGGTCTAGGTAGGAATTTTTTTTATAAAATTAAATTTAATCTTCTGGCCTTCTGCGCTGCAAATATATCTAAAACTTCCTCAGTGTCAATCTCAATTTGTCGATGAATTGACATTAACGCCAATCCTGTTAATCTTTCTTCACCGGTAGAATTTCTAAGATAAGTTTTTAGACGTTTCATTGTGGAAAATGTACTTTCCGGTGTACATGTTGAAACCGGTAGTGTCGCTAAAATTTTAAGAAGCTTGTGGATGTTAGGAAACTGATCCTTATTGCATTTCCCAAGAGCTGTTATTGCACTCCTTGAACGCTCTGTATCTTTTTGTGAATGACATTCTGTCTTCCATAGAGTAAATTCAGCTTTTAAAGTGTCCCAATCCAAAAAAGATTAATAAAATTTGAAGTTTTCTTCGTTATAATTTTGTTCGTTTTTGTCAAGTGTCGATGGAATCAAAATGCACAAAGAGGAAAGTATGGACTTATGGTTTTCAAATCTCTTTTTAAGCTGACTTAAAAAGTCATCTAAAAGAGAAATCATTATACTTATCCTAAAATAGGTTTCAGGATCTGTTCTGCTCATGTTTTGTCTGTGCTGCTGCCTTGACACAATTCGTGGAATTTTAAGTTTTTCATCCACAAAATTTACTAAGTTTTGTGCAGTCTCAAAAATTGTTTTAAATTCCGGAATGATATTTTTGCGTATTCCTTGGAATGTGTTTGTTATTAACTCCACATGTTCCAATCCAGACACTAAGTCGCATGAAGGGGATTGTAAGATCTTACAAAGTGGCAATGTATATGTAAACAAAACACTCAAACAACACAAACTTACTGCAAAATCACTATCTGAAATAGATCTTAAAAAGCAACTCGCCTTCGATGACGTATCAGAGTCCTAATCAGTACACAACTCTTCCAAAGCATCAATTATCGCTTTAAAAATTTCCTTAAAGCTCATCAACCCATCGTGGTTTTCCACCCAGCGTGTTTCACACATTGCTGTTAAATGTTTCCATTTATTTTGAGGATAATTTTATTTTATCATTTCCTGCAACAAATGTGTGCGCTTTGCCGATAATTTAAAAAAAAATCCAATGGATTTTATGGTACCAATAGTGTTGCGAATAGGCTGAATTTAACAAGAATGCCCTAAAGCCAGGTTTAGAGAGTATGCGCTACAATGCACGTATAAGGCTTCTGGATGAGACTCGCGTACTACAGCTTGAACTCCGTTAAAACTACCTTCCATAGCAGAAGCACCATCGTACCCTTGTCCAATAAAATTTCTGCAATTTATGCAAATGTTTTGAAGTGCAGACAGAATTGTTCTGGCTAAATATTTTCCAGTCGTGTTTTCTACATGAACAAATGTCAGAAAATCTTCACGCAAGATAAAAATTTCGTCTTTATAATCGACGTAATGAAGACAAATTGACATCTCCGCCTTACGTGAGATGTCAGTAGTTTCATCAGCTAGAACTGCGAAGCACTCTGCAGAATTGATAGATTGAACTATTTTTTTCTGAACGATTTCCCCACACACAGCAATTAATTCGTTTTGAACAGTTGGGCTTAAATATGTAGCGTTCAGCGACAAACTTTCAAAATATTTTTTTAAATTTGTATTTTGACAGCTTTGGTTAATCCTTCCAATATTCCCATGGTATTAAAAGCTACCACGGTATATTTTATCGCATGAAGTTACTGAACCGTATTATTTTCCAAATAAGATAAACGGTGGAATTTTGTGTTCCATAGATTTCGATGCGCAGGGTTATCGCTTGAGTTACAGAACATGAGCACTGATTGGCTGGTACGGCAAGTCGGCAATCGAACCAATATTCGCACAACGGCAGATCGGTGAGAAAATCTGAGCAGCCAAGATCGATACTCATCGCCTTTTGATTTTAAAGAAATTAATGATAGCTTTAATATAGCAAGGAACTATACAGAGCCATGTTAAATTATGGCATCGTTTCCAAACTCGTCAACGGCAAACTCATGGCTTGTTGCCTAAGCTCCCGCCTTTTACGGTACTTTATCTTTTACTATACTTTATAAACTCTCAAACCGCATATTGTACCTAAAGACTTAACACATAAAACTAAATCCCCATTTACTGCGTTTATCAAATTTGCTTTAAATTATCAAGTCATTCGCACCATAATCGATCACTTTTAACCACAAACCATTCATTGTAATCTTCACACGATATTGCGAATCGAAAAGTGATTGACAATTTTCATTCTCACAAAATGATATTTTCATATTTTTTAGGGAAATCAAATCAATCAAAACCATCACACAATGGCAATAAAAAACCAATTGAAAATGAGACGATCAGGGAAAAACGATATTTGACAAAGACACTGGAGTACATTTCGATCTCACCACAGGAGGTGTTGCTGTTAGTATTTTATAGCTCTGCTCTATGTTATAGTTTTGACGTCCACATTTTTGGCGGATTACATACATATCTTCGCAGAGATATTTTATCCGGAGTAGGCTTTTTCTCAAGGCCAAGTCACAATATTTACGATGTTAATAATAAAATATGAAACTTTATGATCCTGATAAAAATTATTCTTAATTGTGCACCTTTTTTAATAATTATCATCACCTTACAACTCCTTGAAGAAAGGCTGCACATCCCTTTCGCAAGAAAAAAAATTGAAGGGATAATCAATAAAGATACGTTTTTATTGCCTCCTCTGACAATACTCTTAACTGTCAACGAAATGTCAATAATGTGCGCGCAGAAAAACGCTACAATGAGATTGTTTATGTCAGATGCTGGTACATCGGTGACAATGAAAGGAGAGCATTGGGGTTGCAATTTTTTTGAAGATCAGTTCAAGTTAGAGTTTTTACTTTCTTTTGTGAAAGGTTCAAAGAAAGGATACCTTTATTGAATATCATCGATAATGCAGGGGAAATATAGGAAGAAACCCGGTCTAATTGATTTTTCTAAACATTGACCTCAATCAATCAAAAGTCCTTTTGTCGATGAATGACATTTTGTGGAAGCAGATCGCATTCAGTGTAGAGTAAATTGACGCCAGATAAGATCTTGTTGTTACCACAGTGGTTTGAATTGGCTGATAGTAATCTTGTCATTACAGAAGTAAGTCTTGAGAAGTACGTATAAATAGTAAATAAATAAAATAAAGAGGTCTTGGGATACCGAGCGCCTTGTCATTTGAACGATTTAATACTCTATTCACAAAAAAGAAATTTCTTGTAGGATGCTGTTTAATGTTTCGCGAGATAAGTCCTTCCGCAACTAAGTGAAAATAGCATTGGAAATCATTTGAGTTTTCCGCGATACCTATTGACAAACACAATAAAAGCATAGAGTACGTCAGCAACCAATCAATTACAGCGAACAATCGCTAATGGCAGAAACAGATCAACACCTCAGATCAAAACTTTGAATTTGACAGGAGCGAGAACCTCACCTTTTGAAGTCGAGTCAAACATATTAAAAAAGCAACTTCGAAAATAAAATAAAAAAATTCTTGTAGACTAAGACAGAAATTTCTCTCAAAATATAAACAAGAAAGAAAATAAGATCAAAATATAGGCATTTCAATTTTGAGAAAACTGAAAAACTCGTCACAATGTTGGGCGGATTTATGAACCACCGACGATCCTGCGATTTTCAAAGGTCTAACGTTAAAGTTAAAGCTGAAGTTGAGGTGCTAATGTGTTCCATTCCCATAAAAACTTATGGTTCTTAAACATCTGGCGTGGCTGTCAAAACTGAAATCGAAGTTGCTGTATTGATCTGTTTGAACTCTTAAGTAGGTAGTACTTCTGTACTTCTGATTTCTTAAAGTAGATATCAGCCTCTTATTCAAATCCAACCCATTGACCTTTGAGCTGTCATCTATTGAACGTCAAGGTCTTGTGTGGAGGAGAAAAGTTATAAATTATAAAACATAGATTAGATAACACGTCGTGGTGTCAAGCTGGGTTATGGTTGAAATTGAAGGCATCTATCTTTGTTTTTTGTTGTCAATCACAGAAAGGGTCACTCAGTAGTTAAATATTTATGTTTATGTCAATCCGAGTAAATGGATTCAAGACAGGATTCATCAGATAAATCTGTCTGTTGTCAAATGGCTTGTTAGATACCATAATAGGAGTAATTTGTTTTTATCTTTAAATGATTCGAACACAATTATCCCGCATACATGAGAGATTCAATCCGGATTCAATCCGAATTAAATTCCATGTAAACGCAGATTTAAGGATTGAAGGATTCACTCAATCGGATCACAAAATTGTCCGTGATTGGATTGAAAATCAGCATATAAACGCGAATTGATAGACAAGTAAGAGAGTGTGTGTGCGGTGTGCGCCCTCTTTATTTTCCTTTGTGATATTCATTTGACTGGGATTTTGTCGCTAACACAAGGCTATACAAAACACTCCTATTAAATGGAGGTGCGAAACTGAATTCTACTTCAATTCAATCTCTCAATTCGGTGAGAGCGAAAACCCGAGTCGTTCTTTCGATTCGTTCATGTAAACGTACTAAATATTGGGCCGATTTTGTTATAGTCCGTACCAAAACAGTTGGCCAACGGTCGATTGCGCAGAGAGAGGATTTAAGAGAACAAAAATGACGCGAAAGAGATTTAATCACTAAGCGTTTTTGCCTGTAATTTACAATGCGTAACCCAACTTTACAGTGCTTAGAACTAAAATGCTGTTGAATATCTAAATAAACTTAATTTTTTATTATGAGGTCGACTTTTATACATTTCTACCTAGAAGTCCGATTGTATTTGAAAGGGTTCCCAACCCTTTTTATGGTTGAACATTTCGTGGTTTAGCGCTAGGTACCTGTATGGGTGGTGTGCTTGGTTAGCATTAATTTTATGATGTTTGATTTTACCTGTTTGACTTAAGTGTAAAAGTTTTACGACATGATTAGTGTTTGCATTTGGTTACCTGTAGGGGCAAGGAATAAATTTGTTGCTTGGTTTTTAGAGTTTTTTATTTTAAGATAACGCATATATATTATGGATTTCCTATTTGGAATTCACTTTCACGAAAACAAAAGCATTGCTAGGACATAAGTTTATTAAAATAAAATAAATTGTCATGGATCTTTCAAGAAAAGGAAAACCAATAGGAAGTCTAGGACGTAAGATCGTTGTTAGGATATATTACAAAAAAATTGAAGAAGCTAGGAATTTATGTATAGATAATCCCATCACATACGCAAATTCACAGACAGAGGAGTTTACGGGAATTTCGGCCCGAACAATAAGAAGGATAATTAAAGAATATGAGAAGAAAGGCGCTATTGAATCTCCAACTAAAAGAGTACCACATACAAAATGGAAAACTGGATTGGACGAATTTGGTATCACAGCTGTTCGGCGAATTATATACAACTTCCACATTGAAGAAAAAATGATGATAACATTAAAAATGTTAAGACAACGGGTGCAGGAAGATTTGGAGCTGAACCTAAGCAATATGTCGCTACATAGGATTTTAAAAAGAAATGGATTTTCTTATAGGAAAACGGAGAACAACCGTAAATTTCTTTGCGAAAGAAATGAAATCAAACTTTTACGAGTGAAATATCTGAGGAAGGTGCGGGAGTACAGGTCAGAAGGATATGACATTATTTATTTGGACGAGAGCTATATTCACAGCTCTCACACAAGGCCAAGGGCATGGACTGACGGCACCAGTCAAGGTTTAAAGGCGCCAATTTCAAAAGGCCAAAGGCTGATAATGGCGCATGCAGGTGGAGCGAAGGGCTTCGTGAATAATGCCTTGCTTTTATTTAAATCTGGGTCGAAAACAGGAGATTATCACGATGAGATGAATTTTGAAAATTTCTCCAAATGGATGAAGGATCAAGTTTTAAATAACCTAGAGGAACCATCGGTTATTGTAATGGACAACGCATCATATCACAACAAATGGGAACACAAGCAAATCACTTCTGCTTCCGTTAAATCGGAGATGTTAGAATGGCTTTCCGTCAACAATATACCGCATTCTTCAAAAATGCTCAAAGTCGAACTTTATGACCTTATAAAGCGACATCGGACTAATCACCACCCCAAGCATAAGATTGACGATATGATTCACGGCGCGGGACACGAAGTACTACGATTGCCACCCTATCATCCAGATCTCAACCCTATTGAAAAGATCTGGGCAACAGTCAAGGGAAGAGTCGGAAGCCGAAATACAACGTTTAGATTATCGGATGTTCAGAAACTAGCTGAAGAAGAATTTTCAAAAATAACAGTTGAAGATTGGCGCAAAGTTTGTGAAAAAATTATAAGGACAGAGGAGGAATACTTTTCACACGAGCAGATGTGGGACACAATGTCGGATGCAATAATTATCAATCCAGGAGATGATTCTTCAACCGATTATGAAACTGACAGTTCTTCGAATTCAATTTAATATACATTAATATTAACTATTTCATATATAGGTAGCAAAATCAATAAATATTTTTATCTTAGTACTAAAACGTGTGTGTTTTTACTTCTTAATTCAAACCAAACCGAACCACCCATTTGGTATACTGGTGTTTTGTTTTGCTGCTCGCTGTAAATCTGTTTTATATTTGCAATTCATCGTCAATTTTATCTCGCTATAATTTACACTTTTAATCAAAGTTACAAATTTAAAAGTGGTGGGTAGTTCAAAAAGTTTTAAAAACTGCATTTCTTAAAAAAAATTATTGAAGAATCAAGAACGTTCACCATTTTGTCTTTAACGAACCGTTTAATACCCCATCCTCTTTTTTGTGACAGAAAATCGTGCCTATTGTTATTGGGCATAAAATCGTTTACGTTTCCAAAAAATTCCCAAATTGTAAATTTTTTATTATATTTACCTACCTCGCCCAAATTCAATGATATAAACAAAAAAAATTTGGTGTGACACTGCAATTTACTTTACTTTGCGTGCCAATATCAGTACCTACATGATCAATATGCACGACACAATTAATAATGATCAACGAAAGCATAATGAGCAAATAGGGTTTAAATCTAAAACCGTACACCTTCATACAGACACAGTCACACAATCAATTCATGTGCAATGTTTTGCTTAATCTATCCGACCGTGATCACATCATACTCCTACAAAGAACCGACAAGACAAAAAACGAAACAATATATTTGCCTCCAAGTAAAGTTGACATATAATGGTCTATATTTTTCCTCCGCTCCTAATTTCAGTATAAAAGAAGGAAAATGAAGAAACCACCCTCAGTGAGATCGCGACAGCGATCTTGAACACAAGGCAGGGTATACGTCGTTTTTTATTATGGCTCCGCCCATTTTCGTCTCTTTATGCTTGTTTTTGCAATTTAAGAGATTGTAAAACACATTTTAAGAGACCTGCGCAGTAGAATGGCCAACTGTTTTGGTATGCACTATACGTCGTTTTTTATTATGGCTCCGCCCATTTTCGTCTCTTTATGCTTGTTTTTGCAATTTAAGAGATTGTAAAACACATTTTAAGAGACCTGCGCAGTAGAATGGCCAACTGTTTTGGTACGCACTATACCATGTCCATGCGTATATTCAAACAAAGAGAAGCCAATAAGAGGTTGAACTTTGCAGTAAGATTAGAGAGATAGGAAAGAAGTGTTTTGGTGCAATTGTATGGTTTCTCTCCACGGGTGTTGTCTAAGTTGCTTAGGGAGATCAAGTGTTATGCATGTATATTCGAAATAAAGTAATGAATTTGACCGAGATTTGAACGCACGACCTCCCAATCACTAAGCGAATACACTACTACTGCACCGTTGCCACCCGCAATGCTTGCCGTTTTCTACACAACCGATAATTTTTCGAGTATCGTCTTCTTTTTGTCCTACTCCACACTATACTCTATCCAACAAAAATTGTCAGTACAGAGAAGATAGGATGTTTGTCTCTCAGTCTGGTTGCAATGACTTACATAAATCGGTCCCTCTTTAAGCGGCCCTTACGCGGTCAATCGGTTGACATCATGCATCGTGTATGTGTGGATTGATACTACCCCTTACACAGTTCAATCGATTGACGTAAAATTTTTAGTTTTTGTGAGTTTTCGTGGTGTACGGATGTGCGATGAGTGAAACGGACGATTGTATTGCATATATTGCTCTTGCACATTGCATAAAGAGGAAAAAGAAACGAATTTCGAGAAAAAGAAAACTTGTATGAAGGAGTGGTTAAAAAAAAGGAATCAGTTCACACATGAAAATCTTTTGAATTAATTGAAAATATCTGCACAGGACGATAATACAAATTTTATGAGAATGGATTTTCTTTATACTTTTGCAGTAAAACTTCATATTGTTGCATTTTTTTTGTTTCGGTCGCTATAATCTTTCCTTTTGACATCCCATAAACTCGGTAATGACCGATACGTTTCAATTAATTCCGATACAAATGCTCGGTCTTCAGCGTCCTTTAATTTTCCGCTGGCGCCGGACATGTTTTCGCTTCCGTGACACAAAACACAATGAAGTAATTACGTCAATCCAACCCTTACACATATTAATCAGCATGACGTTCATCATGCAGAATCAAACTCGCTTTGGTTTTCATCAATCAGACTGCACCAAATGTGTGTGACTCATACAGACACATTTTCACAAACACATGCTAGTGATAGATGTCATTCGATTGACCGTGTAAGGGCCGCTGTATGATTATTATGATTATGATTCGCCATAACTCAGAGAGCAATTCTATTAGGGTTAGCATCTTCCAATTTGAAATAAAAATATTGCGGAACGAAATAAATTCCGTTTATCTTTTTCCTTTTCTGGTTTTTAAGGGTATCTCTAGTAGGCCAACAAAATATATAAATTTCGTAACACAAAAAAAAAATCAAAACGAAAAATATATCATTGTAATCCAATTTATTCATTATAAACATAAAATACCAATTTCTAATATCACTACTCAACTAATCCGAGGAATAATTACTGCTACTGCTCTCGTTATTTAGGTCTATTATTAACCTTTCAACTGCTACCTCGGCTAAAACGTCCATTTCCCACATATTTGGCTCAACAACCTGTTCAACGTGTTGGACACATCGATGCCATTTTTCCTTGTCAACCCTTGTAAGTGCTGTCGTTAGTAAGTCTCTTATTTCAGCCATTTTAAATGACTTGTTTTGGCTTGCTACAAACCCTTTCACTTGAGCCCAAACAATTCTATTGGATTGAGGTCACAGTGATAAGGCGGCAAGCGAAACACTTTATGTCCCGCATTTTGAGCCATTTCATCCACGACGTATGTTTCATACTTGGCTTTGTAACGTTTAACGATTTCAAGCAATCCATTGTATGATTTCATCCCTACCTAACTTGAGATCGTCCTTTTGGTAATTTCCCGTATTCATTGGCAAAACAGGCGTCATTCATCGGAAAAACAAAGACATCATACAAACAGGTACATAATGAGATGAAAGGATATATTTATGTTTTTTTTTTATTTAAACAGTTTGCGACATAAACTCAATCAGCAAGATTTTCTGTAAACATTTCCCAGTCCTTTCCGCTATATGTATATTGTGAAAGGTAAACACAATCAGGCAATTAGAATACAAAAACATAGGGACCGGCTACAGTCCGCTTGGGCGAACTGTTGGATACCCTATTCTTATTCCTATCCCTCATAAGTGGGCGTGACAAAAGTCTAAGTATGGTTAAATTGTTAAGAACGCTCTACATATTTTGTTATATAACATTTGAAGGATTTTATCAAAAAAAAACGCTCCCTAGCTCAAACTTGGGTGTTTCAATAAAATTGTTTTATTTAATTGTGGGCGTGTCAGTAGGCGGATTTAAAAAAAAATTAACACATGAGCATGAAGGGCCCCTAGAGAGTATATATTATAAATTTCAGCTCCCTAGCTCAACCTTTGGATTTTCAAAAAAATTGTTTTATTTATTTGTGGGCGTGTCAGTGGGCGGATTTTGAAAATATTTATACATGAGCTTAAAGGGCCCCTAGAGAGTATATATTATAAATTTCAGATCCCTAGCTCAAACTTTGGATTTTCAAAAAAATTGTTTTATTTATTTGTGGGCGTGTCAGTAGGCGGATTTTGAAAATATTTATACATGAGCTTAAAGGGCCCCTAGAGAGTATATATTAAAAATTTCAGCTCCCTAGCTCAAATTTTGGTTTTTCAATAAAATTGTTTTATTTTTTTGTGGGCGTGGCAGTGGGCGGATTTTGAAAATTTTATATCCCGAGCAGTTTTAGGAGTCATAGATCATATATAAAAAATTTCACCTTCCTAGCTCAAAATTCGATTTTTTCCAAAATTTTGTTTTTTTGAGTTTGTGGGCGTGTCTGTGGGCGGATTTCAAAAATTCGTAAACTTGATTATTTCGGGACTCTAGAGAGTATATGGTTAAAATTTCAGCTCTCTAGGTCCAGTTTAAAGGCCTAATTTTTGCCGACGGACGGACGGACGGACGGACGGACGGACGGACGGACGGACATGGCTAGATCGACATTACTATCGATGCTGATCATAAATATAGTAACTTTTAGGGGTCTACGGGCAATATTAAGGTATGTTACAAACTATGCGTCAAAATTAATATACCCCTAGAATAGGGTATAAAAAGTGGTCTGGGTGCGACCCGCAAGGTCCACACGACTAACTTCCCAGTGGGATCAATATGATTTATGCGATTAGTGGGAAATTTTGAAATGTGGTTAACCACATAAGATATAGTTAAGAATTTTTAAGAATTTTTTAATATTAAAAAATACTCTTTAATATTGTTCATGGAAATTAAATGTTGTTAATAACAAGTGTGATATATATTAATGCAACCATTGTTATCAACACGGAGATCTGTAAATTTACATGTATACGAAATAACGGAGCACAATGTACCTAATAGTTGCACTATAGTTACTATTTCATTGCTCAATGAAAAATGACAATAAATAGTACAATTAAAGACAAATTATTTTAGTTATTTATTTACTAACAAAAAAACGGCTAGACCGATTTCGCTGGAAACTTAATCAGTTCTGAGTTACGTAATAACGCTTCGAATAAACCCGGTCCCATGTCAATATCATCTTTGGTTCTCGAGATAATCGTGGCGAAAGATAATTCCGAGCGCACATACGTACATACGCACATACGTACATACACACACGCAGACATCTCTATAAAAATGTTGGATTTGGATTCTGGTGACCTTGAAACGTGAACATATGTCAAAATCCGCGATTCACAAAATCCATTAAAATTATATAACCACGACGCAATGTCATATACCTAAACAGATGGTAAAAAAAACTGCACTTGTGCAGCTGTACAAAACAAATACAATCAAATTAAAACCGAATGGCAACACCCCACGTAATAATTCGTTCTCAAAAGCACCAAAACCGAAAGTTCTTTGACAAAATCCATAGAAAAAGCCTTAATGATATGCCTCATTGTAGAGATGGTAATACTCTTCTGATGTACTTCAGTCACACACATTGATTATTTTGGTGGATGATAATAGCAAGCGAACACAAGACGATCATGCTCATTCCCATTCGGCTGTGTGGGAGACTGGTTGTGGTGGGGTTTTGTATGCGAATTTTAGGAAAATACAACAATTCCTTGGTATGACAGTGGTTTGGTTTTTATTTCAGAGGCAATTATTGCGTTTGAGTGCCGTGAGAGTATCTACAGGCACAACTGGTAGAAAAAAAGCTCCTCCATAAGGCCTGTACTGACAATTTTTGTTGGATAGAGTATAGTAGTTATTGGGATACCATGGAGCAATACCACATTGGTAGAGAATTGTGGTGCAGGGTTATCGGGCAATAATGAATTTTTTTTCATATCCTCCATACACAACAAATATAGAATATATGATCCCATCATTGTAGCACATAATTATGTACATAATGTGGCACTCATCTCAGGATGTCTACATGGTTATAGGCTAGTTTGGGATCTCGAAAGAATCGTGTCGGGTGACACTGAAAAACATGCGGTTCAATGCGAGGTCTTTGAAAATATTTTAGACATACTCCGGATTTCAGCAATGAGATCTCCGACATGTCAACTGACGATTTTATTTGGCAATGGAAACATCAACTCCATGAATGATTTCTTAGTAAAAATCAGACGAATACAACTACGGATCTTATAAGCTGAACCAAAAGGTGGACACAGTCCTGCTCCAACAAAAGTGACCTGAAGCCAATCGGGTTCGAGGCCACAAGGATGACCGAAAGTCTGTTTCAAACACAAAGCCATCATGGATATCAGAGCACCAGGTAGTATCGAGCTGCCTGCATAGGAACAGGGGGGAAAAAAACTCATAAAAATGGGTCTTGTTGGACAGCCATTGGAGGCGATATTATTTTCCATCGATGTCTATATTTGTATAAACATATAAATTGATGCTTCTGGAAATAGCGCGTTTAGGGTAAGTGTACCAGTACCCGGCCACCTAACCCTTTTTCCTACTTTGATCCATGATAACTAATAAACCTGGCCACTTAAACATGTTTTTTTTTCTTTTTGCACCTTAATAGCAATTTCATGTTTGGAAAAAAAAATAGCTGAATGTAATTGGATTCATGCATCTGAAATTAAAATCTATTTTTTGGAAAAAGTGAAGTTTCACCAGAACCCGGCCACCAAAATTCATTAGTCGGCCACTTCTGCATCAGTATCCGGTCAGGTTATTTTTATTTTAACAAAACTGTAATAACAAAATAAATTTAACATTTTCACTCGTTTTTAATATATTTACCGATTGTTTAAAAAAAACTATTTTTATTTTGGTATCACATGTACATGTACATAATTATAGTTCAATCGTCAAAGACCATTAATAGTAAAGAAATAAGAGTTCAGTTATACATTTGTAATATTACAAAGGTTATTATTAACGGGCTATAGTCCGCTTAGGCGAACTGTTGGATAGCCTATTCTTATTCCTATCAGACACCTAGAGAGTCTATATTATAAATTTCAGTTCCCTAGCTCATACTTTGGGTTTTCAATAAAATTGTTTTATTTAATTGTGGGCGTGTCAGTAGGTGGATTTAAAAAATATTTCAACATAAGTATAAAAGGCACCTACAGAGTTTATATTATAAATGTCAGTTTCCTAGCTCAAACTTTGACTTTTCAATAAAATTGTTCTATTTAATTGTGGGCGTGTCAGTGGGCGGATTTTTAAAAATTTTATTTCCCGAGCAGTTTTAGGAGTCAAAGATCATAAATTAAAAATTTCTGCTTTCTAGCTCAAAATTCGATTTTTTCGAAAAAATCCTTAAACTTGATTATTTCGGGTCTTTAGAGAGTAGGTATATGGTTCAAATTTCAGCTCTCTAGGTCCAGTTTAAAGGCCTAATTTTTGCCGACAGACGGACGGACATGGTTAGATCGACATTACTATCGATGATGATCATAAATATAGTAACTTTTAGGGGTCTACGGGCAATATTAAGGTATGTTGCATACTATGCTCCAAATTAATATGCCCTTCGAATAGGGTATACAAATAGCACTAGTTCAGGTAGCTTCGAATTTTAGGACTTGTCAAGGAGTATTAAAAAATATATATTAATATATACATATGTAGTTAAATTATAAGAATTCAGTTATCTATTTATAATAATACAAAGGTAGGTAGTCTCCTGTTTACTACCTCTAATCTAATCCACTCCTTTGCCGATGACAGTACCCTTAGTTTCTCATGTTCGTTTCTTGGTTCACGCCTCTCATCGGTGTGGAACTGGAACGGCAACGTATGTTAAGCTCATGGAATTCCGATTTCGACAGCATAACTCAGTGGGGTGTAACTAATAGAGTGGAATTTTGATTCCAAAACGCAATGCTGTCTTCTGTCATGAAAGCAAAACCCTAACACCATGCCATTGTCCATGAATGGCACTTGCATCGTTGAAGCCGAACGGCTTTCCATTCTCGCTATGTGTGTTAATGACAACCATCGTTGGAATGACAACATATTCGATGCCGCCAAGAACGATGCGAAATGCCTAGGCTTCCTTAAGCGCTGCAAGAAACATTTTACTCCCTCTGATCTAGCTTATTTATAAGGTATTTATCCGCCCAAAACTTGAGTACAATGCGCATATCTGGTCTGGTGCACCAATTACTTATTTGAAGCTACTTGACAGGATCCAAAAACGCGCAATAAAATTCGTTGGTGACTGTAACATTGCGAGATCGCTTGACTCTCTTAGTCATCGTCGCAATGTTTCTTGTCTCTCGTTATTTTATCGTTATTTCCATCATAAGTGCTCAAATGAAATAGCCAGTTGCATTCCACGTTCCACCCCTAGAACATTTCAACTGCAATATCAGCCATGCAAGGAATGCGCATCAGTTTACCCTTAAGCCTGTATGCGGACGTACAGTGAAATACAAGGGATCTTTTCTTTGTCGTACAACACGAATGTGGAATGCTCTTTCCCACTCCATTTTTCCTACACATTATAATCTACAAACATTTAAAACCAACGTATATCGGCATCTCTCCCTATCTTCTAACCCTAATACATTATCAGGGTTATCAGGGTATCCAAAAACCCCTTTATTACCTATTTCTTTTAAAAAAAATTCTGGAGATCTTTGAACCACTTTCTTATGCTGCCTTTCGAAATGGTCTCAGCTTCTCCTAGGCTTAGGTAGGGATTTCTTTAAAAAAACAATCTTGGCCATGTCCTACCAGGGCGATCATTTTTAAATGGGTTCTTACGTTTTTCTGATTTAAAAATTTGTTAAACTGTGTCAAGAAGGTCCGTTTTCTTCAGGGGAAAGCCAGTTTTTGCCACATCAATACAACAGTCCGTTATCGCCTTTTCCTCTTCAGGATACAAAACAGATTCGGGTCCCTTTTTCTCACATTCATCATCTACTTTCCCATGCAACCTATCTTGCAAAGTACTTTTTGGGATGTTGTATTTGGAAGCAGCTTTTCTGTGGCTCAAATTGTTTTTCCGAATATCACCCAATGCAAGCTTGATTTTATCAGCTCGCGATAAACCTTTTGAACCATTTCCGCCGGTTTGTGCGTTTATTTCCTATGAAAATAGGAAAACAAACCAAATTATCTCTATGGCCGGATACTTAAACAGGATGTTCTAGAAATCGGCCAGTATATTCTTTTGTGGCCGGATACTGAAACCTTACATACTAAACACGTATTATTTATATCGACTGATAGAGAAAGGTGATTGACTTCATTTGAATCAGAAAGAAACAAAAAATTCCATTTTAACCAAAGATCTAGTATCACCGAAGAAAAACAAAGTTCTAATAACCGGCCACCATCTAATACTAATGTAAATATTGAAACTATAGGTTTTTTTTACGTTTTATGTTTAATTATTATATAACTTAACATAAAAACAATAAACGAATGGGTAAATATCCGCAAAAACACTGAAACTTACGTTTTTCGTTTGATACATCCACGATGTAACTCGCGGACTTTAAAAAGCAGTTTTCACTTTCTCGAGGAACTACACAGACTTAGCATCACAGTTTAGTGATGTTCATAGCTCTCAAATTTTACCAGCACGTGGGATGGGTCAAAAATTGAAGAGACAATTCTTCGCCCGTGAAAATAACTAATTATTTTACTTATTATCATATATTTAATGCAAACTGGCCGGATACTAGTGACTGGCCGGGTACTGGTGCACCTACCCTACTGTTGCAAGGTAACTGTGATATAGCAGTCAGCTTGTCTTAAGGGGTAAAGATCATATGGAATGATTGCAATAAGCCCAACAATAGCCTATACTTGCCCCACGAATTAGTTTTTTCCTCCATCTTAATAAAGCAAATATTCATAACTTCTCTCTTTTCTCAGTCAAATTGAAAAGTGAACCTCCTACTTTCTATAATTCCATCGACCCGCATATCATCCAGCTTTGTTCACGAAAAGCAATTATGCGTGTAGGTAAGTAAGAAAAATCCCAAATCAACTGAAATATTTAAATTTAGACATGATTCAGGTGTTCAATAAAAGGTTTTGCCATTTCCTTTTTGTAAGGGGTAAAAGAAGGTATCACAAGGTAATACACAAACAAAGAAAACCGTTTTGTCTGTTACTCACTCCAATCCACACCTTTGTCTATCTGTTCGTTAGAAGATAATATCAAATATCAGTTCTTTTAATTCACATTTGTTTTGAAAATTTTCTGATTTAATTGTTTTTTTTTTATATATAAAAAGGGGTAAAAATAAAAATGGTAATACAAAAGGGGCTTCGGCTTCTGTTTTCATGTTTTTTTTTTTGTTATAGGTAGGTACCTAGAACATTTTCATCACTCGTCTATCAATTACAATTAATTGGGTTTTGTTTTCGATTATTTGAAAGAGAAAGGAAGGTTATTGAAAAATTGAAAATGAAAAACAATGCGGAAACGACTGTATCATTTTAGGTTTGAAGTTATCTTTTTTTTTTTTTTTTTTTTTTTTTTTTTTTTTTTTTTTTTTTTTTTTATAAAGAAAGGAAATCCAAATCCCAGAGCACTCAGACTCGGTAACGTTCCATTGTACTACCAGGCAGAAATCCTCCTTTTGGTGTAGAGGCATGTGATTGGGTGGCGTATGTTGTTGTTCCCCATGGGGATTGAACCTGCACCGCACGGGTCACAAGCCAACACACTAACCTCTACACCGTCGCCACCCTTTGAAGTTATCTTACTATAATGATGATGTTATGAAATTCGGTTGAATAAAATAGAAACTCGTTAAGATGTTGCAATCAGTGATGAGTAAGTAACTGTAATTGGTCCGAAAATGAAAATCGTGACTCGCAGCATATTTTAAAATTTTAAGGTTTACAGTAGGTACCTATGTATATACTCTATTCTAAGGGTATATTAATTTTGACGCATAGTTTTTAACATACCTTAATATTGCCCGTAGACCCCTAAAAGTTACTATATTTATGATCAGCATCGATAGTAATGTCGATCTAGCCATGTTCGTCCGTCCGTCCGTCCGTCTGTCGGCAAAAATTAGGCCTTTAAACTGGGCCTAGAGTGCTGAAATTTTACCAATATACTCTCTAGGATCCCGAAATAATAAAGTTTACGAATTTTTGAAAACCGCCCACAGACACGCCCACAAACTCAAAAAAACAAATTTTTCGAAAAAATCAAATTTTGAGCTAGAAAGCTGACATTTTTTATATATGATCTATAACTCCTAAAACTGCTCGGGAGATAAAATTTTCAAAATCCGCAGACTGACACGCCCACAATTAAATAAAACAATTTTATTGAAAAACCAAAAATTGAGCTAGGGAGCTGAAATTTATAACATATACTCTCTAGGGGCCCTTTAAGCTCATGTATAAAAATTTTCAAAATCCGCCTACTGACACGCCCACAGTTTGACAAAAAACTTTTTTTGAAAATAACTTTATGCTCATGTGTTTATTTTTTTAAAATCCGCCTGCTGACACGCCCACAATTAAATAAAATAATTTTATTGAAAAACCAAAGTTTAAGCTAGGGAGGGTTTTTTTTACAAAGGCTTCGTTTTTTTTTTGATAAAATCCTGTAAATGTTTTATAACAAAATATATAGAGCGTTCTTAACAATTCAACCATACTTAGACTTTTGTCACGCCCACTTATGAGGGATAGGAATAAGAATAGGGTATCCAACAGTTCGCCCAAGCGGACTGTAGCCAGTTCCTATGTTTTTTGAATGTTTTTAAGAAGTTTTATGTGTGTGCGTGAGTCTGTACGTACGATTAAGGAAAGTCAAATCTTAAACAAAGCCGTCATAAAAATATATGCTGACGGGTCAAATACAGCGGACGGTCGCGCTACGACTTCGTTAACACTGCAGTGTATTTCAGGTGGAAGTCAGACTCTCTATCCTCTATGAGCCTGATAGACGGCAGAACTATCTGGATTTATATAGGCAGTCAGGCAGCCATAAAAGCCATAGAAGCACCAACAACAATAAAATTTATTGTTAGAAGCTAAAAAGTGTGCGTCCTCCAAACAGATATGGACAAAATACGATGCAAAACGAATATCGAATCTCCTCTCCAAAAGCAGCTGGGTAGTTGGAGCTACCACTGACTACTGGCCTCTAGGTAGACACGCCAACATAATAGGAGTACCCTCTAACGACTTCTGCAAAAGCTGCAGAGACGTTGAGCAAGAGGAAACGATCGCACACCTCCTGTGCAACTGCCACGCAGAAGCCAATACAAGGAAACGAAGTCTTAGCGACTATTTCTTTGAAGGTCTAGGCGATCTTAGCGAGACAGATGTTTGCTGCATCAGTAAATTCTCCACAAAATCCAAATGGTTGAACTAACTTCAGGTTGAACACCTCTTTGACTGTGGCAACCACCCCTCGATGCCCCTTTCCATGGATCACCGTGGCTTGAGGTTCGTACTGCAACAGTCACCCCAAGCAATACTCCCTCCACGATGAGCGTAGCATTCAAAGGTCATCGAAGCTGACGCAATCTTGCGCAGCCTTTCAAGGGCCCACCTCAATGACATTAAATCTGACTGGATTGGTCTTATGTTATGCACATTACGGATTAAGTCTTACCAAGGGGACGTGTGCATTTGAAGGAAAACTCATCCCAGTCCTCAGCTACTCACGCCTACTTTTCAGCAACTGGGTTGCGGGACGATGACTTGAGGTAAATCCATCCAAGACAGAAATCCTGCTGTTCACAAGGAAAAGGGCAATACCGAGTGAAGTGCACCTGCAATTATCCAAGACAGCAATCCTGCATCAGCAAAGCGGGTAAAACGGCCGTTAGACTCAGAGATTCCGGACTGTGGTCTTTCAAGCCCTACGGACACGCATCCGTTGAGACACGATGGAGTGTTTAAAAAAAAAAGAAGCTTGTGACTCTTTACTACCTACCTTCGCCTTCAACAGAAGATTCGTTACAAGAATCCCCGAAAGAAGCGAATGGATCAACAAATCGGTCCTGGAAGAAGGTGAAATAACTATCTATAGGTACCGTCGGATCCAATATGGACGTGGGTTTAGGTGCAGGTATTTTCTTTGAGACTCTGAGCCTGGGTGAATCGTTCAGAATCAGCGATGAATATAGCGTGTTTCAGGCAGAGATAGCTGAGATCACTCAGGCACAACAGATCTGCATATATGCACTCTGACAGCCAGGCTATGAAGCCAATGGAGTTACTAATAGAGTCAAATCAAGGGCGGTGTTGCGGTATAGAAAACAGCTAGACGAGACATCAACTGGCAACATGATAATCCGATTCTGGGTAATGGGGCACAAGGACATCTCGACAACGAGGAAGCTGATGAGCTGGCTAGATACGGATCGGAGATGGATGCATCTCTGTCTCGAAAACCTGTACGAACTCCGCTAAACACACTAGCACGGAAAATTGATGTTGCATCCATGAGTAGAACAGACCTACGTTAGACCAACCTCGAAACATGCAGACACACAAGGGAGCTCTGGCCAGCGTAATCTAAGGTCATGATCGGTTTGAAGCAGTCGGCTTACATGCTGAGCGGCTGCGCATACTGCACAACGATTACTGCACGAGCTGCAGGGACGTTGAAGGAAAAGAATCTATTCGTCACCTATGCCCTACCTTTAGAACTAACAGATTCAATATTCTTGGCAGCTACCTCTTTGAGGAGCTGGAAGATCTGATTGGCATAGAGCTGAGGAAACTCCTGAGATTTACATATAAATCCGGGTGGTTCTAGTACAAAAATCCCAACAATGGACACAATGGACCCAAAACGACTCGGTGTTACCTGCAGGAGAATAGAGAGTAGTTTTGTTGTTTGACTGAAACAGTCACCTCAAAACTGAAGGCTGAGCCCGACTACCCTATTCACTCCTAATATATTGCAACTACAGTAGCGAAGCGACACACCGATCCCTCGTCAGGGATTTGAGCGACGTGCTGGGATCTGACTGAGATCAATCATCCCAACCTGTACCAAAGAAACATAACTTCTTGAGGTTAGACTGCAACAGTCACTTAATCAGCACTCCACCCTGAGGGTTTAATAGGACACAGGAGGTTGGACTGAAGCAGTCACCTTCGTTCGGTATGTTACCCTCCCACTAAGCAGAACCAAATGGGAAGAGAACTCGGTTTTTAGTTACATTCAGAGAACCACCACCTCGCAGGTCACAGTCTCGGAAGGAAAACAGAATTTCCCTACTGCTTACCAGCTGAGCGAACGCCGGCATACCCTCCCCTCCTGTGGTATCAAAATGGCCCAATGTAACGTTCTAAGTCCTTACATAACCTTACATAACCTAAAAACACGTGATTTGTCAATTTCAAACTAACGAAAGCGGAAACCTAGCATAATGGCTTGAATGATGGAAATTTCTTAACTAGGCAAAATTATAGTGACATTTCCCCAAACGCCTGTGCCTATATTATCTACACCCAACTAAATATAAAAAAAAATTATTTTCAGAAAAAAATTGAGTTAATTTACATATACCAAATTTAACCAGCTAATAACGAAATCCGAGCCTTGTCTGAAAGAAAACATACAACTTCCCAACTTTTTCAAACGAATATAGGTATGTAGGTATATAATTGGTTTAAATTGAAAAACCACAGCACTTTCTCATGCGAATAAAATGTGAAACAATATACCTTTGTGAGTTTTTTCCAGCGTTAATCGAATGAAAATCCTCATTTTATTATAGGAAAAAACAGCCCAAATTAATCACCGTGAAAGGGTACAGTCGTACAATACAATCCATCAACATAAAAAAAAAATGCCGAAGAGAGAGAGAGAGAGAGGACGAAAATAACTGCAGTTGTTTAGTTTATGTCAAACAAATTCAACGATCTAAAAACAACATGCGAAGTAAACAGAATGTTTCTCAGGTACACAATAATCAAAGGAACAGGTTTTCCATAGGTCACGCAACATAAGTCCCACGCGTCTGTCAGTTTGAAGAAGGACACAATACGTCGCATCCGACCGACACGAGCGCAGCCATCCGATGGAAGTTTTATAATCCTGTTTGATATGCATTTTTTGCTATAATGATTTATGTTGGATGAGAAAAAAGGGAAAATAAGTAATAAAATCGATAAAGCAACTCAAGGAGCCTTATCAGACGGTGTTTTGTGGTCGAAAACGTGTATGGGGAAATCTAAATGAAAGCAGGATGAGGTGGAGATGGAGAATAAGCAAATAAGCCTTATTATGCAACGGTGGAACCAGTTTCCATCTTATTTTTCTGTATTCTTTGCGTTTATCCCATAAGGTGGGGCATATAATATAGGATAATGCATTTGCTGCAGCAGGTACTTTATCTGACTGCTGAATTTTATGGTTTGGTGTTTGCTAGAGGACAACGTGCGGTAGGCAAGTCATATTTTTACAAAAAACTGATAACAGATAAGAATGAGGACGAAATTCGGAAGCAGTGAGTGTGTTTATTAAACAAATTTTCGAATGAAGGAAAGTAATTGTTCGTGTTTAAAGTCTGTTTATTTTGGTTGAACGAGGTCAGACAGTGTTGTATTAATTTAATAATCAAACACCTATTGCAGGAGGATATAGCGTAGCTCTTATCTTCTGCAAATAAACGATTGTAATAGGGGAGTGCGATCATTTCGCTCGTGTGGGTAAAATCTGACAAACCTAGGGCAAATTCGGAGATGGCAATGCTTATCGAACCGTCATAAAAACAACGATGCCGATGCAACACAGCTGATGCTGATGCATCGAAAGCATCGGTAATTTTATTGAAGGGGTTTCGTTACGTTTGCGTATCAGCTTCTTAGGCTTTAACAGTGATGCAAAATGTTAATGAACGTGTGGCAGAGCTCATTGAGCATCAACACTACATGTCGGCTAAGCGTTGTGTGTCTCAAGGGCCTTTAAATACATAATTAATAACTATACTCTACTCATTAGCACCCAGTTTGTCCGCTTTACTGCGAAAAAAACACGTAAGTAATGTTTTTTGATACAGAATTTTGACTACCTACTTTGATCTGACCAAAATACTGCAGCCTTACACCCTCTGTGATCTCAGGCACGTTGTTCCTCCTGTCCAGATTGTGCGCTCTGTCATCAGCGATGATTTGGTTTTTAGACCGGATGTTCCGTTTTGTTTGTCGCCTGGGCGCTGGGTATCGAAGATTCTCTTCCGTGCACCATTATCTTCCATTCGGTCGATGTCCGTCTACACTTCCTGGACTAAATCCACGTCTTTTTTGGTACAGGTTATAGAGTGCGCGACAGTATCTTCTCTTTCAATGTAACCGCTCTCCCTTTTTAATCACATTTCAGCATTTAGGAACACAAAGCAGAACTACTACTTACTTTCATAGCGGTCTCCCAACCCGTGAAGAGTCTCTGCCTGAGACACTGCCGCTTTCCATCCTTTGCGGTCCCGTGCACGATGCTTCCAGTTCTACGGAGCAAGCGCTCTGGCATCCGCGAAGGCTTGGTCTTTAAAACGGAGGTTCGGTCTTCCTTGCCTTCTCGAACCTGGCGGCTGGAATTCGAAGATCCTCTTGGCTTTAGCGTTATTTTCCAGTCGCTCAATGTGGCCGAGCCAATGTAGTCGACGTGATTTAGCTTTTTGGACTACATTCACATCTTGGTACAGCTCATACAGTTCGCGGTTGTATCTTCTTCTCCATTCACCCTCCTCCCACACAGAACCAAATATCCCACGGAGTATTTTTCTTTCAAAAGACCCCAATATTAGCTCCACTTTTCTATTTATCGTCCAGCACTCGGCACCATAAAGCAGGACTAGCAGTATTAATGTTCAATAGAGCATGAATTTTGTCCTTCGAGTTTTGAACCCATTTGTTTGGAAGTAGCAGCGGTTTCCTAAGGTAGCTCTCCGCTGGATCTCCACTACTAAGGTGTCATTCGTGGAGTTGATGTTTACTCCTAGGTAGATGAACTGCTTAACTACCTCGAAGTTATTGTTATCAACAGTGACGTTTTGTCCTAGGCGGTGGACAGATGTTTGTTTGTTTTTTTGATTTCATATACTCGGTCTTGTCCTCCAATTCGCCTGTTATTCAATTGCCGTGAAGGCCTCTAACACGGTACGCTGGGAACGGCCGATGATGTCGATATCGTCCGCATACCCCAGTAGCTGGAAGGATCAATTGAAGATAGTGCATGCCGTGTTGACGCCTGCGCAAGATTCCAGACTGCACATTACAACGCGTGTTTTCAAGTGTCACGGGGTACAACTGGATCAGTTTTGCCGGGATCCCGAATTCGGCCATTGCCACGTAGAGCTCCTGACGATGAATGCTATCATAAGCGGCTTAAAGGGCGGTGGGTCTCGACTTGAAATTCATTAGTCTTTTCCACGATTTGCCTTAGTAAGAAAATGTGGGCTATTGTCGATATGCCGGGCCGGAAGCCACACTGGTACGTGTCACATACGATCTTATTTGCGACATTTAGCAGGGATATGCCTCGATAGTTCTTGCATAGTTCTTTCAAGGCAGAACCTTGAACCCATTTGCCGAAAAGGCTGCGGTTTCCCAGCATAGTCCTTCGTCATTCGTAGAGTTGATGTCATTTTGAGTAAGACTTCTTAACTACCTGGAAATTATGCTATATCATCGGCAGCGACACTTTGTCTTTTTTTGTTTGTTTTCGGGGTGCGAGTCTTTCTACACTGGAGCACTCAGACTCAATACTGGTCCGTTGTAATGGCACGAAGACAAACCACTTTAACATTTTGTCTTAGGCGGTAGATAGATGCTGGTTTATTTGCTGATAGTAATAGCAGTGACAACAACAGCCCGTGAGTCTGTGGTAATGGCAATACCGCACCCGATGGTATTACCTTCTTTATCGACAGCCAGGCAGCAATAAAAGCCTTACTGCAGCAGTAATAAAATCCAAGCTTGTGAAATGCTGTCGCAAAGAACTCAAGGTTCTTGGTACTCAGCATAAGGTATTGTTCTGCTCGGTTCCGGGACATGAAGGCATTCTAGGCAACGAGAAAGCGGATGAATTAGCAAGACAAGGTTCGGCAGCTGTGTCAGAACAAGCTGATCCGTCTGTACTCATCCGCCTTGCACACTCAGGCAATAAGAGAGGCGAACCTTAAATAGACGGCACAAGATACTTGCCATACCACAAGAATGCTATGGCAAACCTTCAATGTATCCAGAACCGAGAGTCTCATGAAAAAGGATAGGAAATCACTATCCACCCTCGTAGGTATATTAACGGGGCACAATATTCTGCGGTACCAAATGAAGAAATTGCGCTTGACGGAAGAAGAACTCTGTAGAGGCTGTGGCGACGAGGAAGCTCTGGAGAATACAACCCACTCCCTATGTCACTGCCCGGGCCTCCAACACATCAGGTACAGATTTCTGGGGAGACATTTCTTCCATGACATAGACGAGCTTTCCAGCACACCGATAGATAGGAACTTCACCAAATTCACAGGATGGTTTGTATCGAACAACGCAGTGAGTAATTAATCTCAGTTTTGGTAGATAAGGTTAAAAAATGAGTAAGGGACAACCCTCCTCCCCCGATGGGCATCACAATGGGTCAGCATTGACCTGAGTGTGCACTAAGCCAGTCCGCCTACCTAACCTAACCTATTTGCTGATAGCAAATTTCTAAACTTTGAAATTCTTGTATTCCTAAAATTTATCTCCTTCAATAGAAAAAGCAAATTAATGATGAAAACTATTTCAGAACTCACAAAAATTGAGAACAGCAGGTAAGAGTAACTAAAGGTTTCAGAAAACAAATGAAAAGTCTAAACAGGCTAAACTCAACAAATTTCAATGAGATCTGTGTGTGTGTACACTTACGGCAGGGTTAGACATGAAAACCAGTTACAGAAAGAAGCCTACACGTTCATCTCAATAGATAAAAGCTATTCCAAACGAATTCACTTAGACCTGGTACACGACAACTGTCTGAAAAGGTGCGACTTCAGTCAAAACTTTAAGCTTACTTTATTTCATATAGATTCACTTGCATGGTACACGGATGGATCAAAAACAGATAAGGAGTTGGGACAGGAGTACGGAGCTAGACCTCTCTATACGCAAGTATAAAGAAAAGCAACTCTGCATTTCAAGCTGAAATACAAGGTGGCGCAAAGTAATCCTCCTATCAGAAAATGCTATAAATTTTGCGATTGGCCCCTAATGTCAGTTCTGTTTTGACATTTGTGTAGTAAACACATGCGAAATACACGTTAATAAACAATGTTACGCTACACTGCTCCAGAACGCGGAATATTGGTGACTATTTATTTGAGCAATAATCGGTCGGTGACCAAAAAACATCGGAAGGTTATTTTTGCGCCACCTTGTACATGCAAATAAAAACTCTAATAATAGTTGCAGTTTCGGTCGCGGTGATAAGGTTATCTCTCTTGCCATCTAATCCAATCTAAAGGTTTCACAATTAAGATGGCAAGATACACATTTATGCACAATTTTATTTATATTTTGAAAACCAAATATTGCCTTTTTTCTGGTTGGTTCGCTACTAACTAGCGATTATCACAAAGCCTTAGCAAATCGAAGGAGACCAGCCAGCTTTTTCTCAATTAAATCATCTTCATGGAAGAAGGGTTATCTAGTATAGGTACCTAATCTGGCAAAAGGCGGACATTCGCAGCACTCACCTAGGCCCGAGCTTCTTACTTTGTTATAGTTATTAGATGCTTGTTGAGAGGACTGAAAGCAGTGACGAGACTAACTAAGAAATTCAGGGCATTTCTATTCAATCCAAGCAGATACGTTGCTCTGCTGGTTTCGGGACTATCGATCAGCTTCTTCAAATGTCTACATGATGCAAGATAATGTCAACATTCGGTATGCTGTAGAGAATAGAAGAAGAAGTAATGCCTGCCTAGGTAACATCACATTTGTGAAAAGACGTACAACATACTATGGATGGCTGTAGGCCAATAAAGGCTGACAATATGCTATATGTAGCCAGAGTGTTCTTCCCTTCTCACCTTCCCTAAGTGTTCAGCTTTACGTTGGTCTCCTCAACAGTTTTGCAGGTGATCATGGTAGCTAAACAGGCTTTAATAGAATAATTAAAAATGAACTCCCGCTCCGAAGAGGCCGTCCATGAGGCGCCATCCGTGTACAGGTACGCGATGGCATCACCCGGTGTCATTTATTTATTTATTTATTTATTTAGGTCTATAAGTATTACAACTTTCTTAGACTAATTAGGTACATATTCCTTATAAACTAATACATATAATAATTTAAGACATAAAATACATATACATTAATACATACATAGCTTTAGATTATGTTTTCCATAACAGTAGATTTAAAAACAGATCTATTTTGATCAAGATCGATAACATTTGCATATTTATTAAAATTGACACACGCATTAGTAATAGGCTCATTTTGACGATAGTTTGTTGCATGTCGAGAAACATAGAAAAAACCATTACTTCTAGGTCTTAAGGTTCTAGAAGATGCATAAATACCAAATAAAGCTAGAAGAGGGGGACAGTCAATATGACCCGTTATGACATCTCTTGCGAATGTTATAGAGTAGTAAGTTCTTCTACAATATAGAGTCTTTAAACCAATCAATAAGCATCTACTATTATAAGATGGCATGGAATCAGACCAATTCAGATTTTGAAGCGCATACTTAGTAAACCGTTTTTGAATTTTTTCAATACGTATCAAATCTTTTTTGAAAAGAGGAGACCATACGACACAACAATATTCCAAAATTGGACGAACTAAAGCTACGAATAGGGATTTTAATGTATAAGGATCTCGAAATTCACGAGAGTTCCTAAATACAAAGCCAGACATAGCGTTGGCTCTCGAAATAACATAATCAATATGTATGTTGAAAGAGAGATGGGAATCAAAAATGACTCCCAACATCAGGAATTTTATACTCAAACAATATCGGCATAGCGGACCTTGAGCATTGAGACATAATTGAGCATAATTGAGCATTTATTTATGTTCAGGCTTAAGGCGTTCATACAGCACCATTCGTTCAATGCATCAATATATTTTTGTAAAAGTACACTATCAGCAACTGACTTTATAGACATAAACAATTTTACATCATCCGCAAACATCAAACATTTTGAAAAATTAATCACTGTAGGTAAATCATTAATGAAAAGTAGAAACAGCAAGGGTCCAAGATGACTGCCCTGTGGCACACCAGAGTAGTTTCTAATTTTAAAAGATAATTTAGACCCAATTTTAACAAACTGAGAACGATCAGTTAAGTAATTGCTTTTCCATTTAAGGAGTGTTGAGTGAAATCCTAAGAAGGAAAGTTTTTTCAATAAAATTCGGTGGCTAACCCTTTCGAACGCCTTTGAGAAATCTGTGAAAACAACATCGGTTTGACATTTGCTTTCCATCTTTTTCAAGCAAAAATTCAGAAAGGGAGTCAAATTTGTCGCAGTCGATCGCCCTTGGACAAATCCATACTGGTAGACCGAAATATGATTTTTTACCTCTTCATAGATTTTCTTCTTCACAATCGATTCAAAAATCTTAGGAATCAGTTGCAATTTGGCAATCGGTCTATAATTTTCAACCGCTTGCTTTGAACCAGATTTATAAATGGGAGTAATATAGGAACATTTCCAGGCATCTAAAAACTCACCACTTCGAAGAGATAGGTTGAAAATGTAACACAGAGGTTTCCACAGATTACATGCACATTCTTTTAAAAACCTTGCAGGAATGTTATCAGGTCCAATGCTTAGACTACTATCTAAACTAGAGAGTTCATTATAAATCTCTTCCTCAGATATCAATATTTACCCCATATCAATTATTTGAGATGAAGCTGTCAAAAAATCATAATTAGAGGCATCAACCATAAAATTGGATTGAAAAAAAGTTGCAAACATGTTACAGATTTCAGTGATATTACTACTCACATTACCATTGTAATTCATGTTGGAGGGTAATCCAACAGATTTCCTTTTTACATTATAAAATTGCCAAAAAAATCTAGAATCACTCTTGATCCTTGATTCAATGGACCATAAATACTGATTATATAGAAACTTCTTTAAGAAATTATATTCTTTCAGTAGACGACAATAATGACTTCGAGAATTTGATTTGATCTTGCTTCTTTTTTGGGCCTTAATTAAAGCATTTTTCAAACGTAATAAGCCTTTAGAAAACCATATCGGCTTTTTAGATCCCCGTCTTATAGCTTTCTTAGGTATAAACTTATTAAACAATTCTAGAATTACATTTATAAAAGCAGAAAAACATGAAGGCAATCCAGATTGAGGTAAAAAAGAATCCCAATCTAAACTTTGCATACAATTATTGATACAAATGTAATCGGCCCTGTTGAAATCAAAATTAATTCCTACAGAAGATACTGGATCAGATAAAGATCTAAAAACCGATAAATTAAATACTAAATTTATGGCCTTATGATGAATACTGTTATTTAGCAATGGATTTTCATCTTCAAATAATAAAACATCAAACTTATTATGAATATAAACCAAGTCTAAATTCTACCTATTTCATTTACAACAGCCTCAAAATCTTTTAAAACATGAATTAGAAATAAAAATTTATCATCTTGAGAATAAAGCCATTTAATTTTACAAAGATTGAAATCTCCTAAAACTACAGCAAAGCAATTATCATCAAAATTAAAAACAACATTTTTAATATTGTTCACATGTGCGTTATACACAATAAAATCAGAATTAGGAGGTAATGAAACAAAAACATACATTTTAATCTTATTTAAACCTGTATCATTAGATATAATTGAGAGTTCAACACAAACACATATTTGCTCGATCATACCTGAGCAGTTTGACAATTCTATTTCCTTAGTATTAAAAACAGAATTTACAGCCACCAGCACACTACCACCTCCATTCAGTCCAGTACATGTTGCACTACGGTCCCTTCTGAAGACAACAAAGCTGGAATCAAATAATTCTGTTGAAAGTATGCCATCATAAAGCCATGTTTCCGTGAGTACAATGAGATCATGCGTACAATCCACAACAGATGAATAGAATTGATTGCTTTTAGTGCGCATTCCTCCCACATTCTGATAATAGAGGGACAATTTGTCGTCAAATGTAGTAGCAGCAGTAGCAGCAACAGCAGCGACAGGATCAGCAACAACATCAGCAGGCAAAACATCAACTAAGAGAGATCTCTCACTTTCGTCATTGACATCAATGGATAAAACCGATGAGGAGGAGGAACGGTTAGGACACAAATTGTTCTCATCCACGGCATGCAAAACATCAGCAAGATCAGCAGCGACAACAGTATTTGAATGTGTAGAATTGTTTATGCAGAGATTATAGGTGGCTTCATTCGCTCGCCGTTTTTATACCCTATTCTAAGGGTATATTAATTTTGACGCATAGTTTGTAACATACCTTAATATTGCCCGTAGACCCGTAAAAGTTACTATATTTATGATCAGCATCGATAGTAATGTCGATCTAGCCATGTCCGTCCGTCTGTAGCCAAAAATTAGGCCTTTAAACTGGACCTAGAGAGCTGAAATTTTAACCATATACTCTCTAGGGTCCCGAAATAATCAAGTTTACGAATTTTTGAAATCCGCCCACAGACACGCCCACAAAATCAAAAAAACCAAATTTTGGAAAAAATCGAATTTTGAGCTAGAAAGCTGAAATTTTTTATATATGATCTATGACTCCTAAAACTGCTCGGGATAAAAAATTTTCAAAATCCGCCAACTGACACGCCCACAAATAAATAAAATAATTTTTTTATACCCTATTCTAAGGATATATTAATTTTTGAAAATCCAAAGTTTCAGCTAGGGAGCTGAAATTTATAGTATATACTCTCTATGGGCCCTTTATGCTCATGTGTAAATATTTTCAAAATCCGCCCACTCACACGCCCACAATTATTTTTTTTTTTTTTGAAAGTTCAAAGTTTGAGCTAGGGAGCTGAAATTTATAATATATACTCTCTAGGGGCCCTTTATTCTCATGTGTTAATTTTTTTTAAATCCGCCTACTGACACGCCCACAATTAAATAAAACAATTTTATTGAAACACCCAAGTTTGAGCTAGGGAGCGTTTTTTTTTTGATAAAATCCTTTAAATGTTATATAACAAAATATGTAGAGCGTTCTTAACAATTCAACCATACTTAGACTTTTGTCACGCCCACTTATGAGGGATAGGAATAAGAATAGGGTATCCAACAGTTCGCCCAAGCGGACTGTAGCCCGTCCCTATGTTTTGGAATAAATTTATCTTACACGAACACCAGTAGGCCAAATGGAAGCATGCATCATTTTTTCAATGCAATTCTCGGGAACAGCAGCTTTATAGTTTATGAAAGAGAAGTCAGATGTGACAGCACCTTTCTTCACAAGCATTGAGCATTTGATGAGATTTGGTGAGATGTCAAGCACACCGGCAATAAATGAAGTGAGATTGAGTGACAAACAAATTGAGGTTGAGTTACTTCTTAAAGAAACTCAGCCTCTTGCTTTACTAATGCAGGAAACCTGTCTTAAAAATCAAAAGAAAGTTCGTTTTAACAATAACTACGATCTGATAAATAACTGCTCGGGCCGCGGCACTGGTATTTTGGTTCAAAATACCTACAAATCGTTCCCTAAAACTTTTCACAACAGTGTTATCTCAGCCACAATTATACTCATCCCCTTTAGTGTTCAAAACCTTACTAAGACTTTAGCGCTGGTGTCTATCTACATCCCTTGTAATATTGGCTTCCGACTTGTGGCAGCCCTCAATGATCTTTTGGATTGTCTGCGTGAATATGAATATACCATAATAGGTGGTGATTTCAACTCAAGACACCAACTTTGGGGTGATACAAAAGTCAACCTGAATGGTCAACACTTCTACCAATGGTATTCTGACAATCATTTCCTGGACTTTGATTTGGTAGCAGCCGAAGGTCCAACTAGGCTCAGCTCAGGATCCCATATTGATTTCTTTCTAATTTCATCTAATCTACGTAATCCTAGTCACCTAAGAAACAATATTGTGTGCCTCACACTCGACCCGATATCTGATCATTACTCAGTACTAATGCACATTCATTTTCAAAATTTTTCTCCCTTCCCGTTTCAACAACCAAACTTCCGTAGCTTTAAAAATACGAATTGGCAAGCTTTTAATAATTCCTTGGAGACTCAACTGTTGAATGTTCCTGTACGCACTGATAGGAATTTGTCAAATGAAGAGATAGGAACTTTTATCTTGGAACTTACCAACAGACTTTCAAACTGCATCGAAAGACACAGTACTTTAGAATCGTCAAAATCCCGCTATCTCAATATTCAACAAGATACTCTGACTTTGTTCAAAACTAGGAAAAACTGGAAAACTAAACTAAAAAGAATTTTTCATAGATATGGGGATCGTATGAATCAAGATTATTTAGATCTTGCAGCTAGGATAAAATGCTTGAGCAAAATAATCAAGGATAAGGTCAGAATCGATCTTAATGCGGAATTTTGTCTAAAACTCAAAAGTCTCAAACCATCGCCTAATGTCTTTAAAGCAATTAATCAAATAACCCAGAGAAAACAAAATAAAAAGGGTTCGCTTCAGGAACTCACTTGGAATAACCGCATTTTGTCTACCTCTAGTGAAAAAGTTGAAGCCTTTAGCCAATTTTATGCCGATCTGTATGCCCTTAAAACCCCCCAAGATGATATTGAAAATGTTTTGTCAGTTAATACTTTTAACTGTGCCTTTTCAACCTGGAATAGAAATTTTACTGTAGACAACTTCTCACCTTCTAATAAATCTAACTTAATATCCGCCGAAACTTTTGCGTCAACTAACTTTATTGAAACCATTATAAATTCCCTTAACAATAAAAAATCAGCAGGACCTGATAAAGTTCCAAATTTTGTTATACGTAAAGCTAGAGTTAGCTTGGCCAAATATCTGACACCCATTTTTAACAATTGCATAAACAATTGTTATTTTCCAAGAGCATGGAAGCATGCCAGTCTCATTCCTTTTAAAAAAAGGCTCACTCAAATGGACTTGAAGATTTCCGCCCCATATCGTTACTGTCCAATATCGGTAAAATCCTGGAAAAAATCTTATTAACAAAAATTCATGAACATTTTGACGGTACCTCACTAACTCAGCATGAACAGTTTGGGTTTAAAAGAGGCCATTCCACAGAACACGCCATTCTATTTTTTCAAAATAACATTTAAAAAAATTTGAGAAACAAACAATGTACAGTTGCATGTGCGATTGATTTAACAAAAGCTTTTGACTCTGTCTGGCACGCTGGGCTAATTTATAAACTTCACCTCTTGAATTTCCCTACTCATTTCATAAAAATCCTGAAAAGTTTTCTCTCTAACCGTAGTCTGTCTGTTCTTTTTGATAACGAAATCTCCAATTTAATCCCTATATCAACAGGAGTCCCTCAAGGATCAATTCTGGGCCCGTTTTTATTCAACATTTACCTTTCGGATTTCCCTATCCAATGCCCCACCTCCAAATCTGTTCTTTACGCCGACGATACGATTATATTTAGCGGCCATGAGAGACCACATGAAGCACTGAAAGAAGTCAAAAAACACCTTCAACTAATTTTACCATATTATAAGAGATGGGGAATAGACATAAATTTTAATAAATGCGAATTAATTTGCTTTAGGAACGCTTCAGGCCGCGGCCACCACCTGTCTGTCCCTGAAAGTAAGCAATTGGAACTTGTCATAGAAAATAATACAATTCCGCTTAAAAAATGCATTAAATATCTAGGAATAACTTTCCATGAACGTCTCAAAATGAACCCTCACGCTCGAGGAGCTTTAAATAAAGGCAAAGCTGCGGCTGCAATGCTTAAATCTTTACTAAATTCAAGAGACGTCGAGAAAAGAACCAAACTTTTAATGTATAAAACCCTTATCCGACCTGTAATAACATATGGTTTCTCGTCCTGGTTCCATATTACACCTAGCATGGCACTGGAGCTTCAAGGATTTGAAAGGAAAATTATTAGAAAATGTATTTCGAAATTTAGACGGCCGTCTGGTAAATGGTTCCATAATAAAACCCTTTATAAAGAGTCCGATATTAACCCTATACTCAACTACATGACTTCCCTCTCAAAAAAAAGGATTATTGCTCTTCAACACCACTCTAACCCCATCCTTCAAAACGTTTTCGAGGTGAATATAAACTTTTCAGTTTCCGATAGGTTTTATGTCTCCCCAATTGGTCTAGCTTGTGAAAGCTCGAACGCCCTTTTTGAAATTAATAACGATGATTATTCTTTTCTTTCTCCGTTTTATACAAAAAATACCTCTAACAACTATAGAGGATAAAGTTAACATGCAACTTTCCATTCACTTAAAAAAAATAAAAAAAAAATAAAAAAATTTACAATTTAATCAAAAATATTTTTGTAATAAATCATAAGAATGATCAAAAGACAAGTATTTGAAAAGGCCAAAAAAATAAAAAAACATGAAGTACAAAATAATTCTACGTAATTTATAATTTATTATTTAATTATCTGTAAACATGTATCTCTTTCACACTAAAACGAAAGGACTTTATGCATATATTCTTAAAAGTAATGGCTAGATACATTTGATATGCTGTACACACATTTTGTGTTAATATTAAACATAGATTCGACCCCCTGTCGTCTCTTTCATTCTTTGTTATTACCTCGTTCCCTGTTTTCCCCCCTTTCCCATAGGTTAAGCTCTTAGTAATAATTTATCGTCCTTGTTGAGTGGACATATTTAACAAAAACTCAGAAATTTTCTATTTTATTTATGCTGTAATTTTAGTTAAGCATTACTCTTGTAAAACTGTGTAGCCTGGCCACTTCTAAGTCGGCGATAATATTAATATTAACTAGATTAAGAATCACTTCTCTGTAAAAATATCTAAATGTGTAAAAAAAGAAAAACAAATCTCAATAAAAATTACTTACTTACTTACTTAAATGAAGTGAGAGAATCTACCGATGTATTTGTGCCAAGGTAAGACAAATGCAGCCATTTGGATTTGGGAACAGAAACACCTTCAAGCAAAGTGGAAGTATTAGGTCCGTTCGCGTACTTTATGTGTAGGAAAATGAAAGGTGTCAAATCTCCAAAATCGAGAGAGAATCCTCTCATTTCTAAGAAAAGTACGCGAACGCTTTTGTGTAAAAACGTCTTAGTTTGGCTTGAAAAGAAGCAACAGCTGTTTTTTTTGCTGGCAAACTCATACGATTTCATCATTTGACAGTTTTCATTTTCTTACCAGCTGAATTTCTGTGTGAAGAAAAATGAACGAAAGTACATTTTTCTTTCGTTCATCTTTTTACCATTTTCTCAGTACTCGACGCGTTTGGGTAGTTTTGCACGAAAGTTTATATAAATTTACGTTTGCATATTAGTTCGCGAACGGACCTATGTTTCCAATTATATGCTTGCGAATAGATCCTCCTTTCTGATGGTTAAGCGTTAACGACGGAGTAAGGGGAACCGTATTCATCTTGGTTGCATTAATCTCCTCGACTTCATTGTTTCAGAGTGGCTGATTTTCTATTCTGAGCTATTGCGAGCACTATTCGATGGTGATGGTATTGACGTGCTCTGGGTGCATTGACCTGATGTAACGTTTGAATCAAGTTTGTTTTTATTTTGTGAAGAACTTTTGTTGGATTGTTTCGTTATAGCGTTATTCACTGAAGAACTCAAAGCATGTGGCGATTTATTTAATAAAAGCATTTGGTCTTTTAACTCTCAGATATCTGTAGAGAGTTTATCAAGTTTATTAAATAAATCGTTTACAATTTGCCGCGACACAGTACACGAATTAAATCGCCACATCATATTTGCATCAGTGACCAGAATTTTAAAGCTGGCCTCCGAAATGCAAGCACATTTTTTATGATATTTATTTTTGCAAAAATATTCGCACTGGATGAAATTAGAGTCAGATAGTTCCAAATTACAAGAACCACACAGATTTGATGACATTTTACTAATTTATAGCAATGCAAAAACAAATACACAATGCATCACAATAGAATAAGGGAGCTTTAGAGAACACGTCCGACCGATTCAAAGTTCAAGACTGAAACCCTTGCTGTTCCATTCCAGTCCCGATGGAGGGCCAACTCAATAAAGGTGCTTTTTTGAGTACAGAGTGTCAAGTGCTCTCTCCTGATGATCAAATATGCTCCCAAAAGGTGGTCTGTATCTATTTTTTTTCCGAAATTGACCTGCCATCCAAGTATACTACACACATGTGGTATAGAGATTGTTCGGACCCACATACAACAACAAAACTACGAAAGAGGTAAGCAGAGCAGAACTTCCATAGAGTAAAAGTTAATGCCAGGGTTCGTAAAATATTGCTCGCGAACGATAAAATAAGGATCTTTATCGTTCTTTATCGATCTTCTCACGAAACATAAAAAAAAAGTTCGCGAACGATAAAATGTTCGATCTTTAAAAATGTATAGTTCTCTCACGAACGAACTGCATCCTTTCTGTATCTCCCGTTCGTAAGAGATCGGAAAAAAGAAATTCAGGAAGAATATGGTTCGCTTGCGATAATGATCCGTAAAGATCCATAAAACAAATCATTCTCGATTCGCGATTTATATTTTCAATAGTGAATAGAAATGGGGAGAATAAAGGCATTTGAGTTGAATTAATATGTTTCTTATAATGAAGAAGCTGACGAATCAACTTGCTTACTTTGTGAAAGAAAATTGAGCATTGAAAAACATTGACCAGCAAAGAGGTTATTCTAGGCAAACTTGCACAAGTAGTGCTGGCACTGCCATCAACTCAAGTCTCTGTTGAACGGCCTTTTAGCGCTCCACCAGTTTTCTTGACAAAAAACAGAAACAAATTATCCAAAGAAACAATAAATAATGTTTTGTTAGTCAAACTAATGCAAATTTATTCCAAAATCTTAATATGTAATAAAAATACTTTTCACTTATGTTCTTTCAATATTAAAATATGTAATATAATTTTCATGTAAAATGACTTTTTTTTCTGATGAGAACCATTCGCGAACGGATCTCCAATAGTTCGCATGTGATAAATTTGCCAACGAACTATATTTTACAGATCGCAACAGAATTGATTCGATCGCGAAAACGAATTTTATTTTTAAACGAACCGAAAAATAAAGTTCACGATCGAATCAGAAATCAAATTCTTTTCCGAACTTTTCATGAGAGAACGAATCATATTTTATCGTTCTACGAACCTTGGTTAAAGCCTCTCATTGCACTTGATATAATCCAACACGCTAGTTGTTGTATCTAAGTCAGATGTGAGATCTGTCCTAGTGGTGTACGAAACTGAAGATTTTTTAAACCGAGTTTAACCGAGTTAAAATTAAAACAAACCCGGTTGAAAAACGGCCTGCAAAACAAGTTGGGTAACTTGGTTTGAAGTAAAATCGGTTTCTTGTAATTTGGGTTTGCTTTGTTGGACCGGTTTGCTAAGCGTCGGCTCGTTACCTTGTAGTGGCTTAATGACAGGCAATATGATGCTAATCCAAACAGATAGTTATTTAAGATAAATTTGCATGGGTGGCGACGGTGTAGAGGTTAGTGTGTTGGCTTGTTACCCGTGCGGTGCAGGTTCAATCCCCATGGGGAACAACAACATACGCCACCCATTCACATGCCTCTACACCAAAAGGGGGATTTCTGCCTGGTAGTACAATGGACCGTTACCGTGTCTGAGTGCTCTAGGATTTGGAATTCCTTTCTTTAAAAAAAAAAAAAAAAAAAAAAAAAAGAGCGTGAATCAAATATGAGTTAACTTAGGTAATGAATCAGGACTAATGAGTTTTTTCCTTTATCGTCTTATGCTGTAGCTCTTTCACAAAAGCATCGTTATACTCCATATAGCATGATTCGTTCAATACGCGAACCGAATTGTTCAATGTTTGATTTGGATTTCCAAGAAATTGGTTTGACTTTAACAGTGCGCAGATGTCAAACTGCAAATATTTTCGAGCAAACCGAACCGAATCGTCTTTCCGTTCCAGCCAACTCGGTTTTGGAAAATCATAACCTGTTCAAGCCGTTTTGTGGTCAACTGGGATTAAACTGGTTTGCAAATCGAATTGATTCATTACTTTCTTTGTCACCACACAGCCGCACCATACGTTAGCTAAGGTCTAACTTGGGATAAAGCCCCGAGTTTCTGCTGAACGTCAAGAGAATGTTAGTGGCCTTCGAGGTTCTAGCCTCTGTATGTTCTGCGAAGATATGTTTCGGGTTTAAGACAATTCCCAGTTAACCTCACCTGATAAAGTTTGTTGGGCGAACAGGAAACAAGCCACGCCACAATAACAGAATTATTTCAAGGCACACTTGCATATGCGCCCATTATTGCATTGCAGAACTGCTCAAGACGTTCACATCCTACGTTCAATTAAATTTTATTAACCGGGTCTATGGCTTGTTTTTATAGCAAAGCCAAACTCTTTTACAATGTGTGGTGGTCCTTGTTTATCATTGACTACACGTGGGTTCACCTGCCCTATGACTCTCTCTACATAATCCCCATTAATAGGCGTTTTGGTGACTTGGATAGGTTTCCTTCCTGTTTCAAGAGGTTTTGGGCTGGCCTTAACCCCAGCAGCCAGTATGGTGGCTTTCTTAAGCTGCAATACTGCTAATGGCCCTTTCTTTCTAGGCATTATCTTCTTCTCCTCCCGTCGAATGGCTCTATACTCTTTCTTTCCTGAGTTTTACGCTGCTTGGTTTGGAAATATGCACGTTCTATAACTCCGGCTTACGCACACTCATCATCATGCCAAGGGTTCCTTCGCTGGGCTGGCTGGTAACCTAGGGCCTCGGGTACCTCTTTGATCATGTCGCGGTTCAGGGACCACTGGTTGTTGGCTTTTATAGTAGGTGAGTTTCTCGCACAGGTGCTTTCTGTGGACCCTGGCTACAAAATGTTGGCGAACGAGGAAGCAAAATATTGGATTCAGAAGTGCGTCAGCCTAACATTAATTGTTAATTCTGTTAATTAAGGAAGGTTAGGTTAGGTTAAGGTGGCTGTTAGCTGGACGCCAACACACTTAGACCAATGAGGTCCGTTGTGATACCACATGGATCGGGAGTTTCGACCACTACTCGCTAAAACCATTTGGAGCTTCTAATGAAGCGTGATAGACTTCTAACATCTGTGTTACTGTGTTAGCTAAGTCACTGAGTTCAATAATAAAGAAGGCTCCGAAATAGAGATTTCTTTTATGGGAGAGTGCAGGATGTGTACAGAGGAGATGAAGTGTAGTCTCCTCCTCCTCCTCATTCCTGCAGCTTCTGCAGAAGTAATTTGAATAGACGCCAAGCCTTGATGCGTGCTTGCCTATTAGACAGTGTCCTGTGATGACACCTATGGCAGAGCCAATGTGCAGTCGATTAAGTGAGATCAAACTCAGAGAGCGTCGCAGGTCCAGGTTTGACCAGATATGCTTGGTCGCTAGACACGTATCACTACCTGTCCACCTGGGGTTTGTACTCTCGACTGCGGATAGCTTGAACATAAGTTTACAAGTAGTGATAGGAATACCTAGGAAACCTTTCTCAGGTAGAAGAGGGAATGCGGTTCCATTTTTGGCGAGTTCGTCTGCCCTGCAATTCTCTGGGATGTCTTTGTGCCCTGGCACCCAAAAGAGGTGAATATTGAACTGCTCTGCCATCCCCTCAAGAGACGAACTGCAGTCTGTGGCTACGATGGAGTTTGAAGAGACTGAGTGCAGGGATTTTAGCGCGGTTTGACTATCCGATAATATGCGGATGTCCTTAGCGGATATCACGTTTCTCTTTAGCCACGACAAGACTTCCTTAATCGCCATGATTTCCGCCTGGAACACGCTACAATGATCTGGAAGACGGAAAGAAAGACTGATATTTTGTCTTTCTGAGAAAACACCCACACCTACCCCATTACTAGTTTTTGATCCGTCGGTATAAAAGTGGATCGATTCTTCCGTGTAATCAGCATTCTCCCAGAATGATCTGGAGGGGATAGTTATTTGGAAATTCTTTTCGAACTGTAGATGGGGTATAGTGTAGTCGATGTTCCTTGGTAGGGAATCAAGTGTGTCCAGAATGATAGAGTGGCCAATATTCGTATTAATCCACTGTAAGGTGGCTTTTAAGAACAGCGGAACAGGCAGCTAATTGCCTGCTGAAAATATCCAGGGGTGTCAGATGCAGTAAGATGTCCAGTGCAGCGGAGGGAAGAAAAAGGAAGGAAAATAGGAAATTTGATTTGAGTTGTATTTCAGTTTGATGCCAATTTATACATAAAAAGTGTTTCAAACTTTGTCAAAGAACTGATAGTACTGTCAGCCTACGCGGCAGCTGCTTATATGAGTTCGCGACGAGACAGTGCTATTATTTATACTCGTGGCATTTGTACCATACACCCACCATTCTTTCCTCGGTACATATTTTTAAAAGACCCCATCCTGTGGATTTGTTAAATAGCGTTGCAAGTAACTTATTGATATTCTAACCGTTACAATTTTATTCATAATGTAAATTTTATCTTCATCGTTACGCTCCTGCATTTGCCATTAATATCCGTTTTAGTGCAACAAATGCCAGAAAATATATCCTCGCACTGCAGTAGAATTTCCATAAGGGCACGAGGTAGTATCCTTTATTTCTACTTAAAAAACTCACAAAACGAAAGGAAATTGCCATTAATGCAATCAAATTACGTAAATTTATTCCAACTTGTATTTTTGAATGCTCACCCCGTGATCTTGGTGGAGAAACCATAACCGCGATAAGGATACGACATGCAGTTCTTTACCTTCCACACCATGCCCCTATACTTAAGTATCATATCACCGAGGGTAGGGGCTACATTCTTACGTCATTGAACAGGAACAAAAACAGGATACCACCACCTTTTAAAGGACAAAAAAAAACTTGAAGAAAACTGCAGGCAGTAAAAAAAACCGGAAGAAAATTAGACATTTATGTATGTGCTAGTGCAACCCCTTAAAGGACTTTAATACATTTTTTAAATGCATTTTTCTCTTCAAATATTGATTGATAGAGCTACACGCGAAAGGAAATTGCATTCGATTAAGCAAGGGCATTTATTTCCAATACTTTCTTCGATTTTATCGGCCATTATCTAAATTTTTATTGTTTCGGGTTGAATTCACGTATATTGTGTTGTTGAGTAAAATTCTAATAAAAATGTTCGTTTTTTCAGTTTTTTTTAGTAATAAAAATCGAAATCGATCTTGGGATGCAATATTTTTTATTGATTTTTATTGGATTTATTATAGTTTATTAGGGATTCTGTGTATTTTTTACGCATTTGCACAATATTGCGTTGAAAGGAATTTATGGGATGTTATCGTACGGTAATTACGATTTATTTGATTTGCTTTATTTTTATAAAGAAAATCTGGTTTTCTGTGGTAAAAAGGGTGTCAAGACAGGGATGGTTTGTTGTGAGTTGTTTTTTAATGAGTTGACTGTACAAATGAATTTGAATGAGAGTATGTGATTTTATGACTCACAAAAGTCATTGAAATGCGTTTGATAGTTGCTTTTGAGAGCGTTTTGTATCCGTAGAATAAAGGCAAACCTGCATTCGTTTGGAAGGGTTCGTTTTAGAGATATTTTTTTTCTTTGAGTGGAGTACTTTGAGGTGTTTCGACACTTTTTTGTTTAAAGAAAAAAAAAAAAAAAACAGACCACATTGTCGAAGTCACAGATAGTTGTTAACTTCACGATTATGGCAATTATGCTACAACCTACAACTTCCCTGCGGTTAAAGTTCTTAGAAGAGCCCTCTCTAACTTGCACTAGATTTCCAATGGAGTGATCGTCAATTTCTATTTTCAAATCATGGCATTTTAATGGTTCAGTTCTTCAGGTCCTTTAGTAGAAGGAGGAAGGTTCGTTCATTAAAATCATAGTTCACCGCCTTAGAAAAATATATATATACGAGTATATATGCCTTTGCTTTGCTTATCCTCGCAGCTAAAAACAACCAAAGATCATTTACAACCTCAAGATCATTATCCCTTTTCAATGAGGTGGTTCCTTACTATTACCTTGGGATTATCCAAAAAAATTAGTGATTCATTGAACAACAAAAAAAACTATATATGTATAGATTTTATGCCTGGAAAAGGGTCTCTACATCTTTCAAAACAATTAGACGAGTGTTGAAATAAGTGTGGGACTCTGAAATAGGATAAGCGATCAGTTAAGGGGGTGTGCGCATTTATTTATTAATAGATCAGAGCCTGCCCATACTAATGAATCTTGTTTAAGCAATGATCGCGAAGTGGCGCTTAAAATGCGGTGGAGTTGATTTATAATAAATTCCCAGAGATTAAATTTTTTTTTATGAATAGTTTCGTACATTAAAAACCATTTGTTTGTTGCATTGAAAAATTATTGTTGCTGTTCGTAGTGAATAATATTCCAAGCAACCACGCTAGGTGATCTGCATTAATTTGTTTTCCCCAGAAAGGCGTTTGAATTGTATGCATCTAGGGACACTGTCTTAAAAATTTATCGGATCGGTTTGCTGCATAGATTCTATAGTATCCTTCCTGTGATAAGTTTTAAAGAACCTGTTCTCCACTTCTATTTTCCCCACCGATGTTGCTTGGCAAATTTTGATTCAAGATATAGATGAGCAGACGACACATTCATATACATTGCCATCGAGAATGCACGACATCCGGAAGGGACTGCCTAAAACGACCGGGCAATGCATGAACTGCCATCGATTCACAAATAGTAAGAAAAAATGATACTGGATAAGTGAAATTTGGTCTCAATAAATATTGCCCACACAACAAAAATGGCACGTAAAGTGGTTCTATGTTTTGTAATGAAAAATCGTCCGAATTTTAAAATTTCGAGCGCAGCGTGTCGACTTCCCGCAAATTTCCATGCTGAAATATATACATAAATCCAGATTTCTTTTTTAGAAAGACCAACTCACTTTTAGCATCTAAATATGACAGTACGCTCAGCTTTTTATTTGCGTTTCCAGCTTCACGTCCCTCATCTTCGGGCGTGGAACTGCAACGGCAACGTATGTTAAGCTCTTTGAATTCCGACGTTGATAACATACTTAAGTGGGGTACAACCAATAGAGTCAATGAAACCAAAACTGTTTCCTGTCACTAAAGCGGAGCCAATAGTCTACCATTATCTATGAATGGCACTTGCACCGATGAAACCGAACGACTTGCCATTCTCGGTATGTGCGTTAATTACAACCTTCGTGGGAATGACCATATATTCGATGTCGCCAAGGACGCTCCGAAATGTCTAGGCTTCCTTAAGCGATGCAAGAAATATTTCACCTCTTCTGATCTGGCTACAATTTATAGTTCGTTAATCCGCGAGTACAATGCTCATACCTGGTTCGGTGCAGCGATTAGATATTTGAAGCTACTCGATAGAATTCAAATTTCGTTGTTCTATCGGTATTTCCATTCCAAGTCCTCAAACGAAATAGCCAGTTGTATTTCTGCCTTAGAACGTTTCAACCGCAATACCTGCCATGATAGGAATGCACATCAGTTCACCCTTAAGCCTGTATTGAGGCGTACAGTGAAATACAAAGATACGTTCTTTACCCGCTCTATCCTCTATCTTTCCTTCGCAGTACAATTTACAAACATTTAAAACCAACGTGCATCGGCATCTCCTCTCTCTCCCCAATCCAAATTTCTGCCCGCGGTGTGTAACTATTTACATTATAAGGGTACACCGAATTCCGTTTCGCGCGTGCAAATTATAAAAAAAAAATATTATTTTTATTATATTCAATGCATCAAGCATTGAAAACAATTTGGTAGACATTTGTTTCTTGAAATTATTATTTTTAAGACTGTAAAAAAGTTCAATAAATTTCCAATAGTTTGAACAATCTGGCTGGTATTCACTGTTGAAAAAAAGTGACTTGTTTCCAGACTTCTGAGGAAATAAATTTTAAAAAATTAAGAAAACGAAGTCTTTTTAAATCACCACAAAAATTAGCTTTGTTGGATTTCTGGTCACCTATATTTTCAAGTGCATCCAAAACCTTCCTGTCCCTGACGTCTTTCAATTATTAAACTAATGGAGCAACAATTTATTGTTTATTAAGAGCTGGAATCATATTTATCTTTAATCAAATCTCTGCCTTACTTTAAATCGGTTGTCTGTTTTCGGTGATAATTTTATAGATATATACATAATAAGTTTACAAATTAGAATGATAAATAACTTGCCATTGTAAAGATTTGTAAATACTGATTAAAATAATTATTTGAGGCAACTTCTTACTTTTAAAACACTTTATATGTAGCTTCAAATTTTATATATAATTCGAGTATAAATAATTCAGGTTCATTTCACTTTTTTTTCCAATACACGAATGAGCTTGATATGATAACCGCAATTGTCAGTTTGACAATGGAAGTTTTTAATATGAAAATAATGTTCTTTGGTTAAAAATGTGCAGTTAATTTTTTGTATGGAAATGTTCTATACTGACAACTGGAATTGTCAATAAGATGACCATCGTTTTGAATGTGTTTAATGGTTAGATGCTATCATCATATTGACAACGAACATTTTCAATATGACAACCGCAATTGGTAATTTGAATAACGTAATTGTCAACGTGATGACGCCGTTGTCATATTGATAACTGATTTCAATTTGCTAACAAATCAAATTTATTACTAGAGTTTTTAAATTGACAATTCCTTTTTTCCTATTATATACCTACCCAAAAGTGTGAACATTTAAAATGTTTATATTGACTAACCGATTCTGAAATACGGACCTATTTGGCGATAATTTACATCATATTGACAATTTTGTTCATCCATTTGGAGTTTCAGTTGACAATCCATAATTCTCTCTTTGACTGTCAATCTTCATAGTAAATTCTTCTGCGATACCTGCTGGCGAACACATTAAAAACATGCGGGATATCTGCCTCCAATCGTCGATTGAATGAACAAATCTTATGTGGGCAAATGGTACAACAATGTATAGCGACAGATTTGGACAAAGCTGGACTGGCAACGCTCAAACATCTTTATTAACATATTTTATTCCAGGGATGATGAATTAATAACTAAAACATATAAATTTGACAAAAGTATGGAATAAGATATTAGGGTGACATTCTATAGCCTTGTGAAGACTAGAGGCGAATGGCCCATTTGTTAAATAAATATACAATAGCTGTGGGGTTTTATTTTCTTTATAACAAAAATAATGAACAAAACAAGTTAATTAAAGATTTTATACAAATTAAGAGAAATTGATATAATATTTTTTTGAAACAGTAATTAAGTGAAAAGGAAACATCATATTAATAATTTAAGACTTTATATGAAAAAAGTAATATACATTTACGGAAACTATATGAAAAAAGAACGAAACAAATCAAACAGTGCTCATAAACAAATTTTTGACTTGAGAAATATCCATACTAAATAACCATAATTTAACTTTTTTCAAAAATACACATTGTGTATTAATTATTCTAATCTCGTATGGTAATTGATTAAATAATGTAGGTGCTGATACAGTATAAAAGTTATAAAAAATTTTTTTCTTTGCCACCGGTACCTTTACTTGTTGCTGAGAATTTACCCTTAACCTGTATACATTCGAATTTCTTAGTATTGAGCTGTATCCGCTACGCATGAAATAGACTTTAAGAACTTTGTAAACATATAAATGTTTTAATGATAAAATGTGAAGGAGACGAGATAAAGGCAAACTACTTGTTAATCTACTTTTTTTTACAAATAATTCTGACAATATGCTTTTGTGCTATTTGAAGTGGTTCAATTGTGTTATTGTAAGCTCCTCCCCAACTCGTTAAACCATATTGTAGTTTTGAGTTAAAAAGACCATAGTAAATTACTGTCAGAAGTTTTTTAGAACAATGAGGTTGTAACAAAAATATTTTACGCGTCGCACACATCATATACTTTTTTAAGTCAGCTGCATGGATTTTCCAACTCAAATGCTTATCTATTCATACTCTAAGATACTTATAACATTCAACAGATTCTATTTGAAAACAAGTTGAACAACAGGATAGATCCATACAAAAATTAACTTTACCACACTTATGAGCAGACATTGAAAGTTTCGGACACATAGCGGAGTGAAAAACAATATTAGTTTCAAGCAGACTTGACTTTTTTACATTGAAAAACATAAGCTTAGTTTTGTCGCTCACAATCAGTTCATGCTTTGCAAACCATTGCCTTAACAGTTGCACGTCAGTGTCTAATTTTACCACCGACTCGAATATTGAACGGTTTACGTATGTAAATGCCATATCATCAGCAAAAGCTGTTATATTGCTACTCAAATTTTGTTTAAATATGGAGTTTATATAAATGAGAAATAGAATGGGACCTAAAACCGAACCTTGAGGTACACCAATTCGTAACTGCAACATATTGTTATAAACTCCATTAATTTTTACTCGTTGAGATCTTTCTGATAGATAGGATTTAAACCAATTGAACACTGAATCTCTGAATCCAGCTTTCTACAGTTTGTCCAAAAGAATCGAATGATTAACCATATCAAAGGCTTTTTTCATGTCAATAACTAATGCTATAGGACTAGTATTGCTATTAAAACCGCTGCATATCTCACTACATAATTTTAAAATGGAATGTTCTGTCGATTTACCCTCGCGAAATCCAAACTGTTGCATAAGTAATTATTCTTGTTTAAAAATGACAAAATACGCTCTTTCATTAATTTTTCAAATAGAGAACGTTGGAAGTAATGATATTGGTCTATAATGGCTCACTGATTTTCGACACCCTTTTTTATGAAGAGGAATAACTTCAGTAGCTTTTAACGCAGATGGGAAAATACCACAATGAACACTCGTATTAAATATAAAACATAGAACATCAACAATGAAGAAAGCAATACGTTTAACGAGAAAATTTGTTATTCCATCCGATGTACATGAGTTTTTATTGTTAAGATTCATTATACGTCTATAAAGTTCTAGTGGTGAAAAAGGTTGAAAGACAGAGCTATTAATTTGAAAAGGATCATCAATTAGGTCCGAATATACTCGTAATTCACAGCTGCAATCGGTTTGAGAAAGATTAGGCTTGCAATTTGTTGCAATAGAAGCAAAATAGCTATTGAAAGCGTTTGCAATATTCATAGGATTATCTACCAAAGTATTTTCAACCTGAATTTCACTAATGCTTTCTTGTTTTTTACCATTACTTAAAATGCTATTCACAACTTCCCATTCCTCCTTTAAATTTCCTTTGCAGTTCTCGATCTTCTTTGCACAACATTTTTCTTGACATATAGCTATTTTCCTTTTTACGATCAGGCTCAATTTATGGTAGTGACGCTTAAGATTGTTGTTTCTGGGTTTTTTTTTTACATTTTTTACGAAGGGAATTTTTTTCATTTATCATTTTAAGCAAATTCTCATTTAACCAATTTTTCATTCGTTTGAGCTTTTTATTGAAACGCGATTGAATCTTGGTAGAATTAGCAATATGTCCTTTTAATGTCTCCAAAATCTAAGTCTAAGCATACAGTGGTCAGTAATTCTTAAGTCAAGTACTTCACTTGAAACCTTGTGCGACCAACTTTTGTGAAATCTTACAAAAATGTGATCAATACAGGTTTGTGTTACGTCTGTTATACGAGTTAGTTCATTCACAAGCGATTTTAAACCATATGAGGACATCAACAACATATATTTGTCAGAATCATTGCTATCAATTAAAACGTCAATATTTATATCTCCTAAAACAATTAAATTCTTTGATTTTACATTTTTCAAAAGCTCATCCATATGCTCAAGAAATAAATTTTTGCTCAAGCTCAAGCGATAAATACACAAAATTGTAACAATTTCATCATTTTGTTTGTATGTAATTTTAACGACATCTGCACTGCCTAGGTTATATTTTACGACTTCTTCACAATTGACCGGTTCTTTTATAAATACTGCTACACCATCTGCACTATACGAATTGTAACAATTACCATATAATTCATAACCTGGAATATTGTAATTGGATAGTTCGCAGTCGTACACCCAAATTTCAGACAAAATAATAAAGTCAGCTAACAAATTCAACGAATCAATATGAGCAACAAAAGATTTTTTTTTTTTTTTTTTTTTTAATACAATTTTTTCTCATACTTCGAATGTTTTGATGTATAAGCAAGGGAGGATGAGAATTCTGATATATTTTTACGTTGTTAGAAGAGTTAAGATTCATTTTAAAGAGTTTACTTATAAATTATTAATATCTTCAAAACACCTAACTTGAATAGCATCATCCCCTTCTTTTTTACTCAAAAAATATTACCTTCTTTCTAACCCATATAAATTTGTAGTTCTTCGTCACTTTTATCCTCTTCGTTGCATTGAAGAGTTCACGTACGTGGGGAGTCAAACTGTCATTCATTTAGATGTTGGTATTATCAAAACGCTCACCAAAAAATTTCGTCGTGAGTTTAACATTTCTTTACGCTCTCATTATGCTTTCCTTCGTTTGTCGGCGAGTCAATTTAATAACAAGAATGTTGGTGTGGTTCTCAGATGCAATATCGCCTGGCGCACTGGTACTGCTGATTTGTTTACGTTTTTTTATTTTTTTCACAAAGCAATGGTCTATGTCTTTTTCGCAAAATTCCACTCCCACTCCATCACGAACAATTTCTACAGCAACTTGCATTGCATTTGAATCTCAACAGACTGCACATTTAAGCCGCCTTAGGTGTCATCACTGGGACACTGCATTAAAGGCAATCGTAAGTCATAAGTTTTGAGAAAATTCGATCGCAAGTGATAAGAAACCTGTCGTATTTAACGAAGCTGCGGGACGGCTTTTTCTTACAGATGTAGGTCCTATGTGAAAACTTATATTTCTTCTCTATCGCCTCTATAGGTCTATACCTATTATTTTTAGCAAAAGATAAAGATGAAGGTGTCATATGCAAGCTTAGTAGAAGAATATCTTGAACGGCCTTAATCATTTTATATGCAAAGTTTAAACTCTGTTCTCCGCACAGCAAAAGCTTAAATCTAGAAAGTCAGTTCCGTCAATGGATAGAGAAAAATGTTACGTCCAAATAAAATTAAGGACAAAGTGACGGCGTGTATAGGGAAACATATTGGGCAGTTTCCTACTGAAGATTCGACTCAAGAAATAAAAAACTAAACTTAAATTTAATTGAACACATTTGGGACCTGCTGCGGGAAAAGATGAAGATGCGACGTGACACTCAGGGCCTGAGATCTTCTCTCATGGGGAAACGGGACAATTTGGGTGACGCCATGATAACAAATTTTATCCAAGGTATGCCCTGGGCGTATTAATGCTTTGTTAGATGCTTAGGGATTGATCGAATAAGAAGTTCCAATATCCGAGGAAGCCTTCACGTCAAAGAACCTATCTCGAAACAAATGCAGCGCCACCGGTTCAGTCGTTGGTATCGTTATGTTCAAATGAGAGATCCTGTCAAAAAGGCAATATCAAACAACGGTTCCATACAATCGCGAAAGAGAGGCAGGTCTAACAACTCCAGGATCAAACAAATGCAGCAGCACCAGCATTTGATTTGCCTCAGTGACTAAGTGATTCAAAATCGGGAGGCCCGCAACCGCAGCATTGCAAATTATGTTGATCTAGCTATGCCCTTCCGTTGTCAAATTTGAGGGCCATTAAATTCGAGCTAAAAAGCTGAAGTTTGGAATATACGAGGGCGGGTCAATAAATCCGTGACTTTTGGAATAAAACACAGATTTTTTGATAAAAAATTTTTTTTATTTTTCAACGTAGTCTCCCTTGAGCTCTATAAACTTTGTCCAACGCTTCTCCAATTTTTTTATCCCTTCCAAAAAAAATGATTTGTCGAGATCCTCAAAATAGGCCTTTATTTGCGAGATGACTTCATCATTGGAGTCAAATCTTTTTCCACCAAGCCATTTCTTCAGGTTTGGGAACAAGAAGTAGCTTGGAGCCAAATCTGGAGAATAGGGTGGATGAGGGAGAAATTCATAGCCCAATTCATGGTTTTTTCCCATGGCAACTGCACATGTGTGCACCCTGGCATTGTCTTGGTGGAAAAGAACTTTTTTCTTGGCCAAATGAGGTCGGTTTTTTTTCAAATCGTCATTGAATCGGTCCAATAAGTTGGCATAATATTCCCCATTGATTGTTCTTCCCTTTTGAAGGTAGTCAATGTGGATTATCCCGCGTGCATCCCAAAAAACAGTCGCCATAACTTTATTGGCTGACAAACCCACCTTGGCCTTCTTTGGCGCCGATTCACCCCTAGAAACCCACTGTTTTGACTGTTGTTTGGTCTCTGGTGTGTTGTGATGGATCCATGTTTCGTCCACGGTTACAAAACGGCGCAAAAACTCCTCCATATTGCGATTAAACAACGCCAAACCTTCCTGTGAAGTTGTTACACGATTGCGTTTGTGGTCGACTGTGAGCAAACGCGGCACCCATCTTGCGGAAAGCTTTCTCATGCCCAAGTGATCATTCAAAATTGAAACCACTGAGCCATGCGAGATCCCTACGGCTTCCACAATCTCTCGCACTTTCAATCCTCGGTCGGCCAACACCATATCGTGAATTTTTTCGATTGTTTCGGGTGTAGAGACCTCAACTGGGCGTCCAGGACGTTCGGCATCTTCAGTGCTTGTACGGCCACAACGAAATTCAGTAAACCACTTTTTTACCATTGAAATCGATGCTGCAGAGTCCCCATAGTATTTTTCAAGCTTAGCCTTGGTCTCGGTAATGGTTTTTTTCGCAAGAAATAATGCTTAATAAGGACACGAAATTCACTTTTTTCCATTTTCTCCTCAAATTAGTCAGTAGTCTGATAAAAATAGCTGTCAAACACAAACTAACTGACGCAGCAAGTTTAAATTTTGACAGAAGTCAACTGACAGATGCCTGTTGACAGGAGCAGTGTTGCCGTTTCAGTAAAGAGGTCAGAAATTCAAAAAGTCACGGACTTATTGACCCGCCCTCGTATACTCTCTAGGGCCCAAAATGCTCAAGCATTAAGATGTTTGAAATACACCCACTGACTATTTTGAAAATGATTTTTTTAAGAAATCAATATAATTGAAAGACTCTTTCCTTTTTTCTTTTCTGCAAAGTGTGAAGATAAAGTCGTTTTAAAAAATAAGAAAATATGAAGACAATATCTTTTTAAACGATTCAGCCTTACTAAAAATGTTGCCAAAAGTTCGCCAAGCGGTAGCCTTTGCTTATATTTTGTTAACAGAATTGCTCGTAAGATTCTGGGGCAAAACCCCCACCCCAAAACAAAAGTCTGGCTACGGCCTTGGGCTTGCCTCTCTTTGCGATTGCATACCAGCGTTGAATAATATTGCTTTTTTTGTCGGTCGCGCTTGCTTTTTTCCTTCTTTGACGTGAAGGCAACCTCTTTGAACCTCTTTTTCGATCAAGCTTTGTTACTCCAGTCTTCATCTGAACTGCCGTTAATTTGTCTTAATACTTTTTGTATGCCTGTCCAACAATGTGAACCGTATGTGGCCGCTGGGTTCACAATTAAGGTATAGAGCCTTCCTTTCAGCTTAGGGGTCACTTTTCGGTCACAAAAGATGGCTGAGTTTTCCCGTCATTTAATCCACCCTACGCTTACGCGATGATTGATGTGGCCTTCACAGGTCGCTTCGCTATCGATCACAGATCCCAGATATTTGAACTTTTCCCAGTTGGGAATCACGTTTCTATTCAAATAAATATCTGGAATAGGCCAGGGTGGATCAGAGAACCGGCAGCAAAGGTATTCTATCGTTTTCGGACCAACGTGATACCAATTCCGCTCCAAAAGAGGGACTTTGGACACTTCCTGGTGTATGCCGACTTTGATTAGAAACTGATTGGTGGTAACTGCCTTACGATGGCGGTTCGATAACTGAATCATAATTATAGTTAGAATATGTTAGGTAGTTTAAGTAAGTAGAATAGGTAGTTTGTAGTTTGTTTTATTTAAAAAATATAAAATCTTAATAATGATACCGAGTTTTAATTGATTTTCTCGACGAATACATATATGTAAGATTAGTTTGTAAATAGTTTTTAGGCCGAAAGGCAATAATTATAAGATATAGTTAAGTTTAGGGCGTCCGCATAAGGACCAATAAATAAGAATAAGTATCCTGTTAATTTTAAGTTAGATTTAATCATTTTTGTCTAGTACGTAAGTTGATATTCAGTAACAATTAAAAAATGAATTTAAAAGTAAAAAAAAAAAGCGGTTGGATAACTCAGTGACTTGGATCAAAGATGGCGCTCGCATCTAATTCCTGACATCTTGTTTTTTCCTATAGGTAATAGACATACAAATTCAAATAGGTCTGGCAAACTTCGAGCTTTGGAGATCGGTCGAAAGAACTTTGTTTGTGTTATTTTCTCAAAATGGATAAAAGTGAATTTCGCGTTTTGATAAAGCACTACTTTTTGCGTGGTAAAACCATTACGGCTTAAGAACTAATGTGGAAATTCGGTGTCGAGTTTACTGACATTTGATCAAAAGCGGAATCGGGTTAAAATTTGAAAACAGTGTAGGAACCTTTTCAAACGCAATTAAAGTGAATTTTTATGATGCTTCGAAATAGTTGAGAAATCCTGGATACATCACTACAATACACTCCAACGTCTGCAAAACATCCAAGAGTATCAATTGTCATGAGAAGCTCCTCAAGTTTGCCGTTCGGATTCGCCTTAAAATTGTAGGTCCCTTAAACTTCGCAAAAGCAAATGGTACGGCTTTCCAGGAACGACGCTTATTCTGCATGTGAGCATGGTTCTTGACAGCTTGGGCAATTAAGTAGGCGTACACGTACATCTACAAGATATTAAACGAGTTGTTAAAAGATCCAAATGGTTTTGTTAGTTACATGTTCTGCCATGTATTACAAGGGTACTCACAATGGGTCGGTGGGTAATACTTGCGTAATATTGTGCATACAACTCTCCTTACCTAACCTTGCCTAACCTTGGCAAATCTGAGCATTTATCCTTCTCTGAGCGGCTATTGTGAAGATGGTTGTGTCCAAGTTCAAGCTAGTTTGTCGCAGTTTTGGATAGCCTGGTTCGTATTACCAACCGAAGAAATATTTTCTTCCAACTTCCGACACAGGCCCTACAAACTTGCAGGTGGCAATGGTGCGATGGTAGTGTATTCACTAAGTGATTGGCAGGTCGTGCGTTCGAATCCCGGCCAGGGCCATGATTTTTATAAATTGAATACACACAACAAAAACTGAACTCCCTAAAGCAATTTAGGCGCCACCTGTTGAGAAAAAAAAATCCCATCGCACCAAACTTCTTTCCTATCCTTCTATTCTTTCAGTAAGTAGCACCCAAAAAAAAATAGGCAATGAATTGCTGGGAGCTACTTGCACAACAAACTAAATGCCTGCGCTGTGGTTTTACCATTATAAGGGTCACTACAGAAAAAAAGAAATCCCTTTAGCGCACGCAAATTATAAAAAAAAAAAAAAAAAACATGAATTTAAGCGCATTTGAACTTTTCGAGTCATAACAAAGATATGGAATTCATTATTAATAAGAAAACTTAGCTAAAGAATATTTTTCTTAACTGCTATGAGTTAACGAGCTTATATAAATAAACTGGATGAACTATATAATGGTCGTACAACGAAGTGCTATTGAAGAAAATCTTTTCAAACGCTAAAATTCAAATAATAACACCCACAAATTGCATATCCGACAGTAAACTTTTCTATCGAAAATTGTAATAGAATTTCCCAGACAGTTTACTACAAATCGCCTCAAATAAAATCCATCTCAAAACAAAAACAGCAAAATACTCCAACCCAAGCCCAGCACCCAGCAGTTAAAATGAGAAACCAATATAAAAAAAGACGACACGAACACCACAGCGACAGCGCCATCCACATCATAAATAAAAGCGAAAGAGGATGCAAGCCGGAGAAACAATAAACAAAATATTCCTTCTCCTTGTGCTTATTGAGGTCGCCTAGTAAACAAGCGTGCAAGAGCAAGATAGTTGACGGCAGACAACAAAAATGTATGTAAAAATGGTTTCGACCAAAGCGAAAACGATACAAAAACAGTGGTAGGTTAAAAGGAAATGAAGAAAATTGAAAATACAAAATTCAACGCGATCTAAATAATTCTATCTTCACTTCATTCTTCAGTTTAAAAACTGCTTTGAATGTGGAAGGCTGTGCGTCGTGCTTTACTGATGAAAATTATTTGAACAGTATTTTAATTCACTTGCAAACGTCTATTTTGCAATTTGATTCAATTCATTGGATAAAATAAGAAAGTGTCGTCGGATGTCGGGAGCTTAATTCAATTATTTAATGTCTAATTTGATGCTGATGCTGCGTTTATCTCTTTTTTACTACCGCCTTCACTCCATCTCATCTCTCTTTCAGTTTGACATTTATGGATCGGACATTTTGAGAAAATCAAGTGGATTTGCTCCCCGTGCGCAGTGATATTTTTTTTGTCGCTTGTTTGGTTGGAAACTAATTGGAACAAATTCAAAACAAGAATATTGAAAGTTTCATTGCAAAAATTAGTTATTTTGTTTCTAAATTAATTAATGAGTGAAGGAATTGTGAAAAGTTTAAACTCTAACCTCACGGAAATAGATTTGACTTGATTTGAACGAACGAAAAAAAAAATCCAAAAGCTCGAAAGAAAAAGACAAAAGAAATACCCAGCCAAAACCGTGAACTTGTGTGACTTAACATTTGTGTGCTGAGCTCAGCTAAAACAAAATTATTAAACAATAAATTGAACAAAATCGACAATTTATTTTCATTACCATTCGAGTGTAGTATTACAAAATAGAATTGTTCTGATTTTTTTTTTTTTTTTTTTGCGTTGACAAACGAAAGAGTAGACGGCAATAAAATGACTGCACGAGTACTTCATCCCGTGGTTCTGTCAGAATTCAGTAAATTGCGCTCGCCGTCCATGCAATCATTGAGTAGGAATCTGCCATGTGGACGACAGTTGAATCGCATAAAGAGGGACCTCTTCGGACCAGCTAATCCCGCGGAGACTACAAAGTGAGTTTAAATGATAAGTTTTGGGAATTGTTTTTTTTTTTTTTTGATTTGGTTTGTTATATTTTTTTCATGTTGGTATTTTATCAACCTGAATTATAAAGCGGGACAGGGTGAGGGTGGGAGGCATAATGCAAAAAAAACATGAATTAGTTTTCAGTTGTAAATATGTATAATTAAAAAACGTAGTTATGTTATGAGTTCCATTTATTTGAGCACAGTGGGTCTGCAAATACTGGCAAACATTGAATAGTAGGTACCTATAACAAATCCAATGTTGCAACTGGAAGCGTCGATTTATTTTGCCCAAGTTTTGCAGTACTCCATTTGAACTCAGCCAGCTAGATACATTAAGATACCTATGTGGAATCGTTTTATCGAGAAACTAAAAATCGTTGTTATATTGTTGGATTGATTTGTTAATAAAACACATTAAAAAGTTTGATATTAAGATATAATAAGGCCAATTCTGAGCCAACAATTATAAATTGTTAGTATTAATCCAATTTACAATTGGTATGTTGTTTATATTAGTCTCAATAAAGTCCATTCACTGGCTGAACAACGCCGCCGCCTGAGAAAGCCCCGTCAATGCGAGTTGCACAAACTTGCGTATTTTTCCATTGGTCGACACGGAGAAGGGAGTATTCTTTTGGCCTTCCGAAAATATGTTGGGAGTGTTTTCCCATCCGGAAGACGACAAGAGTACTTCGAGTGGTCCAATGGAAAACGACAATATAAGACCGTGTCCATAAAGCAATCATACAACTATTTGACATACCTATGCTGTCATTTTAACTGACAAATTTAGTACCTTTCAATATTTTCCCATTCTTTTGATTGCGTAGGTACTAATATGCAAAGGTAAATGTATAAGTATAGGTAAACTTTCGTTAGAAACTGCACTAAGGCGTTCGCGTACTGAGAAAATGGTAAAAAGAGGAAGCAACGAAAAACTGTACTTCTGGTAATTTTCTTCACACAGAATTTCAGCTGGTAAGAAAGTGAAAACTGTCAAATGTTTTCTTTGTAATGAGAGGATTTTCTCTTTGAAGATTTGAAAGTTCATTTTTCTGCAAAAAAGTACACCAACATCATTTTATTCTTATATCCATTGGTTGTTTGTTTGTTTGGTATGTCGCCATAAAACACACCAAAAAGTTTAAAGTTGGTCAATCTTACACCAGAAGCTGCGTTTGAGGCGTACCTACCTAGGGTGTGCATTTTTTTTTATTTTTATTTTTTACCTTTGACGGCTCGTTTTCACAGAATTGTCACAAATGTCGTTTTCTATTTGTTCCACTAAGAACTCACTACTTTTTGATTATAATGGAACATAGAAAATTGCCTTCTGCCCAATTATGTGTGGGTTGGTGAAATCTTAAATGAAAAAAACAAAATAATGCAACTTTACAATGTCAGACATTAGTTAGTAAATTCGAGTGTTTTTGGTGAAATAGGGAGCAAAAAGCACACCCAAAAGACCTCTGAGCTGTGTTGCCATGAAATCATTTTATAAAATCTGCAATTTCGTAAAAAAACAAATCTAACTTCATAAATATTTTTTATTTAGTATTTTAAATAAACAGTTTCTTAGGTAAAATAAATTAAATCAGGTTAACTGTTAATTTTTGGTTATAAATTCTGAATGTGAAACGAAAATCTGCGAATCTGCCTCTCAAATGGCATCGCTGCCTGAGTGCTCCAATGGAACATGTTGTTAGTGCTTTTTCTATCGGGAGTATTTTTCCAATGGAAAACGTCATAATTAAATATGTTTTTTTTTTGCCTTTAATACATTTTTAATATAACTTACATTAAAAACTAAAATATGTAAACAACTTGATTTCCTACGTGTTTGTATGCCATTGTCGGTAACTTCTCTGTCGATGCTTCGAACCAGAAATTTCTACTTTCTTAACAAAGAAGATTATGCTGAAAGTACAAATTTTGACATGACTTATTAATAATAATATTGACATAAGTTAAGTACCTACACTAACTAACAGCTCTTAAGAGAGCCCAATAAAAATTGGGTAATTCCATTGCTCAATGCCAAAATCGTGTTCAACGAACGATAATTCACATTCTTTGTCACATTACATGACGCTGACAGTAAATGATCAACTATAATATAATAGACGGACGCAAACTGAAGTTAATGTCATTATTTGAACGAAACATTCCTTTTCGATCTATCAATTGCTTAAGTAGCCCCTGATAGAAGTAGATATGAGAATGGGAGCAACTGTCTGTGTTTTCCCACACAAAGAAGCTAGTTGTCAAATCTACAAACGTAAAGTGCTAATGGGATCGCTGTTTTTGGAGGCAAGCAGAAACGAGCCAAACTGGATGAAAAGGAGCGATTCGCTATTTTCTTCCTGGTATTCGCTTAGATCCCAACGCCGCATGCACTGTTCCAACTATTATAGTTCTACCTTAAAAAGTCCAAACAATTGTGTACTTGGTACTCAGCCTAATTTTATTTCCAATTCTTACCTGACATTCCGTTAGAATTTATATTTTGTTTTTAAAAGTTGTTGCATCACTTTGCGTCACATCAAAAATCCGTAGTCGATACGATTGGGTTATGTTAGGTTAGACTGGCTGACAGCAAATACTGGTAGGTACCGTTCAGCAAATATAAAAACATTTTTGGTCCAACGTAAATCAAGGAGTTATCTCCATTATCGTTAACTAGTAAGAGCTCTGATGAAACGTAAAAATATTTTATGCCAGTATTAGTCAAGTCGCTAAGATCGTTATAGAAAAAAACACCCAAATAAAGAAATCAGGGCATGTTGAGAATCGTTTGCGCCTCCTCCTCGTCCATGCAGCTTATACGCATATTTTTGTTGCATGCTTTCCTATAAGACAGTGCCCACTGTTGGCAACTGATGTAGCGGTAATATGCACAGTCTAGTTATCAATTGTCAAAGATCAGACTCTTAGAGCATAGCAGGTTCAGCTTTGGCCAGATCCGTTTTGTCGCTAGACATGTTTTGCTACTTGTCCAGGCGACAAAATAGGCAAGGTAGTTTCATGTTTGACGTGTTTATCAGCTTTACAGTGGTGCTCTCTGCTCCGACTCCCAACTGAGGTGGATGATTATCTGTTACGATTGGGTGGTGCACGATTTTGTAAATAATTCTTGTCTGATATCTTGCCTAGACAATTATCCCACAAGTTCAAAGCTGTTTGTTGAAATTCCGAAGATGTCAATAAAGTTGGCACATTATTCAACAGCTTTAGGTCCGTTCGCGTACTTTTTGTGTAGAAAAATGAAAAGTGTCAAATCTCTAAAATCGAGAGAGAATCCTCTCATTTCTAAGAAAAGTACGCGAACGCTTTTGTGTAAAAAGGTGAAAAACGCCTTAGTTTGGCTTGAAAAGAAGCAACAGCTGTTTTTTTTTTGCTGATAAACTCATAGGATTTCATCATTTGAAATTCATTTGAAATTCAAGCTGAAATTCTGTGTGAAGAAAAATGAACGAAAGTACATTTTTCTTTCGTTCATCTTTTTACCATTTTCATTTTCATTTGCACGAAAGTTTATATAAATTTACGTTTGCATATTAGTTCGCGAACGGACCTTTTATTACAGAAAAACTGTAATAAACGGAATAACACAGAACAGCAAAAGTTTGCAAAAACAGTTGAAAAAAAATCTGCTTATTTGACATTCCGGAATTGTGTTTTCCTCATGATAGTAGGTGTAAGTTTTTTTTTTTTTTTTGCTGTCAAAATGCATTGGCTAATTTTGGCATTCGAAATTAGCCTTTCAAATTGCACTGTTAATGAATAGATTTATTCTTTCAGCGGAGTCATTATCCTGGTTTTATTATCTGTTATTCACCACTGACACTTTGTGTTATCGGTACGACGATGTTGTCGTTGTTGTGTTGCCGATAATGTGCCCCAGAAGTTCATATTAAAGCTTATATTTCAACAGATTGATTTACTATCAGAAGTTGTTTGCTACTGTGTCCCTATTCTCATGTCGTGCTTATCCCGACGATAACGTTTATAAACATTTTTCCCATGTTAAGCCACGCAATGCTTTGTTCCTCAATAAACATATTATTTTTAAGAAAAGGTTTTCTATAGCAAACTAACACATTTTAAGGCACTTAGCTACTTTCGTTTTGCTTTCACTTAATTGTTTGGAAAACATCGGAAACGTAGTCATTATACCCCAGCCAGACTATTATTGTGTGGGACTTAGTGGGTAATTAATTTGCATCTAGCAGTTAACATAAATGTTTCCGCTTTTCAGTTGTTCAAAATCGTCACAGACTCGTGAAATTCTACTTAACTTACCCATACATATCTTCTGCATCTTCACACAAGCAGTCATCTTTGCGCACTTCATCATCGTTTGCTAATAAAGGCAATAGGTACGTGTATCGGTGTAGTATATTTGGAATGAAGAATTAATTATCTAAACTCTGCGATTGCAATAGATTAACAATTGACTTTTTGTTCTTGTGTGTTTACAGTCTCAGGTCACAAGCATAACTTTCCATCTACTAATTGAAGATAGATCGTTCAACTCGTCTCATTTAGACTTCCATCAAGTCAAGTTTAACCATCATTTAATTTAACATTCTCTCCTTTCATTTCAGAATCTTTAATGACGAACTCGAGAAGCACCACGAAAAAGCCACAAAAAAGTGGGGCTTTGACTTCCGCAGAGGTAGCCCTATGGTTGCTAAGAACACACAATTCATTTGGGAGCCAGTTGCGTTCACAGACTTTGTTCCAGAAATGTACACTCTTACTCGTGCGGCACATGTACGCGACCCGCCCGGAGTTACATCATACGATCTGCTGATGGACGAACGTTCGGATCGGGAGAATCTCTCATCGTCGAATGCCGATGATGATTCATGTGATGATTCGCAGGACGAATCAATAGTTGTGTTTAAAGCTCCTGCTGCCTTAGCTGCACCAACAGTCGTTGCTGCAAGTAGGACTCTACGCAAGCGTCAACCTAAGATCACAGGTGAGTTTTCGAACTTTCTCACGGTTGTATTATTATTTCCCTTGAAAAGAAATCAAGCGGAAAATTATAAAATGAACCAATATACCACCCTCTTCGATAACGATGAAATTACTCAATTGTAACGCGGACAAATTATCTTGGAATAGATTGAGACGCCAATCGGTTATGGTGATATGATTTCAACGGTTTTTTCGTTCCCAAAATTTAATTGGTTCACATGTGTGTGTTATATTTCAATGGGAATTGGATGTGAAGAGAGACTCCATGAAGTGGAGTCGGAAGACGCAAACGTCCTTTGGCTGCAATTAGTAGTTGAAATAGTTTTTTTTTTGTTATTGAGAATGGAAACGGAAATGCGTCGTCGTTTGTTTGAATTCTAATTATGGGGTACTATTTTCCCCTTTTCATGGATTTTTTTATGTGATTTGGTGTATGTCGCGTTCCTCTTTTCCACGGTCTGATGTGTTTTGATTTTTAAATCTGATTGTGTAGGAGTTTCAAGTCGGAGGAGGGGCGTAAATTGACGTCAAATTGACGGTTACAACAAAAGGAATAAGTTATGAATGTGATTTGAAGGCTCAAAGGGTTCTTAAATTTATTGAGCAGATGTCTGGTTATTGTGATATACATACCATTAAAGTATTGTTGAAAACCACAGTAAAATATGGTGTGGGTTATGAGAGGACTCTCGTGGAATAACGTCTGACCATGACACTTAATTGAACAATTTAGCTATTCCATCAGCTTTGGTAATGCATTAGTTATAATCTCCGCAACTGCACTACATCTGTTAGCTGTACAAAAATGCATCACTCTTATTCCTTCAGCATCCGAACATGGTCGATTTATGGATAGTCGATCCCCTGAGATGTACACTCTAAAAACTTCTTCCCTAAATCAGACACCAGCTGTAGTCGAGACTAGAAGCCTATCCCTGAAAATGCTAGGAAAAATAGAAAGAATTTCACCCTTCTCAACCCTCGACAGGGATCTCCATAGTTAATGTTGCGTGCCAACATCGCCATCTGTTTTCCCACTTCAAATGAAAATATAGCAGATTTATCAGCCATACCTAGAATTGCATGCAATGACCCCTTGCTTCAGTTGTAGCATACTTTACTTTAAGGGATGATCATTTGTCGCCGTATCTGTGAGCTCGAACATGACTAAACAGTCGATCTCTCTCAACGCAGCTAATTACAGCTCGTGACATGATGAAAACTGAACATCTGACGGTTACAAAAGTAGATCTAGCAATCAACCATCATGACTGGAATCAAGGGACCCGCATACTAACCGCGAATACTCTTGATGAATTCAGGAATTCGATTTTATCAGAAAAAAATATTTAAATTAGTTGCATTTGCCACGAGCTATGGGTTCGTAGAATGCGGTATAGGGACATATGTCTTTGGTGTGAATTGACCGAAAAATTTATTCCAAAAAACGAATGCTAAAATGGTTAATGTTCGAATAGCAAAAAGAGGGGCTGTTGGGCATGTCCAAGTGGAAAATATCACTTTACGATGGGCTCAGATAAGAAATGTCAAAGGAAATCCGGTTATACATAAGTAGGTGCATATCCTTTGGGCAGGCAACTCAAAATCTAAACAATAAATGACGTGTTCGACCCTCTTTTTGTCATGTCACCGACTCGATCAAACAAACAACGAAAATAAAGTACTTTATTCTTCGACCTGCCCATTCTGATTGCAGGGTAAATACACAAGGTTCAACGGCCTTTTTTCCTTTCTCCGGTTTTTTTTTGTATCGAGACGCACGCAGGCAGACAAATTCAATGGCAAACTTTATGGCACGCGTCGTCACAGTAAGCAAAACAATAGAAATCTTTTACTGCTGTTCTGTTCGTTGTGCGGTGAATCCTGTTCGAAGGATTCTGAGAATCAATTGTGACTGGGTTGAGTCATTTTGTTTACACATCAAGAAAGTTGTTATTGTAGCGTATACAGGGAACTTCGTAGTGATCTTGCGGTATAGGTACATTTAATCCTTGTTGTTTGGAAAACGAATGGACGTGTTTTGTTTATTGATTTAGACAATAATCGCTTTTTCTCTCTTTTTGCAATAACATGATTGATTTCTTGAAAAGTATTATTGTTGCCATGCATTCTTATTTATTTGTTTTCGTTAAAATTAAACCATTATGTAGGTATTGTCCCTCCAATATCAAGACATACAGATGGTTTTCTTATGGAGCTTTGTGTCTCTTTATATTAGACGAACTACACTTCTAACAACAAAATCCAAAATCGTTCCCTTGTTAAGTTCAACGTTCTTGAAAAATTCCATAAAAATCCATCTTCCCTACTGCTTCTCATTGTCATTCGCTTTTTTTCCCATGTAGACTCCCTAAAATGCAATTGTAATTAATGGTTTTATTTTTTCTTCTATTTCCAGAATACATGAAGGAACGCAAACGTCTCGCCCAGACACCGAAAAAGATCTCTCCATCAAAACGTGCCCGCACTACAAGCAGTAGCAGCAGCACAAGTTCACTAATAAATTCATTAAGAAGCCTTCAGAGGAATCATTAAAAGGTTTCAACAAAAAAAAACTTCATACATATTAATATATAAAGAAAAATTAAATTTCCTTAATTTACCCGAACACACATCCTAAATCCTCTCAAACTTCTATCTCCGACCTAAATGCCATATACTAAGTTATTAGTAGTAACATTAACATTTTTTAAAAATTCTTCTTCACCTTATTACAATGAACACGAACAAAAAATATCAACAAATGAAAATAACTTAGTTTTTAAAAGTGTTTGTACATTGGGTTAAGTATAATATTTATTTTATTTTCTAAAGTTGTAAGCTATTCATGCAGTGCTGATTGGAGTGTTTCTCAAAGCACATGTGTAGAATTTCTGTATGCAGCCCTGCGTGCACCACTGCGCGTAAAACACATTTGCATGTCTTTTTTGACGTGCGCCGTATCGGCTGCTGGCTTATGCTCATTTGTTATGGAAAACTTGTCACATGTTTTTTTGTTGAAATGAAACGGGTAAAAAACAAGATCTAACAAACAGTGACCCTATTAACCTGCAATGCGGGAATACCCCAATTTTTGCTTGCAGTACATTTCGAACTATAGACAAATTGCAAAACTGTGGTGCATGTAGAACTTACATGGGTCGTCGGGAATTCTTGCGTGTACTGCGCATGTGTTTTGTGCATTTAAAACGAACAACATTTCCTATCGAAAGAAAGATTTGCTCCTGTCAGAAATTCATTGCGGTGAGTAATTGTCAGATGGTAAATGTTCCCAGTGTCAAAACCATTAAATCTCAATATATGTAGGTATTTCTTTAAAGAAATTTAATATTCTTTGAGGAACACAACTACTTTGGTTGTGTCTAACATTTGAAAGTTTCAAAAACACTCCAATGACCATTTCCATGAAGTTGCAAATTTATATTCAAATTTATCGAGCAACAAGAACTGTAAATAATTTACTTAGTATTAAACCAATTCCACATGAACAACAAGAAACAAATGACAGCTTTCCTAATCTGAATTACAACTAACTTTACATTTATATTAAAAAAATATAAGTCAACAAAATCATTGCGTTAAAATAATTAAAAAAAATGATGTTTCAAATTAGTCGTTAAGTGTTTTCTGTTTTTCGTTATAAAATTTACGATTGTGAATGTCATTATACGAAAAACATTCAACACTTGATCACACACGCTTGAGATGGAAACAAAGTTCAGTACAAACAGTTTGATTCATCTTGGTTCTCTTAAGAATGACAGAAATATACATTTACGAAATGTATGACAAGCAATACACAGTTCTCTTTATTCCTATAGTCAAAGTCACGTGTCTGTAGTGAGTTTCAAAATGTGCAATTTGTCTTAAAAAAAACATTTTCGTATTTATAATTTCATCTTAGGAGAATCGACTTTGAATCTTCTAAATTCTTGGTAATTTCTCGACTTTATAGATTATATTTTGAAAATTTATAAATCGACTAAATTTCACATGTAAAAATCGCACAACTGTAAGAAGGGCAGAGCCTTTTTCTATAAATATTAAGTTTAGTATTTAAGAAAATACACACCTAGATATAAAAACAAACACATATTTCTATTATATGTGCCTAATTATAAAATTATTGTTAATTGAAATGATTTGTATTTTTGTAGTTACATATGTCTATTTTGAATAGGGTTTGACCCAGTTTATATTACTGTAAAAGAACACATTATTTATACATCAAATTTTGAAATAAAAAATATATATGTGTACAGATTGATTGTAGTATTATGTACTCAATATAAAATAAGTTAATAAAACAAAATTATGATTAGCAATTAAACCACAATAAATTATTGTGTTTTATTTTCGTATTTATGCCATTTGTTTAAGCGTTTCTGCTTGAGCAGCGGCGCCAACACTTGATTCAAAAGATTCGGTTGCTGCAAGAATTAAAGCCAGACGATCATCGTGTGCGTTAAGTGATTGGGCGCATGACCAGTTGAAAGTTGATCCCCTTTTTTACCGCCGAATAATTGGTCTGTTTTGAGGCCCAGTGTACTGGGCCCTGATTATGAGAGGAGAGTCACGACAAACGATACCGATGAATGACCTATGCATGTTACGAATTACGACAACAACGACATAAAAAAGAGCCCATTCATAAATGCAATATTGCGCACGACGTGCTGAGCAGAGAGTTCACAAATACATCAATTTTTATCACTGCTAAGCAGAGAATTCATAAATGTACTAACGTTTTATTTATTGCGCAATTTTGTGCGCAATCGTGCAGATTTCAGAATGGTACTGCTTTTTAATTTCTTTTTGTTGAAAATGGGTGAAAATACTATAGTTGAGAACAATCTATCATATTTAGTAATGGTTGAGAACAATCTATAATATTACTTATTAAAATGACAGCGATCGACGTAAATTCCATTTTTACGCAGTTGTTCGTTCATAAACATCTGATATCTGCTTTGCAAGCGCATGATTTGCAGGAAACTCTGAACTTCAATTTGCGCAGTACTTCCTGCTTTGCATTGCTATTGCTTTGCAAAATTTTACATTATTTTGAACCGCACTCACATTCACGTTTAATGAAAAATGTCACAAAAAAGTTCAAAACAAAGTGAAATGGTAGAAAGTAGATCAACACTTTAACTTCGACTTCAACTTTGGCAACCACGCCGCCCGTTTTAGAACCTTAATCCTAAATTCAAAGTTGAAGTGCAAATCTCATCAACCTTGCGCCGTTTCAGTTTTTCCAATATGCAAATGCTTATATTTTGAGCGAATTTTCTCGCTTGCTGTATTATGACATAATTTTCTCTTTTGTTTCCAACCATTTTTTGTTTCGCTCTGAAAGTTGTATTTTTCAATGTGTTTGACTCGAATTCAAACGCTCAAATTAAAGGGTGACTGTATCAATTACAGAAAAAAAGAAATCCCTTTAGCGCACGCTAATTATAAAAAAAAGAAAAAAATAGATACATAATTTGTTAAAATTTGATTTAAAATGCAACAACATGACGATTTTTATGTAAATAGTGACGAAGAAGTTGATGGTCGTAATCTTATAGAAGGCAATAAACCACCGTGTGCGAGTAAACAATAACATAAATAGTGCAATATCAATAGACATTTTGTTTTTGATATTTTCAAATTTAAACAACCGAATGTGTTTCCTTTCTATTTTAACAAATTGTTTTTAATTCCAAATATTTGGAAATAAAATCATTTTATTTAAAATCGAAGTACATAACTAAAAAGATTCAACAAAAAGGTTTCCTTCACTGTCACGCTGTCACTCGTCTTCCATTTTTATGTGACGACAGCTGAAATGGTGTGGTTAGGCTAGCGGTACCTGCGCCCGATCTCGTAACTTGTAATCGCTTTTTGACGGTAACGATAGTACGGCAACGAGAATCGTAACTCGGAATCAGGGCCCTGTTTCAGTGGCTTTCTGAATAATCAAAATTGGAGCGAGGAAAATCCAAAGGTGATCCATCAGATACCAATACACCAGTAAAGTTACGCTGGCGGAAAATGAAGAAATATCAAAAAACGAACAAACTCGAAATGTCACAGAGTCTTCTCTGCTGATCCGGAAGCTAGGCTGGGCGTACTTAGGATATCTGACGGTAGCCCGAACCACTCCAAAGAGGAAATTCGAACACTTGCCAAAATTGGTACTCTGTAATTCGAATTTATTCTTACTTTTTTCTGCGCTTTATTCGCTTCGAGGAGGGCAAAAACCCGGAGCCGAAGCAGACAGCCTGACAGCTGAAATTGAAAATCAGCTGATTGCTGAAAATTTGAAAAAAGAACATAAAAACAAATTTTCCAATTTTTTTTCTATGGGCTGTAATTTTTATGAAGTGCCTCACTCTATGATATCTCCACCATTGAAATAGTAAGCTATGAAATGCCCTACTTACATTTTATGGTATTCTATATTTCTTTCTTCCAATGAAAATTGACAGATGGTAGCCTATGAAATATTGCTCGTTGCAGGTTTTGTTGGCCCTCTCGTTCGGCCTGGACTTCCCTGGTCGTCTATATTCTTTGCTGTACATTTTTTTTAAAGATTAGATTAGATTAGATTTTTTATTACTTTTCAAACAAGTGGAGTTACCTACATACATACATTGCGTTCTTTACACATTCTTTAGTTAAAAAAAAACTAGTGACGAATGTATTATATGAGACAATCTTATACAAATTTCGAAAAATAAAGGTTGTTATTTTTTTTTTGTAATTGAATTATTGATCTGTTCGAAATCAAAATTAAACAGCCACGTTTTAAGTTTTTTATTGAATGAAGTACATACTCCTAAATTCAGGAGGCAATTTATTAAAAAGCCTAGGTGCTACCGAGGAATAAAAATGTAGGAACTGATGGGTAAAATAGCTCGGAATTACAGCAAGCCTTCTCTCACTACTTCGTAGTTCATATACAGTAGACGATTGGTTTGAAAGATTACCGCTCCTTAAAATAAATACTTTAAGAACTTTGTAAAAGTAAAGATATTTTAAAGGGAGAATGCCAGAAATAATAAAAAGTGGAAAGCAATGCTCTCGACTTCTTTTACTTCACATAATTCTTAGAATATGCTTTTGTGCCACTATCAGATGTTGTAAATTATAGTTGAAGGTGCCACCCCAACAAACTAAACCGTATTGCATCTTAGATTGGACTAGACCATAGTAGACTGTTTGATGCAGATTTCTGGAGCAGAAACGTCTCAGGTTATACAACATATAAGTAGCCGTTGATGGTTGATAGGTATTTTCTAAGCAGCGCGGTGTGCATATTCCAGTTCATTTTGTTGTCAATGTCAAGGCCAAGGTATTTAAAATGCTGAAGCTTACCAATCTTGAAACACACATTATTGGATGAACGTCAGGTTTCAGACCTTAAGCAGATATTTTCACAGCCGCGACTGTGGAAGACAAAATCTGGAGAATCAAGATCAAAAGACGGAAGATTAAAAAACATTAGCTTGGTTTTATAACTAATCACTAGCTTACGGATCGAGAACCAGTGCCTTAGGATTTCAAGATCATGGTTAATATCGGCGATCAAGTCTAAAATGGACGAATTGGAATATGCAAAACCAGTTTTTTAGCCCCTCAATGGTAGATCAAAAATAGACTTTATAAACATGAGAAATAACACTGGCCCAACAACTGAGCCTAGCGGTACGCCAGAGCGAATATCACGGCATTCACTAAAAGTTCCACCAATTTGTACCATTTGCTTTCCATCTTCAAGATACGACGCGAACCAGTCAAAAATAGAACCCCTGAAACCCGCTTTTCCCAACTTAGACAAGAGAATATAATGATCCACAGTATCAAACGCTTTTCTTATATCAATAAAGAGGGAAACAGTTAATTTCTTGTGGTTCAGACTATCACATACCTTGGTGCAAAAATTTAAGAGTGCATCTTCCGCTGATGTACATTCTCTAAAACCATATTGGTTGCAGCTCAAAAACGAGTTTCTCAAGAAAATTGATAAACCGGCTTTTTGTAACCTTTTCAAACATTTTTGAAAATGGCGAAAGGAGATAAATGGGTCTGTAATTATTTAAACCTTTCCGATCACCACCTTTCTTAAAAATGGGTATAACCTCAGCCAATTTTAAACTAGATGGAAAAATACCTTTAAATACCTTTACTTTTATTATAGATGTGAGCTAAGGCATCGACAATGTTAAACGATATAATTCTTAATATAACCCTACAACACATGTACATGTACAAGTAGGTACATGCTGTAAATAAAAAAAAATCTATTAAATTATTGATTCACCTCACCGAGTAGAAAGGTTACTTGTGAATAGCAATATATTATACATTAATTTTCACAGATGTCGCTGTTTCAGCTTAGTATTTGCACAACCCAATGAAACCCCTTTTGATTTGAAGAGGGCACTACTATCACTATAAAGACATTTCCCTTTATAAGAAGGTCATTCGCAGAATTCAAAACTTGCATGTAAAATAAAACTACTCATATGTATTATGAAATATGTTTCTTGTAATTTATGTGCTGTATTAAAGAAACAGAAAAATATTTATATGTCTTTATTCAGACGACAAGTAGATTAACACCATTTTTTACATATCTGAGGAAGAGTCTAGTTAGGCTGCCATTGAGTTTGATTGTTTTGTAAAACAAGGGTCTAGTAATTTAATGAATTTTGTTGCTGAAAATACAAGAATATTGTTAGATTCTCAAATAATAATACTCGGAGGGCACATTACCATGCATCTGAAGAGGTTATTTTGCTCGCTACCAGATATATATAGGATCTGTTACGCTTATGCTTATGCTATTGTTGCATGTTTGCTCAAACTGTGTCATTCAGCATCAATTATGTAGCGTTCATATCATAGCCTACTACAATAAACGTCAGAGTTCAGTGGATTCTACATCATACGTTCTACACTTCGACAGTCGATGGTGGAACCCATCTCGCTATTGTATTTTGAATTTAAAAACGTTTTCCTTTGGTAGTCTGAACGCGTTTTTGATACCGCAGGTTTATCGCTCGAGAAAAAGAAATATTTTTCAACTTTTAAAACTCAGAAAATAAATTGTTTCATTTTTGTTAATCTCGTTGTGTTTATTTTGAACTGTAGCATTAGTAGCTACAAACTGGTGACCCCGACGTGATCAGTGATACAACGACGCATTTACATACGTATTTTACTACCACGCAATTGCTGTTCTGCGTATGCCCAAGGAAAAGCGGACCACAAGGAACCCCAACCCGACGTACCTTGAGCCGGATTCGGAAGCAGATTCTGAGATTTTTTCCGACGCCGAAACTACAACGCAGGGCGAGTACAAAATGCCCGACGACGAAGAAACTGCGCAGATTATCGACAGGCTACGGCACGAACTTGCGGAGGCTGTCGAGGCTATTCGACAGCTCAAGGATTCGAGCTCAAGGTGCGACATCACAAGCATCCACAGCAGCTGTTCAACGGATTCAGCTACCGAAGTTCGACGTACTTTGTCCGCAGTTGTGGATAATGCAGGTGGAAATGGCGTTCCTAATCAGTGGCATCACAGACGACGGAAAAAAGTATGCTCACGTGTTGGTAAATTTGGAGGGCGAGCCATTACGTTGTGTTGGAGACCTGGCTACCAATCCTCCAGCAACCGACAAGTTTCCTGCACTGAAGGAGCGGTTGTTAAACAACTTTGCACCAACACCCGAGTCGCAGCTACGTCGCATGTTACGTGGAGAGGACACAGAGGGCAAGAAACCATCTGCCATCCTCGCCCATATGAAGCAACTTGCCGCAGGCCGCTGTGACACAGCAATTATGCGAACTCTATTTTTTGATCGCTTGCCAGAGAACATGCGCGCAGTTCTGGTTGCCACGGGACAGGACGACTTGGAGAAGCTGGCAGAAGTAGGCGACAAAATCTTCGACATGTCGAACGCCCACCTGTGCACCGTCAACGTTGCCGCTTCCAGTAGCAACCCATCAGTTCAGGCCGTCGCCCGAAGTGACTCCTTCAGCTTGGAGGAACTGGCCAAGTCCATCGAAGCACTGCGCAAGGAGGTTCGAGACATCAAACGTCAAGGCACATCCAGGAACCGATCGCAGTCTCGCAACCGTAGCAACCGTCAAGACACGCCGGCAAAAGGTAGCAAGCTGTGCTATTTCCACGACAAGTTTGGAGATGATGCACGAAACTGTCGCTCCTGGTGTTCTCGCTACCAAAAGTCGGAAAACTAAAACTGCCGATTCGTATGCTGGCGAGCGCAATCGGCAATAGCAGGAATCTCTATCGCCTTCAAATTGCCGACAACAAGACCAAGATTCCTTTCCTGATCGACACCGGTAAGGACGTTTCAGTTCTTCCTAAACGTTTCGCTAACTCCAACATGCCGGCCGACTCCAAACTCTACGTTGCTAACGGCGCTACCATCTCCACATTTGGAAAAAAAGACATGGCCCTTGACCTTGGACTTCGACGCGACTTTCGGTGGCCTTTTATAATTGCTGACGTCACTCAAGCAATTATAGGGGCAGACTTTATACACCACTTCGATCTCACCATCCGATTGAGACACAAGATGCTGTTGGACAATACCACCAAGCACAGCACGAGAGGAATAGTCGTCAACTCGAATCTGCCAACACTACGCTTCATCGATGTGACAAACCCATTTGCCGACGTACTGAAACGATTTCACCGACATCACCAGAGATAGCAATCCCAACGTCTCAGAACACTTCGTCCAGCATCACATCATCACTCGTGGTCATCCTGTCGCAGAAAGAGCCCGCCGGCTGGCCGGAGACAAGCTCAAAGCGGCTAAAGATGAGTTCGAGAAGATGATACGACTTGGGATCTGCCAACCTTCAGAAAGCGCATGGGCCTCACCGTTACATATGGTGAAGAAGAAGTGTGGTGCCTGGAGAATGTGTGGAGACTATCGACCGCTGAATAACATCACTGTACCCGATAAGTATCCGATACCACACCTGCAAGACTTCCATCATCAACTTGTGGATTGCACCATGTTCACCACACTTGACCTAGTACGAGCTTACCATCAGATTCCACTTGCGCCGGAAGACAGACACAAGACAGCGGTCATCACTCCGTTTGGTCTATTCGAGTTCCTAGTGATGACGTTCGGACTTCGTAATGCCGCACAAACCATGCAGAGGTTCATGGATGTCGTACTCCGAGGACTGGACTTCGTGCATTGCTACATTGATGACATCATCATTGCATCTAAGGACAAGCATGAACATCGCCAACACCTTCGTACCGTCCTCGAGCGACTCCAACACCATGGCTTGACAATCAGCGTGTCCAAGTGCTGCTTTGGGCAAACTGAAGTTCGATACCTAGGCTACACCGTCAACAAATCTGGTATCAAACCACCAGAGGACCGAACGGAGGCTATCGTGAACTACGCCAAACCAGACACGATGGACAAGCTACGACGTTTTCTCGGCTCATGGAATTTTTATCGAAGTTGCATACCTGGAGCCGCAACAACTCAAGCTCCTCTCGTACAACTCACCATCGGAGCAAAAAAGAAGGACAAGCGGCCCATAGAGTGGACACCAGAAGCAGACAGAGCATTCGAAGAATGCAAAGTCAAGCTTTCGAACGCCGTGCAACTTGCTCACCCTCGTACAGACGTCCCATTAGTTCTCCGTTGTGACGCCTCCGATACAGCGATTGGTGCTGCACTGGATCAACGATGCGGTGACATACTGCAGCCACTTGGTTTCTTTTCAAAGAAACTCAGCGAAACTGAAGCCAAGTACAAAGTGTATGACCGGGAGCTGCTTGCCATCTTCAGAGCAGTCCGTCACTTCAAGCACCTAATCGAAGGAAGAGAGCTCATCATCTTGACTGATCACAAGCCACTCACGCATGCCTTCAACAAGAAAACGAATCATGCCTGTGATCGAGTCGCCCGTCAACTTGAGAAGATAGGTCAACACTCCACGAAGATACTGCACATTTCCGGAGAAGACAACGTTGTAGCTGATGCTTTATCTCGCGTGCAAACGATCGACCTGCCATTAATTTTCAGCACGACAGAGCTGGCAGACATGCAGAAAGGTGACGACGAACTCCGTCAGCTTATCGAAACACCAGATAGCACAGCACTACAACTACGGGAGCTACGTGTTGACGGAACCGAAGCGATTGACTACTGCGACATTAGCGGACCTGACATACGACCATACGTTCCTCAAAATCTTCGGAAACGAGTGTTTGACAACTATCACAACCCAGCACACCCGAGTGGGCGAGCGACAAAGAAGCTGATCAGCAAGAACTTCGTCTGGCCCAACATGAACAAGGACATCACTAACTGGGCACGTTCCTGTCTACCTTGTCAGCGTTCAAAAGTCAGCCGACACACCAATAACGTTCCGCAGCACATTCCAATCCCGAGTGACCGATTTCACCATGTTCACATCGACATCGTAGTGATGCCTTTGGTAAAAGGTTTCCGATACTTACTTACGATGATCGATAGGTTCACTCGCTGGCCGAAAGCTGTGCCACTGAAGGACATCACTGCTGACACCGTGGTCGAGGCTTTCTACGGCGGCTGGGTTTCTCGATTTGGTGCACCAGCGACCATAACATCCGACAGAGGCTCGCAGTTCGAATCAGTTTTATTCGACGCACTTGCAAAACTGATTGGCAACCGGACGAGAACTACTGCGTATCATCCTGCCTCCAATGGGATGATTGAACGATGGCACAGATCCTTGAAAGATGCAGTGAAGTGCCAAGAATCTTTCGACTGGGTAAGCCTGCTTCCAACAATTCTCTTAGGTTTACGCACCAGCTACAAAGAGGATGTTAAAAGCACAGCAGCTGAGCTCGTCTATGGCACTACACTGCGATTACCAGGCGAGTTTTTCATCGACGAAGAGGTCAACCCTGAACCGCAGTTATTCGTCGAAAAGTTTCGAGAGCACATGCGGAATATCCGATCTGCATCATCCGCTCATCACAGCAAGCGCAAACCCTTCGTACACAAGACACTCTACACATGCACACATGTTTTCTTGAGAGTGGATGCAGTTCGAAAGCCGTGTGAGCAGCCTTATGATGGACCATTTGAAGTCATCGAAAGGCTCTCGGACTTCGTGTTCAACATCGACGTCAAAGGCGTCCCAACAACAGTCTCCACTGAGAGGCTAAAACCAGCGTTCGTCGAGAAAGAGGCAGACACATCAGTAACATCGTCAACAGGCCACTCATCTTCGTCGACATCGACAGTCAGCACACACGACGTTGGACAAGGCCACCGATGAACATTCCGACTCCAAGTACGCAAGGTAGAGGCATTTTAAAAACCTATGCAGGACCGAAAAATGAAAACAAACGCGTTAAATTCTTTTCCGCAACTAAACTATAATAACAATAATAATAATAGTTTTGTTACTCGCAGGGGAGTACTGTGGCGTTCATATCATAGCCTACTACAATAAACGTCAGAGTTCAGTGGATTCTACATCATACGTTCTACACTTCGACAGTCGATGGTGGAACCCATCTCGCTATTGTATTTTGAATTTAAAAACGTTTTCCTTTGGTAGTCTGAACGCGTTTTTGATACCGCAGGTTTATCGCTCGAGAAAAAGAAATATTTTTCAACTTTTAAAACTCAGAAAATAAATTGTTTCATTTTTGTTAATCTCGTTGTGTTTATTTTGAACTGTAGCATTAGTAGCTACAATTAGTCAACTTGTAGCGGCATCTAGTAGAAAGTAGCCATATCACCGATTTGGGCAGCATTTGAATAGCAGTTTGAGCAGCTGTGGAATAACTAGTACATACATAATTATGTTGTTCTCGAACCTTCTAAACTCAACGAATCTGGAAATTTCGAGAGGTGTCACTAGGAGATATAAATAGATGTCGCAGGAGCACCCAAGAGATTCTAGTTGTGAACCGCGATAAAGAAGTGCGATAGATGACAGTAGTGAAAAGTATAGAGAAAAAGTATAAGTATTGGGTAAGAGAAAGGTGATTGTTTATTTAAAGTGATTAATTGTGAAAGTGAATTGTTGAATTAAATAAGTGAATTATTAGAATACTAATCAAGAATTAAATTGAAAGAGAACTAATAAAGATTATTTACGTTTTATCTTTTCGAATCCTAGCCTGGATGTAACACTATGTTTATACTTTCCGCATAAAGCAGATACTGTTACCAGCAGAGGATTCCTTTATGTCTTCGTTACTCTAGTTTTCCCCGAAGGAAATCTTACTTCTAGTTCCACTTAAGACTGGACATTCACATATAGTCTAAGAGCCCGAAGTAATTCTTCGGTCTGAGAGGTAACGAAAGATATTTGCATTACCGTGTGGCTCGAGTAGAGAGTGTATCGAAAATAACAGTCTGACAGCAAATCGTGGCAGCCGAAGCGTGTGACAGCTCGTTGAATATGCGTCATTTTCCACATAATAAGTGTAACCACTTGATTATAGCCCTAAGCAACATAGTACCAGTCCTTGCCAGACGCGACCAAAGTCCAGGATCAAACCCATTTTTTAATATTTGACGTAACGTATTAAGTAGCTCTAAATAAGTAATTAGTGCACCAAATAAGTTATTAGTGCCTATTGTAGGTACTAGGTACTCAAGTTTTGGCCGGGTAAACGACTTATAAATAGTAGCCAGATCAGAGAGACTGAAATATTTCTTGCAACGCTTAAGGAAGCCTAGGCATTTCGAAACGTACTTGGCGACATCGAATATGTGGTCGTTGTCATTAATACCCATACCGAGAATGGAAAGCCGTTCGGTTTCAACGATGCAAGCGCCATTCATGGACAATGGCATGGTGTTAGGGTTTTGATTTAATGACAGAAGACAGAAGACAGAAGCATTGCATTTTGGAAGCATTAAATTCCACTCTATTAGTTACCCCCCACTGAGTTATGATGTCGAAATCGGAATTCAATGAGCTTAATATACGTTGCGGTTCTAGTTCCACACCCTAAGATGAGGGGCGTGAACCAAGAAACGAATATGAGAAGCTGAGGGTACCGTCATCAACAAAGGAGTGGATTGGATTAGAGGTAATATACAGGAGATCATTTATAAAAATGAGAAAAAGAGTCGGAGACAAAACAGAGCCTTGGGGAACACCAGCATTTATTTGGTGAGTTGCAGACTTGAAACCGTTTAACACAACTTGAATTGAACGGTCCGAAAGGTAGTTTCTAATCCATTGAAAATGAATGCCATGTCAAAGTCTGTCAAATGCCTTTGAAATATCGAGCGCAACAATCTTACTTTCACCACCTTGGCATTCTCTGAGGTGGACTTCAATTTCAACTTTAGCTTCTTTATTTATTTGCATGGTTGCATTTTAAGATACAACATCTTATAAACTAATACAAGCTTCGTCAATAATCATTTCTATTGTTTTCAGATAAAACGATGTCAAGCTATAGGACGATATGATTTAGGTAATTTTCTGGGTTTGTCGTTGGGTTTGGGGATAAATAGCACATTTACCTCCCTCCAGGTACTTGGTATGTAGCCCCAGTTGAAGCTGAACCTAAATAAGGCGATCATGGAAGCTATCAAATACTGCATTCCTTTCTGGATGAGTCTTTACCTGATGCCTTGAATGATTAAAATGAGTTTATTGCCCATTTAACTTTATCCGAAGTAAAATGTTTTCGGTATAAACTGTTTCTTCTGCTTTGTTTTTTTTTTGTTTGAAATTGAAACCTCGGCTTCGTGGTCATTTGATATGTCCATAGTGAAAGACCTTGTGAAGTGAGCCTAAAGCAAAGTTTACAGCGTTTCTCCTGGTAGAGTGTGATTGTACTATTTACTTTGCTTAAGAACTCCATGCAGTTTGCAGGAAGTGTTATTAAGCTACTCGCAGTTTTCACGCCAGGAGGGCTTTTTAGATCTAAGTAACTCTTAATTGTATTTGCTCATAAGGGATTTGTATTGTTCCGATACGTGCGCCGATGCGTTTGGCTTTGTTAAAAGGCTTTCTCACTCTCTTCCGGATGGTCTCTAGATTATCGTTCCAATACGTAACTGAAAAAAATCTCCCTTCAAAAATGTATCCGCCCAATTCTTCTTTTGAAAAAATCTTCCTGCAAACAGGAACTGATACGGAAATAAGTAAATACTATACAAATTCTCTTTATCATCGTTTATGCATATCGCCAAATGCCAGGTTCACCTTAGAGAATAATGAATATAGATGTGGTAGTCTTTCCAAAGATTTTCATACTTAAATAGAATACACAAATGCAAAGAAACAACAAAATATCTAAACATATTTATTTCGTTCTTCATTTTTAAATTGTCGGCTTTAAATAAATAAACTATTATTTAACTTTATATGCAATATATAACTTAAAAATTATTTCTTATATGTTTTTTTTTTCTTTTCTTTAAGTAACAAATCAATTAGCGTTTTTTTTTGGTTTCATTAAATAAATAAATTTTATTATTACAATTAGAATTAGTATAGTTTATTTTGTTTTACTTTATTTTTAAAGGAATTCACCTGTATTCATTTCTTGGTCGTCGATTTAGCGGATGTGCTTTTGGTGTAGAACTTTTCCTTATGGCGGTTTAGAAAAAAACCTTAAATACTAAGTAAAGGTCCTCTTCTTTCTCCAACTGGGTGTGAGTCCTGTGATGGACTATTTTCATTTAGTTGGCGACTTCCCCTCCAGTTGTGCTTGCAGCTGCTTCACATTTCTCTTACTGTTGTTGTGGCGCTGGAAGAATGCGTTTATAGAACTCATTGATCGATATTCCAAATTGTCTGCGACATTCCAGTCGCCACTAATGCTCTGATGGCGACCCAAGGGATTTCGTGTCTTAGTCTCATTATATTTTTCCAGCAAGTGCAGCAGACAGTCCTTCGTGTCATTAGCCGCTTCTTCGAGATTGACAGTTTGATGCTTGTCCGGAGAGCCGATTGGTACGTCACGACTCATTTGGTTCACCCGGAACTTGGCCCGTCGTATGCTGGCTTCTGACGCCCTTGAAGTGGTTGAGGATATGTTGCTAATTGCCTTTTTAATGGACTCAGCTTTAACGCCATTTTGTTGGATTTTTGAAGAAGCACCCGTAGGTGGACGCGTCGGTACACTTCCATTAGACATGATTGTAGGAGTTTCTTCGATGGATTTCTGCAGGCGGACGGATAGTGAGCTAATTTTGTTGGATTTCTTTGACGTACCACTTGCTCGGGAGGTGATGCTAGAGCTGCTACTTTGGGTCGATACTTTAATAGAGGAATCCTTTATCACAGATGAAGTACTACTGCTACTTTTTGTGGTACTGCTGCTGTTTCTGGCTTTCACATTAACGCCTCCTTTATTGGTTAGTGTAGTCTGTCCAGTGTCTTTGCCGTTTTCGTTGACCAACTTTGTATTGATGTCGGCTAACATGAGCAGGTGATCGGAAAGTTTGCGGATTTCATCAGCTAGGTTGATACGCTCGCCGCTAGACCGACGACCGAGAAGGAAGTTCGTATCCGAATTTCGGCGATCAAATGAATGGAGGTATCCGCGGAAGTTCTTCGCTATCGGACTTGCCTCTTGAAGGTCATTAGTGTTGGTAGGCGTCGGAGTTTCTGGTGGTGACTTGTTGAAGATATCTTGGCGCTCGCTCACAGGTGTTGTAGTATTGCTGAGAGTTTCTTCTCCTTTGTTGGTGTCATCATCGGTAAGTGTGCCAATGGATTCGCAAGGCGATGGTGTACAAACTGCAAAAAAAAACATCATCATCATTAATATTATATAATTCTTTTTCCTTATTTCCCTATAAAAAGAACTGCTAAACCCTCCACAAAAAGCGATTAGAAACCAGGACAACGATACTTGCATGCCTCCTCTTAAAGCAGATCATCAAAGGGCCCTTGATCCGTAGTGACGGCAATCCAAAACGCTTCAAATCGTAAAATGAGCGAGAAATTATCCTTGATGACTCATAAATAGTAATAAATATTTAATTAATAATTTCATCGCCATATGGACTGCTCACTATCTCAATTTTGCAATCCACAAAAAAGGGTGCTGGCGCTGGGAATTGCCTTTTTTTGCAATTGTGCAACTTGTAGTGTCATGAGTCTATTTAAAGACTCAAAATCATGTCTCCAACATGTGAGGGGGCTATAAAAAATACTTTTTACGAGCAAACTTGAACCATTCGGATTTCGAAGGCAATTTGTACAACGATGCAAGTTAGAAGTCGTAAAGAGTGGAAACGGTAGTTGAAGGAGATATAAATCATCGAGGGTTCAAGTGTCTGCGTATTATACCTGGAAGCTAGGCGCCTTTAACAATTCCAGGAGCGATTTTACTTATGAACTAAGATTATCGAAGGCAAAGGAATGAAGAAACTCAGTGGGGATGCAAATGAATGTCCGGCAAATTGAGCAATAAGAAAGTTACTCGGGTCATTGCGAATTAAAATGAGAAATGTTTTTGTCTCTTGAAGAGGGTCAATATGATTTGTTAGAAAACATTGAAGGTATTTTTAACGGGGGGAATCTTTGATATTTTATCGACAGACGAGGAAGATCTTTTACCACCTATCTACACGTACACGTTACACGTGCCTTCGTTAAACCGGCGAACCCAACAGGCGGACCAGTAAGTATGCAGTTAAGTGGGAGGGTTATGATTCCTTTAATCCTGAACATAGCCTCACCGCCATTTAGGAAAAAGAAGAAGTGCCTTCGTTATATTATATCTGTGCAGTGTGCGCTGCAATGTATTTGTACGTGCGTGTTTTTATGTGGTTTTATGCTTTCCTAGTTGTCATTGAAATAGTTTAAATTTATGAGGTGGTTACGGAAATAAAAATTAAGTCTTCGTGCAGGACATCCTCAGGTTAATTTGTAGTATTACAGCGCAACACTTTTGGTCGATACCAAAGAAACTGACGTAACCTGTAAGCGGCGGGTAAATGCCAATTTATGTATCCACGAAACATCAGCGAACAATCGCCATAGGGTACTTGATTCGGATATTACAAAAGGTAGACAACCATATCGCGAAAGACGGAACACTTCTTCTTTTGGCCAAAGTTATAGCAATACGTAAAAAGTTGAACAAAAAACAAATTGAAACCAACACACCGAATACCAAACTCTCAATGTCAAAATATTCAGTAAAATCAACATTTGAAGTACACGAAGGAACAACGTTTACAAATAATAACAATTTACTACCGAAATTTCGTTTCGGTGGTCGCAACTATAAGAGCGTCAACGCCAATTTTCGGCCGTAATTCTCGTCCCAGTAGACAAGCAATTCATAGTCTAGTGAACAATTTTGAATCAGAATATTCGCTGCTTGATGTTGCCATGCCAGAGACTACGTTTTGCCCGATGTGTGGAGAATATTAGGTCCATTCGCGTATTTTATGTGTAGAAAAATAAAAACTGACAAATCTCCAAATTCGAGAGAGAATCCTCTCATTTCAAAGAAAAGTACGCGATCGCTTTTGTGTAAAAAGATGAAAAACGTCTAAGTTTGGCTCGAAAAGAGGCAACCGCTGTTTTTTTTTGCTGGCAAACTCATAGGATTTCATCATTTGACAGTTTTCATTTTTTTAGCAGCTGAAATTCTGTGTGAAGAAAAATGAACGAAAGTACATTTTTCTTTCGTTCTTCTTTTTACCATTTTCTCAGTACGCGAACGCGTTTGTGTAGTTTTGCACGAAAGTTTATATACAAATTTACGCTTGCATATTAGTTCGCGAACAGACCTATTGTTGCCGTAGAGGGGTCCGTCGCAAACCAGCCAAATGTGTAAATTTCACAGCGTTCTCAAGAATTGGGCTTCTCCCAGACCACATTATGGCAAATTTTGCGTAAGGATCTTGGCCAACACCCTTACAAGATCAAGCTGACTCAGGAACTAAAGCCACTTGATCATAAATAATTGGGCTCTGGACATGATGGAAGAAAATGAAGAATTTCATCGTAAAATCAACCTCAGCGATGAAGTGCGTTTTTGGTTCAACGGCTTCGTCAATAAGCAAAATATGCCTTACAGGACAAATGAAAATCATCATGTGCTTCATGAAAAAGGCACCTCATTTTTCGTCGATGAAAATGACCGTCACGTTATGGTAACTGGTATTCACTGCATTTGTAACGTATTTTTTTGAGCAATTGCATGAATTGGACATCAAGGATATGTGGTTCCAACAAGACGGTGCCAAAGCCACACAGTGGGTGCAACAATCGAGTTATTGAAGTCTCAGTTCGGTGAACGTGTTATCTCGGGAAACGGACCCGTCTATTGGCCGCCAAGATCGTGTGATTTAACGCCCTTGACTTTTTTAATGGGGCTACATTGAATCGTTGGTCTATGCCAACAAGGAGAAATAGCGGCCGTATCGGGCGAAATGTGCTGCCGAGTCATCGAAAATTGGGTTCAACGTATTGACCGCTGCATGCGTCCCCGTGATGGACATATGAACGAAATCGAAGTCCAATCATAAATGTGTTGTTAGTAATTCAAGCCAATACATTTTTTTTTGAGATATTTCAAGTAGTTTGCATTTGATTTAAAAAAGAAGTTGTCAAGTTCTTAATGAAAGACCCTTTATTAGAAACTAATGGCCCATACAGGGCCTAAGACCTAGGTTCTCCAACTATTCACTTGCGCGAAGTGGAAGGAACCCTACAATTTTAAGCCGAATCCGAATAGAAAATTTGAGAAGCTTCTCAACACAATAGCTACTCTTGGATTTTTGTCAGACGTTCGGAAGATGTGAGGCAGTGGAAAAAACTTTTAGGTTTTACTTGGCCCCGCCCGGATTCTAACCTGACTTTTAGGTTAGCACTCCAACACTCTAACCTCGCGCCACGGCGCCCACCTTAGCTGATAGATTAAGTGACAAAAGTATGCATATTGATTTTACAGCAAATGATAGAGCGTTTTTAATATGTTTGTAGGTATGAAATGGTTTTGAGAATGATAAATAAAGCGTTTAAGACTCCAAATAGGTAGCAGAGTTAGCTCCAGCAAAAAAAGCTCATTGCAAGTCGTTAAAACAACAAATTTCAGGGAAATTGGATAAACCCATCTGTTGTCTTTAAAATATTATATATACAGTTTTTTTTAATAAATAAAAAAAGGAATTTTTAGCAACCTTATAAATCTAAATGCAGCACGGGCATTGAGTAAAAATGGGATTACAATGAATGTATGTAAATTAGAATGGCCAAACCAGAGCATTGCACATTCGTTTTGGAAGGCAAGGAAAAGGCACCCTTTTTTCTGCACTTTTGAATAAAGGCTTTATAGTACGTTTACACCGACCCAAAATTCAACACTTCGCAACGAAATTTCATTTTACCATTCCAATTGAACGGATTCCTTTGCATTTGAAAGCAACGGTCACAACTTGGTTGCGCTCTTTTTTTTTTTTTTTGAAATCAGAAGTGCTTCCACCAAATTATTTAATTCTGGAATTAAATGAACTTGAAGATGAATTGAGTGATTTGATTTGAGTCCGTGCCTGACCACTTTCTCATTGTTTATATACTTGTTGACCCATCTTTGTCTTTTTTTCTGTCGGGGTGCGGACTGTCTAAGCACTCAGACTAAATACTGGTCCATTGTACGACATCTTTGTCTTTATTTGCATACAACAAATAGTTTGTTCGATTTGACAAACTTCCAAATGTAGAGACGAAATTCAACATTTTAGTGAAACTTGACATTTCAAAATGCTGGAATGTATGACGAAATCATGAACATTTCGGTTGAAATGTTGAATTAGGGTGAAATGATGCGCATTGCCGCATGGCGGGTATTGCAGTTGAAGTGGTCCAGTTGTGGAATGCAATTACCTATTTTGTTTAAGCCCTTGTTGAGTCGAGTAATAAGCGTTGGAAAATTACAGACTATAATTGGTTAAGCCCCCACATAAGTAAGCCGTTCAAATTGGAATTTGGTGAGCTCAACATGCGTTGCCGATCTAGTTCCACACTAGAGGATGTTTGGCGTGAATAAGCAGGCGAATATGACAACTAAGGGTATACACACATCAGAACCCTTCGGGTAGAGGCTAGAAAAGAATTAATATCCCTGGTGCGGCCCAGCTCTACAGGAAAATCCGCACTCTTCGAAGGCAGGATTTACGAATTCTGGGGAGAGTCACTAACTGCCACTGTTCGACCCTTTAAGAAATAGTAAAAGGATAGTAAAAGAAGTCTTACGACGCCGAAAGATGAAAATAAGAAGGAATCCCGCAAAAAGATTAGTAAAACAGAACTGCTCAACTGTAAGAACTATGAAGAGAGCTAAATTAGGTAAATGTCGAGATCAAAGCGCTTATAGAATCTCAGCCCCAAACACAGTCCGAAGGTAAAATATCGTATCCAGCTATATACAATAATCACATGACGGAAGAAAAGCTATCACGCGGAATGGATTGGATCGCCAATAGGAGACCAACCAAAGAATGAAGTATTTGTTCATCGCCGGAAATCGAAAAAAAAACGACTTACAAAAGAAATAATACGTTGTATTTCTTAAGGAAACGTTAAAAAAGACCGCAAAAGATATGGTACAATGGTAAACTTATTAAAATAAGTGAGAAAGGTCATACAGAGTTGTAGCCAGAGGAGTCCTAAAATCAAAATGATTCAACATCAACACCGTGAATATGCTTTAAAATAGAAAAGCAAAATTGAGAATGAGATGAGGAGACTGAAGCAAAGCGCGAACTTCTGCTATTCGCGCTTAGCTTCGAGAGGGCCGAAAATCCTGAATATTAAAGTGGTCAAAGTTGAACCAATGCGCCAAACAAATTGACTTATACGTCAGTTAAACCATTGCCATTGTCAAACTGAGCAAGGAAAAACCTCAAAGCGGCAAAGGAAAAACCGTAAAAGTAATTTTCTAACTCAAATCTTGGAAAACAAACTGGGACAATGCTGAAACAGCGTTTCAAGCAAAAAAAAAAAAAAAACCACGCCTGTTCCGGTCTCCCAAGTTTTCCACGCGATTCTTGACAATCTTGAAAAGCAGATTGAAATAAGCAAACGCTTGTTCGAAAACTACAGGAGCTCGAAAATAAAATTCCAAAAGCGGAAACTCGTATAAATATCAAAGAACTAATTAAAATAGTAACATTGCAAGTGTGTTCGCAAAAATGATATATATATATATAATAATAACCACTCGCGAGCTTGTCAAAATGAAAGTAATTATGTTTCGCATATTCCGAAAAAAGAAACGCCTAACCTATTATATTGCGTCCATTTATTGTCCTCTGCGGGTAACGTTAGACAGAAATGACGAGATAATTTGCTTCACTTAAAGAGAATTTGGTTTTGGCTGCTTTTTCTCATTTAATTTATAAAACAAATCTTCTGGGTTTCTAAATGTATCTCCCCAAAAGTCGAGTTATCCATTAATCTTCTGATCACTCCATAGTCATTTTGACGAAAAACGGCTGCCTGTGCACAAGGGAATGTCCACCCAGACTAACCAGCATAAAAACGAATTAGGACTTCTTTCGAAAAGACTGCGCAAATAAAATCGATCTTAATATATTACAGACACTCGTCGCCACTTGAATAGTACACTCTATTTGCAATTGCTCATAACTCGAAAGTGGAATGATAAAATAATGTTATTATGCCCGTTAACTCGTCTTCTTTCTCTGTGACAAAATTGCAAGTTCTGGAAAAAGGCCGTTATATGTTATTTTGCACTTTATGTTAGCATTCGTTGGAATTAAAACAACATTTTTGCGCCACTTGAATAGAACATGCAATTACTCGTAGTTTGATCGTTATCTTTGGCACGCGTACTCATACTCTTCGTTGATTGATTTTTTTGTTAATTTTGACTATTTAATTAAAAAAAAACCTAAAATGGGTCGAGGAAAAGCATTAACCGTGGTGGAAAAAGGATAAATCAAAGCTCACAAGGACGGTGGCTTATCTATTGCCAAAATAACTACGAAAAATCGAGAAACCGACACGTTATATACACATTTTTAAGTAATGAGTATGAATATGGAAAAAAACATGAAATTCCGGACACTTAGCGTGCTTACTAATGCGGAAAGGCGATTTATTTTAAGAAAGGCGTCAAATTATCACGACTCTTTGGCAAAAATCAGGGATAAATGCGGTGTCAAGGCAAGTCTTACAACTATGCGTCGCGTTATTTCGGAAGCTAAACATCTAAAAAGACTGAAAATCAAGAAGAAGCCACATATCAACCCGGATCGAAAAGAGCAACGCCTCAGTTTTTGTCGCGCACTTGTGACCTGGACTTCGGAGTGGCATAGATGAAAATAATTTAATTTGGATGGCCCCGATGTCTATAGCTACTATTTCCAAGACCTCCGCAAAGAAACACATTATTTGGGCCGGCTGCATAGCAGAGTTGGAGGTGTGATGGTGTGGGGGGCCATTTCCTATTATGGAACCTGCCAACTACAATTTATGTCAACCACAATGAATGCGTTGTCTTACAATGGCATATTGAAAAAGGCCTTTCCATAATTTCATACCCTTTTTGGACCTCTGCCGTGGATTTATCAACATGATAATGCGAAAATACATACAGCTCGGGTAGTTAAAACCTATATACAGAGCCAAAATGTAGAGTTATTAAGCTGGAGAATAGGGCTCTCCGGATTTAAATATCATTGAAAACGTCAAGTATATAGATCAGGACAACAATATCCGAGTATACTCGAACTAACCTAAGCCTTCGAATTAGCTTGGGGCTCGATTTCATTGAATTATTTGGCTAATTTGTATACATCCCTTCCAAACCGGATATGAGAAGTTTTGAAACAGAAAGGTGGCTCAACACACTAGGTATTAAACATTTTTTTTGAATGTAAAATACTCCAATTATCTTAAATTTAATCAATCAGAAATGTCTGAAATGTTTTTTTTTATGAAAGTGTCCTATTCAAGTGGCGCAAATTTTCGAAACCGCATTTTGCCGGTTTGGTTGATAATATTTTGTTAAGACTTAAAGCTTTAGCATTGCATCTTCCATTTGATCAAGTTACAATTAACTTTAATTTACAAAAAAAAGAGTCTCTAGCATGCTTGGCTTGGGAGAATGAAGGATAGAAAACAGACGTAAAAGGTGGCCTATTCAAGTGGCGAGGAGTGTATATCTTCGAACACTATTCTACACTTGCAGACGTTATCGATAAACTCTTTGAAGTTTTACAAAGCCCAGTTAGGAACAAACGCCCAACAAAAGGAAAACAACCGCAATGTGCGAAATCAAATACCGTCGGGAATTAACTGAGTTGGTAAGTGTGATAGGGATGTCGGGCTCCGCAGCATAAAACGCCTTTAATCTACCTAAGTAGCGAACTTAAGAGACTAATTCGATTACTCAACTTGGAAAAAACAAGCAAAAATTAAACAAGGCTCCTAGATGTGATCGATTATGGGACAGGTTCTTAGCTGCCTAGTTGAAACTGCTCAAGAGTTTCAGGATTGTTCGCGTAAATACACCATAAAACTCAACGGATGGCGGGTGGCAACGGTGCAGAAGTAGTGTATTCGTTTAGTGATTGGAAGGTCGTGCGTTCAATCCCGGCGAAATCCATTACTTTATTTCGTATATATGTAGAACTTGATCTCCCGAAGCAACTGAGACAACAGCCGTGGAGAAAAACCATACAACTGCACCAAAACGATTCTTTCCCATCTCTCTATTCTTTCTAAAGCAAGTGGCACCGAAAAGCATGCAATGAAATACGCAATTGCTAGGTGCTACTTGCTGTTCACAAATGCTTGCGCTGTGTTCATAGCATAATAAGGGTACTGTAATATTTACGGTAAAACCCCTTTAGCGTAAGCAAGTTATAAAAAAAAAGCGAAGCCAAATCGCATGATCTCAGCGGCCAATTGATATCACTAAATCTGGAAATGACGCGGCCTGGGAACTTCTCGCACTATAAAGCCAAAATTGGTCGTTTTGTATGGCTTGTGGCGCCGTCTTGTTGGAGCCACATATAACTCAGACCGATCCATATTGTAATGGCAAACCTTAAACCGAACAAATCACAAGTTGGATGACATTCAAGTTTGACAGCTGTCAAAATTACAGAGCTTTATTTTCCGAATCACAAAATGAACAACCCTTTGCCATTTCAGCACTACGTGGACAAGACAATGCGGTCTTGGGATCAATTCACAAAAGACTGAAATGGTGTTGTACACTAATAAAAGAAGAATACCAGAATTCAAACCACCAGAAATTGATGGAATACCCTTGAAGGTGTCGGAGAGTGCGAAATATCTAGGAATTATCCTCGACAGGAAGCTGAGTTGGAAGCCAAATGTCGATGGCAGAGTAAGGAAAGCGGCCAACGCTTTCTACGCATGCAACCGTATCTTCGGCAAAAATGGGGTCCAAACCCAAAAATAATTCTGTGGATGTATACGGCAATTGTGCGACCAATACTCACATACGGCAGCTTAGTTTGGTGGCAAGCCACAGACAAGGCAACCAATCTCAAGGTGGTGGCAAAAATACAACGACTAGCTTGTATAGGGACAACCAGTGCAATGAGAACAACCCCAACCGCTGGCCTTGGAAGCTATTCTCAATCTGCCACCTTTGGATCTATACATGCAGGAATCGGCTGCAAAAAGTGCCTTGAGGATCAGCCAAACAAATAGCTGGAACCCGAGTTATTTTGGACATGCACTGATTCTGAACATGTACATAGGGAACAACGTCATATCTGACTACATGTCTCCTTATTTAGATTTCGAAAAACCATTCTCTTGTTCATTTCCGAGCAAGGAGGAATGGTACGCAAACGAACCCATGAAAAGGAAATCGATTTCCATCTTTACAGACGGATCAAAGATGGACTGTGGAACGGGTGCTGGACTATTCTCAGAGGAACTACACATTAACAGATCGATTAGATTACCTGATCACTGTAGTGTATTCGAAGCAGAAGTCTTAGCAATCACTGAAGTCGCAAGCATGGTATCAATGATGGCGATACCACACAGTGATATTACCATTTTTATTGATAGTCAGGCGGCCATTAAAGAGGTGTCAGCTACCGAGATAAAGTCCCTGCTTGTTCGCCGTTGCCGCGAGGAGCTCAAAGCTCTTGGCAGGAAGCATAAGACGAGTCTCTGCTGGGTCCCTGGACACAAGGACATATCCGGTAACGAGCGAGCTGACGAACTGGCAAGAAAGGGGTCTGCGATGGACCATGAACAGGCAATTCAGTCGGTTAAACCACCACTCTGTAACCTCAGAGAAAGAGTGGAATACAAAACACGAATGAAAGTCAACAACAGGTGGTTGTCAGTTACCACTTGTGACATATCACGCAAGCTGTGGCCAAAATATGATAAGGGCCGAACCAACAAACTTTTACGTTACGACAGGACATCGCTGTCAAAGTTGATCGATACTCTTACTGGCCACAACCTGCTTACTAACCACACAATGAAACTAAATCTCAAGGATGACGACATCTGTAGGTGATGAGGAATCCCATGAGGACACACCTCACTTTCTCTGTCACTTTCCAAGCCTGTGTCAACTGAGGAACAGAACACTTGGAAGATACTTCTTCCAAGACATTCAAGAACTTTCTGATGTCTCACTATCGAATCTTTACAGGTTTATAAGGACATCCAAATAGCTGGACAAAATAGAGTAGGAAGAAAACCAAGGACGAAGGACCAAAACCTAGCCCAACCTTACCATTTCAGCGATTGCGTATTCAAACCATTTACGATGAATAACGCTTCCTTTAATGTTAAGTCATCCAATGACCATTTTAAATTTTATAATATAAAACCAACTTCAGAATTTGTTTCATTATCAATTCATTAAACCGTTAAGCAAAATTAAGGTTGGTTAAACTTAATATTATGTTAGGAATACTTTTAAGGATTATAATTTTTGTTGTATAATATTATATATAAATTAATTTGTTATCTACAAAAAAGAAACAAGCACAATGTGTACAGAAGCGAATTTAAAAGAAAAACTCTGAAGATTTTCAAAACAAAAATACAAAGGTGCAGTCCCATGTTTGATTATAAAATTTAGATTGACAGTTAATATATTTTTTCGTGATATACATCTTTGTATAAAAAAATGTATTTAGATCAAAAATGGGTGCCATCTTTTAAATTTTTGTTTTTTATGCTCATCCAAAGAAAACTAAATAAATAATGCGAAGTGTGCAATTTGGCGAAGCGTCAAAAACTCCAGTGTATCTTTTCTAAAATTTTTGCTTGCTATTATTTACTTTTTATTTGAATAAAAAATAAAAAGTCATTAAAAAAAAGGTGCCTATTTTAAAATTCAAAAAAGCATTAAATTAGTTTTTTTTTTACTTTTTGGAAATCAATAAAAAAATGTAATATTTTTTTTATGACGTACATGTGTAATAAGCCAAAAACGGCAGCGTCCTTCTTAATAAATTATTTCCTGTAGTTATTTTAAAAGCTTGGGTCTGAAAGTATATAGGATGAAATTAATAGGTACATTTGTGTTTGAATTTAAAAAATAAATTAATCACAAAATAACTCAAGGGGAATGGAACCATTTTTGTTGTCGAGCAAAAGGACGTGAAAAACTGGTTTTATAGCGAATTCGAATTTTATTGATAAATGCGGGTTTTGGCAGATACAGTAATTTTTCCCTAATCTGATAAAATTATTGCAATGGGGTATTCGGACTTATGAGTACAGGACGAGAAAAAGAAAATAGTGGGCTGATTTTAGATAAATTATCTATATTTATCGGAGCTCAAAATTAAAAAAAAAATGCAGTTTAAATACATACTACTTTGAAAAAACGGCTTATCACGTATTAACCGGCAAGAGCAAGAAGGAGCAATGAGAATCTGTTCGTGTACATTCATAATTATGGTCGCATGTCCATTTTTAGAAGGCGAAGGCCCCAGTTTAAAGCAATAACAGGGACAGTTTTAAGTTGCTTTAATTTAAAGCGCCTTCAACTTCCCTATTAGTGCAAGGCCCTTGCTTCTCATTTCGTTCTTGTATACGGCTACAAAATCATAGTGCCCCTAATCCCAACTTATATGTCTTCGTTTAATAACTAGCCACATCCTTTCTCCGTTTATTATTATTTATAAGCCAAAAAGCATGTTCCAATAAAAATAATTGAAAAATGTTAAATGTTGAGGGCTTTTAACGCCTAAGGCTGAAAACACACCGGATCAAACAAATCGTTTTTTATTCGAAAGTCAAAAAAACGTTTTTTATTTGAACACACACCAAGCGAAACAAAATGTAACAAAACAAAACGTTTTGTTCTCTTGTTTCGTTTGGTGTGCGTTGAAAACCAAAATGGAGTTTGCGACTTGCTTTTAGTGTTGTTCAACATGTGGCCGTACTCAGACGATGAAGTTGTGCCAATCTTACATTCAATTTTTGAAGCAATTGAGAAAAAGGGCGGAAATAGCAGATAGTGGTGGGTGCATCCATATATTCTAAAACGTAATGCTGAGGATGTGATAATAAACTTAATAGCAGAGTTATGAACTTATCCTGAAATATTCAATAATTTCACCTGAATGCGGATTGAAACGTTTATTATTTGCTGGGACTAATCGAAAATGCTATTAGAAAACATGATACGAACTATCGTAAAAGCATAACTCCGGCTCAAGTACTCTACGGTAAGTAAAAACAAATAGCAGAGTAAACATAGAAGCAAATAAAGCTGTAAAGTGAAACGAAAGAAGAAAATAAAAACAACGGAATCAAAATTTTGTTTTGCAAAAAACAATAGGTCAGCTATCGGCAACGAAACCGGTTTTTCTGTTTTGCTTTGGTTTTTATGTTTCGTTTCATTTGGTGTGTGTTGCGCCATAAGAAAGTAGGCAATTATTGTCAACGACGCTAGTTCGAAACCGTCTTGTTGCATTCGTGTTTTGTTTCGTTTTCTTTGGTGTGTGTATTTTCATACGAAACAATGTTCTCTTGTTTCACGAAACAAAAAAACACGTTTTGCTTTATCCGGTGTGTTTTCAGCCTAGGAGTATGGTTTTAAAGTTTTGCTACAACTTTTGCCAAGCATGCAATATTATTTTCAAAGCGAACTACAATACCTACCATCACATATTCAAACATTCACTCTTTATATACACACCTCTCGATGACGATAGACTTCCTCGACTTGAATGTCTTAACGGTGCAATTACATTTTCTTCCGCGTCGAATACATATGGACTATTAGGATGTTCTTCCCATCGTTCAATGAAATTCCTTAAATTATCCTTTGTTTGCTCCAGTTCTTTTATCTACAAATAAAAAACACAACTATACAAAATTCTCCTTGAGTGAGAAATAACACAACTGTTACTATTGCTTACCGTATTCACGTCTCTAACATCCTCTATTACATCCGCTGGTATGGGTGATGGCGTCGACGCTTTTAATTTCGCTGGTGGAACATTTTTCGGTTTCGGTGAGACAATTGGCGGTGGTTTTGGTTTCCGTTTCAACCATTTATGCTCCAAACATTCTGTGGCAGTCATTCTGGCACTGTGAATGACAGCAAAGTTTTTAATTAGCAACCAAAGTAACAGTTCACACTAAAATCCTAACCTGTTGTGTGGTAATTCAAAAGTCAAGAGTGCTGTATAATACCAATTAGCTTACCTGCAATCTTTGAGTAGTAACTTGGATATGAAATCCAACGCCTCTGGGGATACATTACTGAATGCTTCATCTTCAAAGTCATACTTAGCTATCGTTACGTTTGCCATCGTTTGGATATCAGTTTCGCCCATAAAGGGTGACAATCCCGACAAACTGTGTAAGTTGAAAAGGAAAGTGGGGTGGAGAGGGGTAAATTTAAATATCCGTTGAAAATTTTATAATGAAAGAGGCGGCTCCATCTACTTACAGAACATAGCATATCACACCGACACTCCACATGTCGGTTCCGTACGTAATGCAGTCAAAATTAACAACTTCGGGGGCAACAAATTCCGGTGTTCCAAAAAGGATCTGCAACCAAATGGGGAGACAGAGTAAAAGAATGAAGATACATACATATTTTCAGCATGAAAGGAATGGGAAAGGGGACTGGATTGTATAAGATACGAGAACTCTTTTGGGCTACAGGTCCTAGTGGTTGGATGCTTTCGTCGGCCTTACGCAGGGATGTAGTCATTAATTTGCTTACACGAATGAATTGCCCATTTGGCGGCGAATTGGTACTCTTGTCGGTTTTTGAAATTAATTTTCTTCCCAGGCGGAAAGTCGTTTGCATTCCAGAGGAAGGAAGGACGACTATTTAAAGATAAAGCAATTTTTCATCATTTTAATTACCTGCAATCGCTTGTCGGGGTCAAACTTCCTCGCCAATCCGAAATCGATAATTTTAATGCGATTTCCCTCCTTTGTGAGGCAGAGAATATTTTCTGGCTTTAAATCCAGATGAAGGATGTTGTTGCGGTGTATGAATTGCATTGCTTCGCATACTTGTCGAATAAACACTGTACAGCTGCGCTCTGTAAGGACGAATTCATCGTCGATAACACGATCGAACAGTTCGCCACCTTCAACTCTGTAAAAATTGGAGGAAAATGGTTAATAATTAGTGGGTTAGTAAATGATGCGCAGCTAGTGTGTGTATGTGTGTGTGTGTGCTTGTTACGGTTTAGGAATTACACTCCATGATGCAATCGGTGTTGGACGAAACGACATAGACTCATATGACTAAATGGAATAATTTACAATGATTGCGAACTACGAGTATCAAAGAAGGACGACTAAATACTCTTGTCTTTTAGGAATCTTAGAGGTTTTTTGCAGTCGTAATTTGAATACGTGATAATGACTCGTTGCGGATTAGAATGGAATAAAATAATGGGTGCTGTTACATAAGGCCATGGGACATAGAGCCTTATTTTAATGTATGGCTACATGTCGCTTTGCGGTGGCTTATGCCACTTTCAAGACAAAAGTCCATAAATAGGGTTTAAGACTCTGGACACCTCTTCGACTCATACACCGGAAGGCTTTCGGCCTCAAATGCAGGTGGTCAGGGCGCCGCTATGCGGCGTGCTTCAAAGCTCAGTATGAAATAGTTCAACAGATAATTGTACCTGGTTGGCCCGCTAAAAGGGTTTAAATCTCTTGACAGGTCGTCAACTCACACAAATTAAAACTCTGAACACCTCGTCGACTCACAAAAATAATATTTTCTAATAATTGAATGCTCAGGGCACCGGTATAGTTTTAATTTTTGTGAGTCGAAGAGATATCCAGAGTTGTAAGCTTTACCCGCGGAGCGTGCCACCCAGGTACTGTTATGGTATCTATGTACTTGTGAAATATAAGGTAGATCCCATAAACAATGCAATGTGGAAGGGGAGGGGTGGGGGTGTCATGCTGTCCATTGCAAAAACCCTACTAGGGGTCACTGATGGATTTGGAGCAGGTGCGAGGATGGGCTAGGTGCCACATGGACATTGCGTCTGTCTAAAACGGTAATAAGGTCCATGGACATTGGGTCATCCCACCGGTACCATGGTATTTTGAAATATGGCCTTATTGCACGGAAAGAAATTGAACCGAACACATTATGGGCATGGACTGGACGGTTTTTCCGCTCCGATTCTCAGTTGAATCACAGACATGATACAAATTGTTCCAATGATGTGGTCGTTTCAATTTCTGTACAGTTTCAACTTCAGTTAAATATTAGGCATTAAAGGCCCATACGGGGCATAACATCTAGCCTCTCCAACCACTTTCTTGTTCGAAGTGGAAGGCAAGGTTTTAACGTTAACATATGGCTAAGCCTGTATTCGGATATACAGTGAAATACAAGGAATATTTCCATAACCGAATGTGGAACGCTCTACCAAGCTCACTGTTTCCTTTACATTATAATTAAAAAAACATTCGAAACCAAGGTGCGTTGGGATCTCTCCCTGTGCTTTCATCCCTCATTTCATTAATAGCCACGCTGTATTACTTTATTCCCCTTTAGCGAGTGTTAATTATAAAAAAAAAAACGAAGACAGCTGATAGGTGATCTGACAGCTGTCACCTACTTTTTATTTAGTATTGTTTTACTTAATCATTATGCATAGACTTACGGTCGGGCGTTTAAAATTTGTAGAACTTCATTTCCAAAATCAGTGTCCATTAAAAAATGTTTACAGAGTTCTACGCCAAATTTATGGTCAACATAATCGACCGATTCGCAACACAATTGAAAAATTTTCCAATATATATTTACTCTTCTGGACCTTATTGAAGGAAGAATGCGCACAATGCGCACAGAGAAAATATGATCGGTGTTGTTGAGAAAGATCCTAATTCTTCGATTCGTCAAGAACTTGGTCTGTGTCCATCAACTTTGTGGTCTAGGCTTACACGCTTACAAGGTTCAATTGCCGCATGGATAGAAGCCGGCCACTGGCTTGAGCCGTCTTGGGTTCATCACTATCCCAGTGACATTGTTAATAAGCAAAATTGTAACATTTGAAGCGAATAAAATACAAGAGCGATGCATCGGTTACCGATGCGCCCCCAAAAAATTCACTTTTTGGTGTGGTTTATGGGTTGTACTTCAAAATTAACAAATTCGAAATTTCACCGTCAATGGCGCCCGCTACGAATGATTTTAGATATTCAAAAATAGATGAACATGGTCTGCATCGAGTTATTTCAGAAAGTGTTCGATGGCAACCGTGGACTTGGGGTCTGGCCTCCTACATCGTGTTATTTGACACCTCAGGACTATATTCTGTGGGGGTATTTGAAGTCATTAGTTTATGTGGACTAGCCAACAACGATTCCAGCCTTGGAAGCCAACATCGAGTGCGTCATTCGTACATATAATACGGCCTCAAATGATCGAAAAATGAGTCAAAAATTCGAGCTCCAGGATGCAGTGCCGAACACGCTGCCGTGTGGGCGTCCTGATCATATGCTCTCGCATTTATGGAAAACGAAGATCCTTTGTAATGATACTGTAGTGAATTGTAAACAAAACTAGTATTATGGTACGCTGACGATATCGACATCAACGGCGGTTCGCAGAGTACCATGATAGAGGCTGCTTGTACATCAATTAAACACCAGACAAAAATGGTTAACGATGACAAGACCAAGTACATGCTTTTAAAAAATAAAGAAACATCTGTTCTCCGCATAGGACAAAACGTCAGTGTTGATATATCAGTAACATCGATATATAAAGTAAAGGAGTTCATTTCGAAGTAAACATCAAGTCCATAAACACCCTATTGGAGATCCCTATGAGAGCACAGCTACTTCCGTTTCACAAATTGTTGAAAAAACTCCTGACGCGAAAGCCAAAATGCATGCTCTACCGAACATTAATCCTGCCAGTTCGCCTTAAGGAGCCGAGTGCTGGACGATAAGCAGCACAGGAAAGCTAATAGCGTAATTTCGAAAGAAAAATACTCCATCGGATGGTTGGTCTTGTGCGCGAGGAGAACACATGGAGAAAAAGACACAACAGCGAACTCTATGAGCAATGCCAAGATTTGGGTGTTGTCCGAAAAACTTAAACACGTCTACGAAACCAGAGAAGAGGTGCTTCTAGTCCCAGCACCCGGGTTTGAGATGACATGGAAGACGGAACCTCGGTTCTAAAGACCAAGCCATCGTGGTGCTGGATGTCAGTGCATTTTTGTTATTCCAGTTAATGAGGAGGCATATATGGTAGGTGAGTTTATGTTAAAAATGAGTATTCAATTACATACAGCACAAGGCACAAAAACAGGCCCATCTTGAACCTATCTAACTATCCGTCGAAAAACATTCAAATTCCCTGCAGAATTCTACTAGCTTCCTATAGTCTGTGCAGCGTAATTCCTTTATTTCCTGGAAGAAGTATTTTCCTATAAATCTACTACAATTCCGGGCTCTTGCAAGGTGGAGCAGTATAAAAAATATAAGGTGTTCCTGGCTAGGATTTGATCCTCCAACCCATCGCTCCGTAGCTCAACGCAATAACCAGTGAGACACCGCCACTCGCGCCTATCAATACTGACATAAAAATCCTTTGCGCTATATAAAAGGCTATAAATAATTCAACGAGTTGGGTGGAATTAGATCTACGTGGTTTCATAAAGGATCTTACCTCGGTCCTAGCGTGTCGGTTTTCGCCGACTGCCATTTCAAGCTAACCTAACCTAAGGATATATAAGCTAAGCCTTGTTGGTTAAGAAGTACCATTTTTAGGAAAAAAGGAAATCCAAATACCAGAGCACTCAGACTCGGTATCGGTCCATTGTACTACCAGGCAGAAATGCTCTTTCCGGTGTAGAGGTTGGAAAAAACAAGGTGTAGTATCTCTCTACAGCGAATGAACCTGTACCGCGCGGGTCGCAAGCCAACACATTAACCTCTACACCATTGCCCCCCCCCCCCCCAAACAACTTCCAAGGACTACCCTGGTGTGTGAGTGTGATTTTAAGTAATATGAGACATTGCAATACGTTTCATTCGAAAAGGGTCAACGTACTTAACGATAGCACATTCAGTGCATTAATCCTAGCTTCTCCAGACATTCTTGTGTGCGAAGTTGTGTTTTTGGAACTATTGAAAGGGACCTACTGCTAAACGTGTGCGAAGTTGTAGTTTTGCAACAAAAGAAAGGCACCTACAGTTCAACGTTGATTCGGAACCGAAAATGAGCTGACACCAGCGGATGATTAAAATGTCGATTGTTATACCCTTCTATTGAGCAAGACTAGTATTAATAGCTAAGCATAAGCCAATACGTAGGTTATTGTAGTGTTCTACCCACACGTCTTACCTTTTTTTTTACCTCAACTATTCAATTGTATAGCATTTATTGTACGAACACCAGATAAGGTCTGGTGTCCTCCAGTTTGTATTGACACATTTTCTACATTAAATCTGACTGCAAACCCTAAACTTTATGCTCTATTTCCTTTCGAAACCCCCCCTTCAAACATTAACCAAAACTACAAACTTTTTATAATCTGCACCTTCAAACATTAACCAAAACTACAAACTTTTTATAATCTGCACTTGCATTTCATTGAATCCTAGCTTCTCCAGACTCTAACTATTAACCATTCTTAAAACCCTTTAGGTTATAATTTCTGTGTTGGCTATAAGCAGAGCAAAAAAACAACTCCATAAATGCACAACAGTATTTTTTTTTTGCATAAAGGTCCTAAAAAGTATAAAACTAGTTTCGCCCTTTGTACTCCCCAAACAATAAGGACGGAAGGAGAAACTTTCTCTTCGTAATTTTTTCATGCGACATGTACGAGTAAGTTCCTATGTTACTATGAAAATGCGAAATGTAATTCCGGTAAAAGGTGTGCAGAATGTTTTTTTTGTGTTTTTGTGTTTGTTTTTTTTTTGTGTAAAACTGTTTCAATGTATCCTTACAATTCTAGGACGACACACATCATTTTCTGATATTCGTACGCAGCATACAACTGTATGATGAGATGATGTTGCAATGAGTTCATTATTTCCACCTCACGTTCTACATTGCGGCGGTCTTCACGTTTTGGTATGGGGACGAATTTTGCGGCTAACTTTAGGTTGGTAGCTTTCTCACAGCAACGATATACAGTGCCAAATTTTCCCCTATTGAAAGAAAGAAAATGTTTGCTTAAAATTAATTTCCAGTCCAGACAAAGGGAATTTATGAAATTAAAAAAACTTTCAATGGCTTCCTTCTATGTTGTGGATTTAGCTTTTGCTTGCTTACCTGCCAACTTCGCTGAGCATTTCATAAATTCCATTGGCATCCACACCACGCTTAATTGTCACATCACGTGGGGGAAAGGCTGGTTCAAGGACTGTAAAAAGAAACAAAGGCAAGAAAGTTAGTCTTTTTGTTTTCTCTTTTCTTTGTTAAAAAAAGATACATTTATCTAGATGTAGAAATGGTGTGTAAAATGTATTAAATAGACCTATCGTTGTGTCTTGCCTTTTGCCAAATGACTGGTTCAAGCGATTTAATATGAAGGATTGAATGAAAGCTAATTGAAGGTATCTTACGTGGTGAGGAGGATTCTTACAACCCTCTCCTGACAGTGACAAATACCCGCTAACGTTATATAAGGCTGTAGATTAAGTCCGCGTAAATTTGTAATTCCACTTTGCACAAGCAAATGGTTGAAAAAGCTAGGTCTTAGGCTAGGTTTTAGGCCCTTGTAAGGGCCGTTAATGCCTAATATTTATTTATATTTTCAATTTCTAACTAGACGCCATTTTAAGCAAGTAAAGTTCAGAAACTATGTATGTCCAAACATAGGGTCGTGAATGTGACAACTTCTTCAATTTCGTTTAGAAATACATATATTTATTTTTAATTTTATTTTTATTTAATTGTCACATTACAAATTGGCCGACATTATTATACCATTTCATTTGCAGCACTTAAAACTGTTGTAGAGAAAAGGCATAACAAAAATAAACAGAAAGTTAATGCGAAAATAATTTATCAATTTCTACAAACAATTAATTCATAATTTTGAAATAAAATAATTTATTTATTTCTTCTTTCGTGAAAATTCTTTTAATTTTTTTCATCTGTGAAAAATAGAAAAATGTGAGTTATAAACAGTGTTCATTCAATTAAAGCGCGTGATCAATGTTTGTATCCTATAAAAAAGGTAAAAACGAACAAATTTACCGCAAGGGAGAAATACGAATAAAAAGGAATGTGCCTTCTCATTCTCTGCAAGTATTTTTGAACTGTCGTTTCTGTTAGGTATGCCAAAATAAATTATTCTTTACAAGGCGCCAATAAGTTAATCGAGGAAAATTTATTTAGATTTTTCAATTTTGTTGGCTTCTGCATCGCAGAGGGATGGCAAACGGGTAGACGCTTTAAAAGGCAAGTGGGTGGTACAATTTATTACGCTTGTTGTCACCAAAAGGCGCACGGACCGTTTAATACGCGAAAAATGAGAAAATTGTTTTTTATTTTTTTATTTTTAAATATTTTATATTTTATACGTGTCAATGATGAGCTTTTTGGGGCTTGGGATTCAGTGGGGGGTAGCACATTGCCTTGATTGATTTTAATTAATAATTACCATTAGGAATATGTTGTTTGTCGATTTTTCAATATATAAAACAGTAGGAGATTAAAAGTGGTTTTGTGCCTGCTGCGGATTATTTGAATTAATTTGGTTAATGAATTCGGAATTATGTGACAATTTGTTATTTTAATTAGGGTTTAAGTGGCGCATGGTAGGTTTTTTCTTTATATATATTCCGTGTGGACATTGAGTGATTTGATAGGCTTTTCATACAAAATTTCTAAGGAGGACTAAAAGCATAAATAAATTATTTCAAGCAGATATGTATATGAAATTGTTAAAGCGCCCATAGATAAAAATATAAAAAAAACAGTAACTTGCGTTTATCGCAGTCGGTTTTAAGTAGGAATGGCATATTAAAGTAGGGTTGGCTTCGTAATCCCCAGTCACAAAAACCCCAAACACAAAATGCTCTTTAGTTATATTTGACAATGTAGTGCTCCTTTGAACCATCTTTCAGGTTCACGTGTAATGATTAAATAAAAAATGTATCTATGAATAGTAAGGAGCAATCATTAAATATGTATTGTATTGGCAGCACTCCTACTTAATGTTAACTATCCTATGCTATGCTACTCGATGTTACGTTGACATATTGTCATGAATAAATGGACTACTACTTGTCAAATCGTTCTTAACACATGGTGGCAGCGGGAAAAATTAAAGAAAAAAAAACCGGGAATAATTGAAAAAAAAGGACAAGAAAAGGACTTAAAACATATGAGATAAACAGGAAAAATAACAAAAAGGTAATTAATAAAAATCTTGAGAAGAAAAAATCAACCAACCACGTGTAATTAATTGCATGGCATGACCGAGGAATCGAAGAAGGAGCAAGCGAGCACCACAGCTAAAATAAAAACTAGATCATCATCACCAGCACCAACAATATCTAGGAACTCCAAAATGCAGACCACATTGGCACTTTCGGCACCAGAAGAGTTTTCATTTATACCGTCCGAATGGGAAAAATGGACCAGGCGATTTGAGAGATATCGCAATGGAAATGGACTACATGAGGCACCGGAGAAGACCCAGGTAAATATCCTAATATATTGCATGGGCGAAAAAGCCGAGGAAATTTACAGTTCTTTTAAACCACAACCCGAAACATATACTGCATGCATAAATAAATTTGAAGAATATTTCATACCAAAGCGAAATATTATATATGAACGAACTAAGTTTCTGAAAAGAAAACAGGGCGACGAATCGGGCGAAGAATTTGTAACAGCTTTATTTGCATTAGCAAAGCACTGTGAATGGGGGAGTCTTCTAAACGACATGATATTGTTAACTTTAGTCGTAGGCATGAGAGACGAAAGTTTAAGTGATAGGCTACAACTAGACCCAAGTCTCACTTTGGAAAAAGCAATCTGTTCACTGCGGCAGGTTGAAGAGCTGTACCGACAAAAGAAAGATCTCCAACTTACAACACCACCACACATTTGCAAAGTAGAGCGATCCGGGGATCATCAAAAACGTAGATTAGAGAAACAAAAAAAAAATTGCCAGATAGAGGAAAACAAAAACATCAGCCAGGGGAGACAGGGGCAGAGAAGTGCATGCGATGTGGGTTTGAACGACACAGTTATGATAAGTGTCCGGCGAAAAATGCAAACTGCAAAAAATGCAACAAGTGCGGACATTATGCAAGAGTCTGTAGGTCAAGAGGGGTCTGGGAAGTTAGTGAGGAGCGAAGGAGAAGCGGAAAGAACGAAGGCAGAGAGGAAGAAGAGGAATACTTCGTAGGCACGGTGACCGACAATTGGTCTGTTGATTTATGACTAAATAACAAGAAAGTTACATTTAAAGTTGACACAGGTGCAGATGTCACATTAGTGCCCTGGTCAGCAGTAGAAGATTTGAGGAGTTTGTGTCTCGAAAAAACGGCAACAAAACTATACGGAGTTGGACAGAAAATAAACATACTGGGAAAGGCTAAGGTTTGTTTGAAATATGGACAAGCAGACGTGGAAGAGATTATTTATATCACAAAAGATAGATAACACCGTTACTCGGGAAAACAGGAATAGAAAAACTTGGGTTAGTAAAAAAATTATTTGCAGTTTCTTCAAGGAACTGGGTGCATGAATTTAAAGAAGTTTTTGGTGGCCTAGGAACATTTAAAGAAAAATTTGTTATCGAACTAAAACCCAATGCGGAACCATACGCAATATCAACTCCTCGAATAATTCCGGTGCATTTGAGGGCAAAGGCTCAGGAGGAGTTAAACAAAATGCAGAGAGAGGGGGTGATAGCGCCTGTTGAGAAAGCGTCAGATTGGTGTGCGCCTATGGTTATTGTACCAAAGAAATGTGGTATCAGGATTTGTGTAGATCTGGGAAAACTTAACAAATGGGGGAAAAGGCAGATACATCCGATCCCGGGTATTGATTACTCATTGGCGCAACTAACAGGGGCGACATTTTTTACAAAATTGGACGCTAACAGCGGATTTTGGCAAATCCCTTTATCAAAGGAATCGCAAGAGCTGACAACTTTCTTAACCCCATTCGGGAGATACAAGTTTTTGAGGCTTCCATTTGGAATAACATCAGCTCCAGAATTCTTCCAAAGGAAAATGACGCAAATTCTAGCGGGAATGAAGAATTGCATAGTACACATGGATGGCATTCTTATATGGGGGGAAACGATCAGGGAACATGATCAGTGCGTAGTACTTAGGAAAATTCAAGAATCAGGGATGACACTCAGCAAGAATAAATCGGAGTTTGGGAGAACTGAAATTACTTATTTGGGGCACACTATTGCAAAAGGGGAAATAAGGCTCGATGAGGAGAAAGTAAACGCGATTTTGGAAATGCAAGCACCAACCAATCCCACGGAGGTTCAGAGGTTCCTGGGGATGGTCAATTTTATCGGAAAGTATATCCCAAATAACCTATTTCAAGTTTGCTATGTAAGAAGAACGCATTCATTTGGGGAGACGCCCAGGTTAAAGCGTTCCAGAGAATCAAAATTCTTCTCACATCACCACCAAATTTGAAAATGTATGACCCGGCAAAAGAAACTATAGTGTCTTGTGATGCATCCATAGTAGGGTTAGGCAGTGTTCTTTTGCAGTGGCAGGGAGGAAATATATATCCAGTGTCATATGTCTCAAGGACCTTAACGCAAGCTGAAAAAAATTATGCTAACATCGAAAGAGAGGCTTTAGCAATCGCATGGGCATGTGAGAAATTTAAAAATTATTTGATAGGGAGGCATTTCTTAATAGAAACTGACCATAAACCACTTCTACAACTCTTGAAAACGAAGAGCCTAGATATACCTATCACCACGATTGCAACGTATCCGAATGAGGATGATAAGATACGATTTTTCAATAACGCATATACCAGGGAAGAATTTAGTTGTTGCTGATCACTTGTCCAGATCGCCAATTAAAAATAATTCAATTTCAGACGAAATGGAGGAGATAGATGCATACATTCATCAAATATCGCTGCAGAATATACACACAAAGGACGAGAACATCACAGCTATCATTAAAGCACAATTCACAGACACCGAATGCCAAGAACTCAGGAAGTATATCAACAACGGATGGACGCACAGGGAAAAACTAAGTACTGAGATGAAAGCTTACTACTCAGTCAGTGGGGAGATGTCTATTATAGATGATCTGATTTTACGGGGGAACAGGATGATTATTCCAAAGTGCTTAAGGGGTATCATGCTAGCAAAGCTGCACGAGGGGCACTTGGCAATAACCAAAACGAGAATAAGAGCACAAAGGACTATGTGGTGGCCAGGCATCTCCAAAGAAATTGAGGGAAGAATCAAAAATTGTCCAATATGTGTTCAGCATGCGAAGAATAGACACGAACCATTAGTAGCTTCTGAATTTCCAGATTATCCTTGGCAAAAGGTTGCAATGGATTTGTTTAAATTAGATAACAAATGGTTTATCGTAATTATTGACTGTTTTTCACGATATTTTGAAGTTGAGGAATTAACACGGATGCGGATGGGAGACATCATTCAAGTAAGTAAAAAAAGCTTCAGTCGTCACGGCATACCACAATTTGTTTACACTGACAGCGGTACACAATTCCAAAATTTAAATTCGTCTGAGTTTCGACAGTTCGCAGCAGAATGGTCATTAAAGGTAATCACTAGTAGCCCACAATATCATCAAGCAAACGGCGCTGCAGAAGCTGGAGTAAAAATAGCAAAAAACTTACTCAAAAAAAAAAAAATACAGGAAAGGTCGAGCTAGCATTGTTAGCATATAGGAATACGCCGCTTCCAAATGGATTCAGTCCGGCAGAATTAAGTTTTGGAAGGAGACTACGAGACAACGTTCCAAATGTGAACCTAAAGGAAAAACCAAACATAGAAAACCTGTACGAGAGGAAAACTTTATATAGGAGCACATATAAGAGAAATTACGACAAAAGGCATGGGGTTACAGAATTGAATGAATTGCAGACAGGAGATTTTGTATGGGTAGTTGACCTCAGGAGACATGGGAAAGTCTTACGAAAAGTTGAAAACAGATCATATCTTATTGAGACTAACAAGCGTATAAATCGTAGGAATAGATTTCACCTTATTAAAGCATCTTATTTAGAATCGTTACAGCCTAATTCAGATAATAACTCAAGTTCAGGGGGCAACCAGAGTCACGATGGGGGTGTAGATACGGGAGAGAAAGAAACGACAGCTAGAACGGAAGATGAACAACGACCCGGAAACACAGCAGCCAGTGACCAAATGCGCAGGCGCGAATCATGTGAAGCTCTAATCACCAGATCCGGAAAACGAATATATCGCACTTAAGAGATATTTTTATTATTATTACTTGAATTATATAATTATTTTGATTTGAAATATTTGTTTAACTTAAATATTTAAACGGGGATGTTGTATTGGCAGCACTCCTACTTAATGTTAACTATCCTATGCTATGCTACTCGATGTTACGTTGACATATTGTCATGAATAAATGGACTACTACTTGTAAAATCGTTCTTAACACAGTTTTATGTGGACTTGGGGGATGACAACTTATCGTTTGACTAGCTGTTTCTATGTGGCTTGCTGCAAAATTAGCTCACAGCTCAATTTGAAAATTCCGCAGTTAAGAGAACCAACTGCAAACCTTGTTCCTTAAACTGTTTAGCAGAAATAAACTATTAAAACATAAAAAAAAGAATTTAATGACCCTTTCGTTTCATTGTCATTGTACAATCGTTTTCCTCGTCCTATTCTAGTTCATTTAAATCGAATAAAGACCATTCAACGTACATTTATTCGATTGCCGTTCGATGACATCCATGGGATGATCCATTTAACCTTCCTCCTTACAGTCAACGTATCAAGCTTCTTCAGATGATATCTCTTTCTCATTGATTTGCTGGCTTTAATTTCCGTGATAGCGCCCATAATTTATCAAAAGTAGACTTATTGTTTAGACCTGAGCATGAGCCTATTAGTCCCATGAGTAGAACCCATAACTAAAATATTATATGACTGAATTGCATGTTAGTATAATTAAGCTTGAAATTTGTTTGCCTAATAAGGAAAAATTTCTGCTCTCGATAGTTGCTTGCTTTAAGCACTCCACGAATCAGATCTGATAGTGTATTTTAAATAACGAATTTCTATAAATCCCGTCCTATCCCGCGTCTTGAGCATATCGAATTTTCAGATTCTACGTCTAATGCCTTAGGCTGGGCTGTATTTTTTTTTAATTCGACTTGTTAAAGGGCTTTATGACTACATATAATAAAGTTTTTTAAATTAATTCTTTTACAAAAAGAGTGCATAATTTCGTCCTTATTGAACCAGAAACATCGACATTAGTGAATATTTGTGATAAAAAAGGTGATAGGGAGGTAGGTAGGTGTGGCGTTTTATTAGAAACCCAATGAAAACTGAGTGCCGTTTTGTTACAACAATCTCACGTAAACCTGGGTGTTTGCTTTTGTTGATGAGGAGCCTCTAGATTCAACTTGTGGAGTTGTAGTGGTCATACTGAAAATACAATTTTCATTTGTTTTGGGGTTTCTGTGATTTTTTATGCACTTCAATATCGATGTAAGCCATCAAAATAAAATATCACAGTGAACCTTTCAAACGAAGCCCACGGCGAGACTCGCTTACAGCGTGTGCCATCATGACTTTTGCCTCCATGATGGATGAGAGCCTATTTCCGTTCTTACCTCGCGCAGTTTTTTCCTGTGAGACGTGTGACGAAGAGGTGTTACAAACTGAGCTTTTCAAATACGGAGGTGATATTTTGTTAGTACGCATGCACCAAATTATCAACCAAGTATGGGTGGAAAAAAGCATGTCCGATGGCTAGTCTTGAAAGAACTATCGAGGCATATCCCGGCTTAATGTCGCATATAAGATTCTATTCAACGTACTGTGTGAACGTCTCAAGCCGTTCTGCAACACACTAATACGTAACATTGTGGCTTCCGGCCCAGCAGATCGACAATAGACCAAATTGTCACACTTACTCAAATCCTGGAAAAGAATAATGAATTTCAAGTCGAGACAAAAATTTTTTTATCGACCTTAAAGCCGCATGTGATAGCATTCATCGACAGGAGCTCTACTTGGCGATCGCCGAATTAGGGATCCAGGCAAAACTGATCCAGTTGTGTTGTGTGACGCTGAAAAAAACGCGGTGCAATGTGCAGTACGGAAGCAGTTTTTCCGAACTATTCCAAACCAGTAGAGGATTTCGGGAAGGAGATGCACTGCCCTGCGACTTCTTCAATCTTGTTGTGGAGCAGATAGAACGTAAGGCAGATGTCAATACGGAAGGCACTTTCTTCAACAAATCTGTCCTCCTACTGGGATATGCGGACGATAGCGGCATCATCGGCCGATCAAAGCGTGCCTTGGTTGGCCTTGAAGTCAACTGACAAAACGTCACTGTTGATAGCAGCAACTTAGAGGTCGTAAGGGAGTTTACCTACATCGGAGTAATCATCAACTTCGCAAATGACACCTTAGCGGAACTCGGAAGACTAAGTATAAGCTCTACAAAACACTGATACTGCCCGTCTAGCTTTACGGCGCCGAGTGCTGGATGATAAGCAGTAAAGGCGAGCTAATTTTGGGTTCTTTCGAAAGAAAAATACTCCGTCGGTCCTGTGTACGATGAGGGCGGATGGAGGAGTTGATATAACCGCGAACTCTATGAGCTGTACCAAGATATGGATGTAGTCCCAAATCTAATGCGTCGACTATATTGGTCCGGCCACATCGAGCGATTGGACAATAATGCTCCAGCGAAGAGGATCTTCGACTCCCAGACCCCAGGTTCGAGACGATATTAAGACCGAACCTCTTCCAGAGCGTTTGGTCTGGACGACGGGAAGAAGCGTGCCCGGGATCGCGGAAGATGGAAGGCTGCAGTATTTCAGTCAGAGACTCTGCACGAGTCGGGAGCCCGTTAACAACGAAGAGATGTAACTGTGGCACTAGTCTAAAAAATGCCTTTTATTAAAAAAAAATCTACTTTTATTAACTTTAGAAGCTGATCTAAATTTAGGTTCGGAAAATTGCGGGTTATCACCGGTTAAGCACGCATGCATACCGTCGTGTAACAAAAATTAGAAATTAAAAATTAAAAATTCGGGAAGGCGAGGCCCAATCGCCCAATAGCTTAAACATATATGAACCAAATAAATGCTAGCATTCCCCAATGCTCTGTTTTGTCTCCGACTCTCCTTCTCATTTTTATAAATGATCTCCTGTCAATTACCTCTATTCCAATGCCGATGAGAGTACCCTCAGCTTCTCATATTCGTTTCTTGGTTCACTCCACTCCTGTGTTAAGCTCATTGAATTCCGATCTCGACAGCATAACTCAATGGGGTGTAACTAATAGAGTGGAATATAATGCTTCCAAAACGCAATGCTGTCTTCTGTCATTAAAGCAAAACCCTAACACCTTGCCATTGTCCATGAATGGCACTTGCATCCTTGAAACCGAACGGCTTTCCATTCTCGGTATGTGTGTTAATGACAACTTTCGTTGGAATGACCCCATATTCGATGTCGCCAAGAACGCTGCGAAATGGCTAGGCTTTCCTTAAGCGCTGCAATAAATATTTCACTCCCTCTGATTTGGCTACTATCTATAAGGCGTTTATCTGCCCAAAACTTGAGTACAATGCGCATATCTGGTCTGGTGCACCAATTTCTTATTTGAAGCCACTTGACAGGATTCAAAAACGCGCGATAAAATTCATTGGTGACTCTAATATCGCGAGATCGCTTGATTCTCTGAGTCATCGTCGCAGTGTCTCTTGTCTCTTGTTATTTTATCGTTATTTCCACCATAAGTGCTCAAACGCAAGGCCGGCTCCAGCCAAACAAGCGCCCTGTGCAAGATTTACAGAAAGCGCCCTTTAATTTGCACACATCCATAAGTCGTTTCCCAATCACCCAGGAGGTAGACATTCAATGCGTTTTTTTTATTGAGGTATCCACGGTAATCCTAATCCTCAATTAAAAACAAATATGTATATTTGCATATATGTTTATATGTCTTAATAGAAAATTAATAATTTAAACAAATAAATAAATAAAATAAATTAAAATAATAAATAAATAGAAAATAAATAAATGTAAAAAAAAATGTTATAAACACATATGTAGGTATGTATTAACAAAATAAATAAATAATGACGGAATTCATTTAAGGAACTTTAGATATTTTTTTAAAGGAAAAAAAGTATAACCATGAATAAAACGCAGCGAAAAAATGTGCAGAGAGAAACCTTTAAACTTGGAAACTTGCTTTTTTGGCCTTAGCTTTGGCAAATTCAGCAATAAGATCATCATAGTCTAAAGATTTTAATAGTTCCTTTTCTATAGACATTATAGATAAGCCTACTAATCTCTCTTGAGTCATCGTTGACCTGACACAATATTTAATAACTTTAATTTTAGAAAAACTACGTTCTCCTAAAGCTACTGTCACATCGATTGTATAAGAATTTGAAGACCAATAACTAAATTCGGAGCAAGATCATCAAGGCTTGAGCTGAATATAAAATTCAACACATCTAAACATGAACTTTGTGGTGTAACAAGTTTTAACTCTTGATACAATTCTGCTCCATCTAAATCTTGAAAACTACCAGATGTTAAACATTCTGCAAATTAAGGCATGAAGATCGAAGATTTTAATTCTTCAAACATTCGGTTATGTTACTTAAAAATTAAAAATTTTTACTATATGTTTCAAGCTGTTCAAATCTTTCTGTGATTGATTGACTCGCTTGATCAAGTATTTTGAAATAAAAATCTACTTTGAATCTTTGTTTCGGGTCCAATATAGTTTGCGAACATTCATCGGTATACATTTTTTTCCCCTCGAGATCTCAATATACTCCTATGTGCAGAATTTCAAACTCGCACACACCGTTTGCGAGTGTGAGATAAAAACCCGACATCAGAATCGGATGCATAAGTCGAAGAGAGTACTATATTTTCATAACAAATCTACTCGTATCAATAAAAATACATTAATCAATTACATTTAGCTGCCCAAACTTCCCAAACCAGTTGTTTGTGAAAAACCAAATGAAAAAAATCAGCTTATATTCGGAGATTTAATTGTGTAACATAATGCATATTATGCAATCGCAATATGTACATAATATGATTTATGATACCGATTATGAATGAATACCCCTTTTCTTTGATGAATGCTACGGCCTCCTTGGAATATGCCATAACCTACCCTAAAGTTCCATTAAAAACAACAAATAATTTACCAACCATATACCGCATCCCTCTCACCAACACATCATATTGTCCCCATCATGAGAAGTAAAAAAAATAAATTCGATGAATGACGAGAATGGAAGACAACAAATATAAATACGATTCTTCTTGTGTGCAGAATCAAAAACCTGCACGCTCTAACCCATACGATTCCGTCGAATGAATTTTTTGATGGACATACTCGTATTTTCCTATGAAAATTTTGCAAGCGAATGTGCAATAATTAGCACATACGAGGTGGAACTTTTTTTGTTTTGAGTTTTTTGAATTATGTTCGTGTACCTACTTAGATTCTTTTTTAAATGTAATTAGATGTGCAAGAAATATTCCTACACGAACAGGGTGGAATATTTTGAGATGAGGTGGTAGGTAGGTAAGAAATGAACTTGTTTAGTGGGATTTTTATTTTATTTTGAGTTAGATTCTCCTTGAAGTTGCAATATTTAAAGTGATATGAGTTAATATGCAAAAATTCAGCACAGTTGTGATGGATGTTGCTTTTTTGGGCTTAATTGAAGAAGTTTTTTGTTTTAAATGCAAATGGCAGCATCCGCGCAAGGTAAAATTAATTGTTCTTACTCCTAGCAATGCGCCCCGGAATTCGGCGCCCTGTGCATTTGCAGATCTTGCACATATGGTTGGACCGGCCCTGCTCAAACGAAATAGCCAGTTGCATTCCACATGCAAGGAATGCCCATCAGTTGACCCTTAAGCCAGTATTCGGACGTATCTACAGTGAAATACAAGGATTTTTTAATAAGCCGTACAACAACGAATTCGGAATGCTCTTCCCAGCTCCATTTTTCCTACACATTATAATCTACAAACATTTAAAAACAACGTCCATCGGCATCTCTCCCTATCTTCTAACCTTAACCTCCTTAACGCCCGCGCTATGTAGCTTCTTCATTATAAGAGTATTCAAAAATCCCTTTAGTGTGAGTACATTATAAAAAAAAAACAAAAAAAAAAAGATTAGGGTAACCTTGTACTAATCCAGCTGGACTTTCGGCATTCTAGTACTCACTAAGAGAATATAATTCACGCCCTCGCAGCCACCTTACCTAACCTAACCTAAGAGAATATAATACACCAAAAGGAGGATTTCTGCCTGGTAGTACAATGGACTGTTACCGAGTCTGAGTGCTCTGGGATTTGGATTTCTTATATAAAAAAAAAAAAAAAGAGAAAAGAATATAGTGACTGAGATGTGAGATGATGGCTTTATTGGCAGCCTATCTCTCAATAAGCATAGCTTTATTCTGCCTCGGTGCTATACTTGTTTGTAGTTGTATCCGCTGGCGGGACACAAGGATACCCAATAGAACTGTGAAATAAGCTGGCGGCATCCGGATGTCTAGAGGATTTCGAGATATTTAAGGAATCAGAAAAGACCTACACAGTGTAGATTGGAAGATCAAAATCAGTATTCATTCACTCTTTTGTACATCCGAACTCTTTATGAAAAACATTCTGGGAATTGTATAGTCTGTTGAAGGCGGCAAAAGTGTTCTCATAAGAGAATCTTGAATATTACTATTGCCGTACGGTTTCGCAGTCTAACACGCAAAATTTCTGAGTCTAACCGCGCTTCATGCTGCGATGTTTGTTGTGTAGGTGTAGAGGTAAGAGGTGTAGTAAGACTGTTAGGCCATCTCTCGGTGTTGACCGTAGCTTGCCCGTGGTACCGATACATACCGTTCTTTGCACCTTGTTGAGATTGGCTCCATTGGAGCTTTTTCTTAAAGCCGCCCATTATACTGTTGACGCTTGTGTAAGGATTGGTCGTACCTCGGCAGTGTACAAGGTGATAGACTGCCATGACTAATCGGCATCCTTACATTTCACCTCATATTTAACACATTTCATTAAAGAGAAGCTTGTTTACCATTAAATTAATTCATCAAAACCAATCATTTAATAAGCATGCACGTTTCACATACACAAGTAAATTGTTTTGTCTTTCAATCCTGAACTAGAATCGTTCCCTCTGAATATTTTATAAAATAATTGCAGTAATATCCAACACTTTAATTAATAAATCATCAGATATGAATAGAGCAGGGTTGCGTGTGTGTTTTCCTACACATTATACTACAGTCCAACTACTATTCAATTATCCCGCTTCGATGTTTATGGATTACATTGGATACGATTTGCATAAATTCGGTTTTCTTAGTTTGAAGGTGGTCCTTGCCGGTTAACTCGATATATATAGCGTCCAAGGCATGCCAATCGTATTTCAATTAAAACGAAATTACAACTTATTCTGAATGTTAACATTTATTTTAATTGGATGTCGGCTGCTATGCGAACCCATCCCCCCCCCCCCCCCCCCCCCCCAGTTACTAGTACGGGAGACAAACTGAAACCCATTGGCACGGGTCAATCTAGAGATAAGCTAGGTCTTGCCCCTTCCTTATGGTTTATCCGAATTTTCTCACCTCACAATCCTCCGATACAATCAAAATTGTTTGAGAAGCCTTTTTTGGTATTCCCATTTGTATCTTTAGAGATTTTCATTTTAACTTAATTCCTTTAGATGGGATGGAAAAGCGCTGTATCGCATTCCATTAAAGGGATTTTTTTTTTGCGGAGATTACAGTGAATCCGTACAAATAGTTTCGATAGATTCTTCAGTCGATTAAACGTTTTTATTTTATCCTTTCACAGATATGGAACACCATCAATTGGAGTTTTACATTTTGTTTGGTTGGGTGGAAGAAGGTGAACACTCCATATCTTCATGTATATTTAATTGGGGTTTAATGTGTTTCACTCGCTTTGATTTAACAGTTTTGAAGAAGCTTTTGGGTGTGTGAAAAGGGGTAGAATAATTTCACACTTTGTTCGCGAAATATATACGAGTGCAGATACTGTACGGGGTTCATTTGAACTGCGGTATGTTTTCACACATATACATGTATTAATGCATTTTCAACGGTTAGGTGCCATTGCAGGATTATTAGAAGTTTATATTACGTATTCCAGTTGGTAGTCGTAGTCGCAATCGGCGATGTGAAACATTTATTGAATGGAACGGAATGGTATGTGGATCTTTGCAGTTGAACATTAACTTTATTAAGGCCAGAGACAGCCACTACCTATGGTTATGCAACTTTCTTGTGCAATGAACAATTATGGTTGCTGAGATTGGGCATGATTTACGGGTTGTATAGATTGTGGTGCCAAATAGACTATACGTGCTGGGAATTTTTAAGCATATTTTGAATTATTGGACAGTTAAAAACGGAATAGAATGTTAACACTTAAACTAGGTATATGAAATATGAAAAGAAGAATGTTAACACTAACGAATAATGCTAGTGAGATTAGGGAATACCACGCCATCTCGAAGTTGTTCATTATCAATATATGTTTATTTTATTCCAGATAGAGATATGCAATTTCAAACTTAGGCAAATCCTGGAAAACACCAATAAATTTCAAATCGAGACGATGGGAATCGAATCTTTTCATCGAATTTAAAGCCGTATATAATAGTATGTATTCATCATTAGCATCTCTACGTGGCGATGGCCGAATTCGGGATCCCGTTTTATCGCCAGTTCCAGTTATATCGCCTGACATTTGAAAACACGAGGCGTAATGTGCAGTTTGGAAGCGGCTCTTCCGAATTATTCCAAACTTGGACAGGATTTCGGCAAGGAGTTGCGCTATAATGTGCTTAAATCTTATTCTGGAGAGAATAGTGCTAAGTGCAGGTGTCAACACGGGGTATGCGGACGTGCTGAAAAGGCCGTGTTAGAGGCTTTCACATCGATGGAAGAACAGGCGAAATTGGTTGGTCTTGAAGTGAATGAGGACAAGAACAAGTACATGCTATCACACACAAATGAAAACTTCTAGGTAGTTAAGGAGTTCATCTACCTAGCAGTAAATATCAACTTCACGAATGACACCTAAGTGAACGTCAGGCGGAGAATTACTTTATGAAGCCGCTGCTACTTCGGTTTGGCAAAACAAATGGGTTCCAAACTCCTCACTCGATGGACAAAATGCAGCCCTATCAAACCTTAGTCCTTCCAGTCCTGCTTTGTTAGAAAAAGGGAGCTAATATTGGGTTCTTCTGAAAGAAAAATACTCCATCGCAAATACAAGAGAAGATATTCCAAAAATCTTAATGAAGTCGACTACATTGGCGAATGGACAATAATGCTCCAGCCAAGAGGATCTTCGACTCCCAGCCCCCAGGTTCGAGAAGGCAAGGAAGACTGAACCTCCGTTCTAAAGCCATCGCGAATGCCAGAGCCCTCGATCTGGAGAGCTAGAAGCAGCGTACCCGGGATGGCAGAGGATGGAAAGCTGCAGTGTCTCAGACTCTTCACGGATCGGGAGCCCGTTAAGTAGAAATGCTCAAATTAGTACCGGATGCATAAAAATGCTGTCAGTGGCCATGCCACTTTCCAGCTGCAATTCCGAGGGGTAATAAGAAGAACGATCAGAGGGTAAGTGGCATGATGAGCTCGAATAAAAGTTTCAAAAGATGTAAGAGCGTCCTCGCCGAGGCAGCCTTGTGAGCACGTCCGAAATGCAATACGCAGTTAGTTTTTTTAGCTGATGCATCCGATCCGGTTGTTAGAGGAGCGCCTCAACAGCGCGCTTAATATAAGAGCCTCTTGGTTTTTTTTGTTAAAAAAGGTGGCACTATTCCAAAAAAAAGTATAGCGTGTACGAAAAGCTGCGTAACGCTTATATGTGAGTCAGATATTTCAAACTGGAAGGACGCAACCTTTTTCCCTTCACCGGCCAGAAGCCACTGTCTTATGATTTTGATAAAATCCCGGAAGCTAAAACGCTTGTTTTTGCATACGACATAGCAATCGCCGTTAGACACAAGCAACGCAAGCAGAGTTCCATAAGTTTACGAGATGCTGTCACGACAATGGCTTGTTGGTTACCGCTGCCAAAACTAAGCTCGCATACTCGCAACCTGAGGCTTTCACTAACATCTACTTTTAGAACCTTAACAACCAGACGAATTCTATTCACCATGGTAAATATGCAAAATAATCTAGGGATCACCGACGCGACTATAGCTATTTTACGGCAATACGATATAAACAACCTCAGGTCACAGCTAAAAAGCGCCATGTTTGCAATTTTGTTTCTCAGGAGATATACATGTATCAATCCATTTTAGAAACATGTCTATTACTCACTGGTGGATAACGTTTGAAATATGGACTGTATCCAAAACTTATATAGATCAGCTAAACGATCTTAAACGTAGTAGTTAAAACAATCAATAATTTGTTCTTCTTCCAGGATTAAAGGGATCATAACCGTCCAACTTAACTGCATCTCTACTGGTCCGCCTGTACGGTTTGCAGATTCGAACTCGGAAAATAGCGGTAGGACTCCCGATTTAGAATCATTTCGTAACTGAGACCAATCAAATGCTTGTGTTGCTGCATTCGTGAGATCCAGGACTTTCAAGGCCTGCCTCTCTTTCGCGTTTGTATTGAAACGTTGATTGATATTGCCTTTTTGACAGGGTTCGTAGGATCTCTCCTTTGAACATGACAGTACCAGCTGATCCGGTCGCGCTCCTTTTTCTTCGAGCAACTCTTATTCTATCAATCTTTGTTACTCCTGCTGTCATGCAAGGCGTCTTTATCTCAGCTGCCGTTGATTTGCAATCATACTTTTTGTACGCTGTCGATCATTGTGAACCGCATATTAGCGCCAGCGCACAACTGTGGTGTAGAACCTTCCCATCAGCTTAGGGGGCATCACAGAACATGGCTGAGTTTTCCGCCACTTCATTCACCCTACGCTTACGCTATCATCACAGCTTGCTTCGCTATTGATCATAGATCCTAGATATTTCAACTTTTCGCACTTGGGAGTAACTCTTTTATTCATTTAAATGTCTGTAGTAGATCGTAGTGGATCAGAGAATGGGCAGCAAATGATCTGTTTTGTTCGAAATAATATCATCCAAAACTTCCACCCACAATGATGGCTCCATCAGCAAAGAATAACTGATGCACTTTGGAGTCCGCCACTTTTCCTTTAAGCAGATAGTCAAGGACTGTAATAAATATCAAGGTACTTAAGACGCTTCCCTGGGGTATACCGACTTCGATTGTTAACTCCTCGGTGATGCCAGCGAGGCATCTAACTCTTATCTTTACTCCCTCATACATGTTCATGATCATCTGTAAGTTCGTTTCTGGAACTCCTCGTTTTTATAGAGGCACCCATAACAGATCCCTTGGTTGTCTATCAAGGATCTTTTTAAAATCGACCAACATCATATGCAAATCCTTTAAGGAATCGCTATGTTTTTCCATCGTGATCCTTATACTTTGGATTGCATCAGTTGTTTATTTTCCTGCGACAAACTAGGACTGGTCTTCAGATAGCCGTATTATTTTCTGCATTCGGCTATCTTATTCACCCTCAACGATCTTCATTGTGTGTGACATCACCTTCATTGAACGGCAATTGTCACAGTCTCGCGTATCGCCTTTTCCTTCGTACAAATGAAGTAGAAAACTTTTCCTCCACTGGTTAGGCATTAAATCGCCTTTCATCAGTTTGGAGATGAGAATCATGAGCCATTTGGACCCAATGTATCCCATCTTTTTCCAGAACTCAGAGGGTATCGCGTCTGGCCCAACTGCTTTTCGTTTTTTTGAGTATTTGGCCGCCTTCGTAACTTTTCATTGTTAAGAACGGCTCTCGGGGAATTGTTCATTTAGAACACCTTCACAATACTGCTGTCATCCACAAGAAGCAGGCCTTAAGCATTGTTGATCAACGGATTTCCTGAGCATTCCTCCTTCTCTGAGCGGCAAACAAAACATGTACTCATTCCAAATACCAAAATACGCAGAGTACACCGAATTCCTAAAATACATACATAGAGTGCACTGATACCACTGCCTTATTCATTTATGGTCTCAATCCTGGAGAGTGGAGGTCTGCTTAAGAGTTAGGCATCAAAGGCGCTAAAGGGATTTCTTTTTTTCTGTAGTGATACAGTACCCTTATCAACCACAGCGCAGGCATTTTTGTTTGTTGCTGTAAGAAGCACCCAGCAAAGAATTCATTGCATGTTTTTAGGTGCTACTTACTGCATGAACGAATAGAAGGATAGGAAAGTAGTTTGGAGCGATAAGGTTTTTTTCTCCACAGGTGGCGCCTAAATCTATTTGTTGTGTGTATTCAATTTTAAAAATCATGGCCCTGCTCGGGATTTGTACGCACGACCTGCCAATCACTTAGTGAATACCATCAAAATTTGCTATTAAAAATGTGATCAATTAAGTTGAAGGTACTTGCATCTAAGAACTTGTATGTGAATAAAAATTTGAGAAAATATCCCAAGCAGGGTTACCTCTGAGAAATTTTGTATGGCGTCCGAGAAAGGTGTCCCAACAGCAAAAAAGTGTCCCATACAAAATAGTCCAATTGTCCAATCCAATATGCTCACGCAACCATAAAACACAGAATAAGAATCCTAGGAAAAACCATCCACACACACACGACAGTATATAGATTCGGGAAAAAACACTTTTACACACAAACGCATTCACAAAACACACACGATGTTTATGTCACACATCGCTGATATGGATTTGAGAGCTATGATGTGTACGAATTGAACGAACGAATTGAATGAATTCAGGGAAAACTGGCTACAATTTATTGTTTTGAGTGAAAGGAAGGTATTCAACGACACTTATGCTGATTTCAAGAAGTTTTTAATTTTTTATTACTGAATGTAAAATGTAAGTGATTTTCAAAAAGTGGCGTTCTGGTGTCCCAGCGTTGAAAAGGTGTATATGGGACACTTTGGTGTCCCGAAACCAAGTAATTTCTTAAATTTCGCAATAGATGAGTGAAAGGTTTTCGTTCAACTTGACTGAACCCAATTTTATTCACACCAAATGAGGTGTTTCTTCCAAAATCATGAAGAAATACCCGCACACAATTTTATTCACACCAGCTTATATAAATTATCTCCAGTGGAAAAAATTAGTTAAAAAATGTGTACCTAAGCCAAGCACACTTAATATTAAGTAGATATGCACTGAATACTCAGAGAACTCGGTGCAGGTGATTCATTCGTTTTAGTTTTCAAGATGTGAGTGCAATGAATAGGGTACTCGAAAATATATAAGACACTCACTTTAACTTTTTCAATGTCTTGAACATTGCAGACCTCTAAATATTATACAACTATTATTCCTGCGACAGAACACTCTCCGCAAATCAACATTCTATTCTTACCAATATGAGACAGTGTCTCAAATGAATCATCTCTTTTCAAATTAAATTCCAAATCCGCTTTCAATGCGGCACCAGATGGGGCCATGACCCAGGACCACTATTGATTCTCAGTGAATGAAATGCAATTTGTTTTATTTTTTGCAAACAAAACTTGTATAAACTTTGTAGGGTTCGCCCATTTTACTTTCATTTCGATTCAAATGCCAATGAAGAGGTATTTAGATATATTTGCAACATTCCTCAGGAGCAGATTCCTCTTTTGCCAAACGCTGCACTTTCCATAATGTTATGCTGTTTTGAAAGTATTTTTTTTTAAAATTTTATTGCAAGAGAAAATGCTACCTCAATTGAATTTTTTGACTAAAACTATTCACATCTTGCCAAGAGGAAAAAAATAACATCAAGGACGTATAATACTCAGGGAAATACTTTGAATGTTTACCATACTTTAGCAGAGTCAGTTAAAATTCTATCCGGATCCTTTTAAATGAATATATTACTTTATTCCAAGTTTTGTGGTATCGAAGGACCTTCCTTGATTGGAAGAAACATTATGGACGAGTTACTCGGTACCTTAATCATAATAATTAAAGACGCCTTTTGATAATTTGCAAATGTACGGTCCAGCCCTTAAAAAACACACACAAAAAGTTCCAAAGGCTTTTAGGCAAATGTAATGAGTTACCAGCTTCTTGCTGTTTTTTTTTTTTTACAAAGACACATGTTTGCCTGCACCCTTGGAGGGCATTGTATACCATACGCTGTTATCCCCTTTGGCAATCTATAGCTAGGCCACAGAGAATGTGTGCGGTTGGATTATTCAGAAAATGAAGGATGCTTATGATGACCTGTCGTGCATGCGATATTGTGGAGGACTGCATGTGTGCATTCCATGCATTATTTTGCACAAGGGTTTTTGTGGGACAAGGCCACTTGGTTGATTGTTTGGTGGGGATCATTGGGAAGCATTCACTTTTAAACAGTGCTACGAGTATGCATACTAAAAAACGAGAGTCTTTAGTTTTTGAATTAATACAGACTCTTAGAGTATTATTGAAATGGGAAAATTAATGGTGAGATGAATCGTTTCTTTTTTTGAACTTGCTTTTGTTTGTGAAGGGGTTTAATGCTTGGTGATTTAGTCATTTGGGTGTAGTAAATGGAGTTGTGATTTCCATATCTGTATAAGTGGTATTCTTCTCGGGTATATTTGAGTAAAAGGAACTATTTTTCACCCAAAGGGAAAGTTGGAAAAAGGATCAATGGGATAAGGCGATGCGTTACTTATGTAATTGCAGGAACCAAAGTAAGAAATAAGAAAAGACCCTTTTAGTAATATGAAAGTATATGTTTAAAAAGAATAGCATAGTGTGATATGCTATGATGTGGTACAACATTGCCTTCAGGCAAAACCAAAGGAAATGTGTGATCTAATCGCTAAAGCGTCGAAATTTCCTGTATATTTAAATACCCTATCTATGGTTGGGTTAGGTCAGGTAAGGTTGACTAGGCAGGATGTCCAGGATTAGATCGTTATATCGGTCCATGGCGGGTGGCAACGGTGCAGTAAGCAGTAGTAGTGTATTCGCTTAGTGATTGGGAGGTCGGGCGTTCAATCCCGGCCAAATCTATTACTTAATTTCAAATATATGTAAAACTTGATCTCCCTAAGCAACTTAGACAACACCTGTGGAGAAAAACCATACAACTGCACCAAAACACTTCTTTCCTATCTCTCTATTCTTTCTAATTTAAGTAGCACCGAAAAGCATGCAATGAAATATGCCATTGCTAGGTGCTACTTGCTGTTCAACAGGGTACTGTAACATTTATGGTAAAACCTCTTTCGCGTTAGCAAATTATAAAAAAAACGTGTGATACCATTGAGGGGGATGCGGCCTTCTGGGAATCCTGAAAGTCACCCGCTCTGAGGATGTCACCCACAGTCGAGGAATGCAGAGCGGATACGGTACATACACCGACCACAAGACCAAAGTAATGTGCTGTAACAATCGAACCCCACTTATGACCCCTCTGGCTGCTCAACGGGAGGATAACAAACCGGGGGTGTCTGTATTAAACGAACTCCAGGTATCCTATCTTTCCCTCGGAAAGGAGGTTTGATTGAAGTGACTGTTACAATCCAACCTCAATCAGCCTTCTTTTCTTTGGCAGGAGTACATGTTGGGACCACTGGTCTAAATCGAACCCTAAATAGAAGGAGATCAGTGTGAAGCTTCAATATGCTAGAAGTGACTAGTACAGTCGACCTCAGCCCCACTACAGAACCATGGGTTAGGATCGGGGTGTGGTAACTGACGCAACTTAACCCTGTTTTGCTTTCTGATTCCACGGAAAGGAGAGATTTTTGAGATGACTGTTTCAATGGAACCTCATCCTAATAGTACGTTTACACAGACCCGAAATTTAACATTTCGCAACGAAATCTCCAAATTTCATATCACCGTTCCCACCGAATGGAGAACATTTCATGACTGCTACTGTCAAAACTTGGTTGCGCGCGCTTTTTCTTTGAAATCAGAGTGGTTGCACCAAAATATTTAATTCTGTAATAAAAATAACTTAAATTTGCATTGGTGACTTGATTTGAGTCCATTTCTGTCCACTTTCAGCTTTATTTTTGTTATTTATTATACCCTATTCTAAGGGTACCTATATTAATTTTGACTCAGAGTTTGTAATATACCTTAATATTGCCCGTTGACCCCTAAAAGTTACTATATTTATGATAGTCATCGATAGTAATGTCGATCTAGCCATGTCCGTCCGTCCGCCCGTCCGTCGGCAAAAATTAGGCCTTTAAACTGGACCTAGAGAGCTGAAATTTTAATCAATAATCTCTAGGGGCCCGAAATAATCAAGTTAAAGAATTTTTGAATTCCGCTCGCCCACAAACTCAAAAAATCGAATTTTGAGCTAGAAAACTGCATTTTTTTATATATGATCTTTGACTCCTAAAACTGCTCGGGACATAAAATTTCTAAAATCCGCTGCAGTGATTAGTTAGACGAAAAGAGAGGCTGAGGTTCAGCCTGTCAAAGAACACACCTCCACCTGGTCGGTTTTGGATCCATCGGTGTAAAAGTGGATCGATGCGTCTTCGACAGGGGGCCTTCTGTTCTGGATGGGCCACCATTTACTACCGATGGCTTTTTTGCGAGAGAAGAGTGCTACCGTAGCTTTCCGAACTCTTTCTTGTATGTTAGGTTTCCAGCTAAGCTCCAGAATCAGACCCAAGTATTTAGCTTCATCAGAGAAGACTAAGCTTGTGCCCCTGATTGAGGGATGGTCAATGTGTGGAATTTTATATTTCCTAGTGAATAGAACAAGATATATATTAGACCCCTAAAACTTTTACTATATTTGCGATCAGCATCGAAAGAAATGTCGAATTAGTCATGACAATTCGTCCGTCACAATTTTTGAAGTCCTAAAGTTTGAGCTAGAAAGCTGAAAGTTTGAACAAGTACTCTCTGGGGGCCCAAAATGATCACATGTAACTATTTTTAAAATCATCTCACTGACACGCCCTCTATTCAATGAAAATAAATGTTATGTTAGGTTAGGTTTATGACACACTTAGACCAATTTAGGTCCATTGTGATACCACGCATATTATCTACCTCAACTCTGTAGATGGGACTGGCCAACGCCACGCGGTTGTTCTCAAGCGATCCCCCATCTACGTACTAACTGCGCCCAACGTCGTTTAATTACGGTGATCTGACGAGCACCGATTACTTTACTTTTACTTTTAAATTCATTTTTTAATTGTTACTGAATATCAACTTACGTACTAGACAAAAATGATTAAATCTAACTTAAAATTAACAGGATACTTATTCTTATTTATTGGTCCTTATGCGGACGCCCTAAACTTAACTATATCTTATAATTATTGCCTTTCGGCCTAAAAACTATTTACGAACTAATCTTACATATACGTATTCGTCGAGAAAATCGAATAAAACTCGGTAGCATTATTAAGATTTTATATTTTTTATATAAAACAAACTACAAACTACCTATTCTTCTTACTTAACCTTCGCATGGACACATCTTTTTATGTACCCGAATGGACTGTGTCTACATGTGTAGATAAAAAAATACCTTACATTTATTTTGTACGAATCTGGTCTAGGAAATATATTTTTTGTTTTGTTTCTTATTTCTCATGATATGTATTTACTTTACTTCGTCGCTTCAGAGCAATTTCGAGATATATCCGGTTTGATTCGGAAATTACCAGAGCTGGTCGAATAGCATCTGACAAAGCGGCACCTATAAGGGATGTATTTGAAATGTTAAATTTCAATCTTGGACAATGTTATCGGCCTTCTGAGTCAATTACGGTAGATGAACAATTTTTCCGCTTTAGAGGACGTACTAAATTTACCGAATACATACTATCCAAGCCAGCAAAGTATGGCATAAAGCTTTGGTGGGCCTGTGATTCGCAGACAGCCTCTCCATTGAGTGGACAAATTTATACTGCTAAAATTGGTTCCAGCAGAGAAGTAAACCAGGGTGAACGAATTGTGCAGGAACTTGTTACTCCTTATAAAAATACTGGAAGAAACGTGACAATGGACAATTTTTTCACCACTCCACCATTAGCTAAGGAGCTGCTTAGTTGGAAGCTGTCTGTTGTGGAAACATTAAAAAAAAAACCGTACTTACCAGAAGAATTTAAAGCTTCAAAATGCAGAGAAATGCTGTCCACCGAATTTGGATTTTGTGAAAATGCTTTGCTTTGCTCTTACATGCCAAAAAAAGACCAACCTTCCACCAAACTAAGGCAATCTCCGAGGGACCACAAAAAAAAACCAGAGATAATCCTGTATTATAATCATACGAAAGGCGGGGTTGATACGATGGACAAAATGCTTAGCCAGTATACCACAAAACGAAGGACGCTACGTTGGCCGTTGGCTTTATTTTATAACTTGCTTGACGTATCAGAACTAGCTGCATACATAATTTATGTGAAAAATAATCCACAAGGATCAGCAAATATTGCAACAAAGAAAAGTCGCAGCATAAATTTCCTTGAAAGTCTGGGTGACAGCTTGATCATCCCGCAGATACGTAAAAGAGCACAAAACCGAAGAATAACGCGCCAAATTCGTATTCGAAGTGCCATGGATTGCATTCTAGGAGAAAATGTTGGATCTGGAACAAACATCGAAGGTTTCACCCCAGATGAGCGCAAAGTAGATCCTGCAGGTCATACGCCTCAAAAAGGGGCATGCTTCATAAGCTACAGGATCAATAAAAAGAAGAGAGATACCCGCAGAGGATGCGTTAAATGCCAAAAGCCAGTATGTTTGGAGCACAGTCTTACCCAAACAATGTGCCAAAATTGTTATATGGCCTAGCTTACAGTCTTCTTTTTATGAATAAAACGAATTAGCTGGTATATTATTTGTATTTTTTATTTAATTTCAGATGGTTATTCTATTGCTGTTCCTTCAGGCTAGATTTTTAGTCTAGGCTCTAGGCGTAACAATATTTCTTCTTGTTTCCCCCTATTTTAGCCCCTCATATGCAAAAATATCAAGAAAAATGTATGAAAAAAAATCATCTACATGTGTAGAACTGTAGATACTGTTCATATGTGCAAAAAAAACGTCGAAATGTATAAAAAGGTGAGACAATCTGAGAATTTTTTTTTAAATCTTTTGTTTTCCTACTAAGATCAAAAAGTTAGTTACTGAGTAAAATTTTCTTCGAGATAAGTTAAGTCCTAACAAAAATATTCAATAAAGAAAATTCAAATATCTACATGTGTAGATAGGGCCCATGCGAAGGTTAAACTACTTAACGTATTCTAACTATAAGTAGGGTTCTGTGCACTAATTGCCTTGGGCAACAAGTAGTCAAAATCCTAATTGCTTTCCGGGTGCCTGGCAGTCGTCAACGTGTACACGCGTTGCCGTGAGCCGACTGAAGCCTTACAGCGTCAGTCAACTCCCGGAAGCACTACCACACATTGGCGAGCCCGGCCTCTCCCAAAAACGCCCTAGCTAACTTAAACTTATAAGCTAAGAGGTAAGAGGATGTTACCTAGAGTAACGCACCGTCCTGGGAGGGCATGTTGACCCCTCCCCCCTCATCCAGCCACCAAAATTCGGCGAATTGCTTTTCCGTGCGAATTTATCCTTCTCCGACATTGCGGTACTAAAACGGAGGAGCTCATGAGCATTGGCGACGTCGTCATGGAGGAGCCGCTTATTTCTCGCGCTGCCGTAGCGATGGTATAAGACCGGAATACCATCCCTCGTCTGTACCAGCCCTTTTGCATCAATATGGATAAAAGCCTCTGGCGGGACAAAGTCAGACCGGAGCGTACTCTCTATTTACATTTCATTGGGGTAGTAAGCCCCAAAGATCAGACTATTGTCGTTGGCCATCGCCCTTGCAACGTGCCTTCCAGTTACCTTAATGAGGAAATTGTCAATCCTATTCAACTGAGCCCCATCGTATAGGACTTTGTTGGGATAGTACGAGTATTTTACAAGGTGGCGCAAAAGTCATCACCCAGTGGCGTTCACCAATCCGACTGAAAACTACATAGGATAGATGTCAAACGTCGTGGATCATTTAGAACATTGGCACTCAGAATTGCCTAAGGCCACCCAAGGGCTGAAAACCCTATCGGAAGATGCTATAATTTTTGCAAATGGCGGCAAATGTAAATTTTACTTTGACATTTGTGAAGTAAACAGATGACAACTTTTGCGCCACCTTGTATATAGTTGGATTCAGGCGTTCGGAACAACCGGAGACAGGACCTAAGACATTGTGTCTCCAAAACCCGAATCTTTTCCATATAACTAGGCGCTATATTAAACCGCAATGGACAACCATAAGCGGTGATCGGCCTTATAAGGGCCACGTACCAAATGACCTTCATTCTAGAGTCAAGTTGCCTGCTATGAAACAGTCTCCTTGTCAACGAGCACCGATTAACTCGACGTGGTATGGTCTTTGGTTGAAAATTTAAATAAAAGTCGTGTTCTTTGTATATAGGAAAAGTATTTCTTAACAATTCGCATTTATATGCATTTTTGACATAGACGTTGTTTTTCGATTTATCGCCTAAAAACGAAAATAAAAATCAAAGCAAAATATATTGACAATGTCCTTCGTAAAAAAATCGCCATTTGTTTCCACGCTCACTTTAGGCAAGTTTTGATCAAATTTCTAAATTATTGCTTTTTTCTAGAAATAGTCAGAGTTCCAAAATGGGCAAGGACTCTCAACCCAATGCCATGCCCACTTTAGGAATACGGATAGGGTATCAAACAGTTAGCTACATAAAGTTCTTTCGAAGTCAGGAGTAGTACCGATGTCTCTGAGGAAACCAGATGGCGAGTTCACAGAAGATAAGGATCAAACAGCACTATTGCTACTAGAAACTCACTTTCCTGGTAGCGCGCCTAGTACTGAGCTAGGAATCAATAGCACTTCAATCAGACCTCGAAGGGAAGCCTGGGAAAGAACATCAACCATCTGTTCCGAGTGACGACTGAAATGGGTAATAAATTCCTTTCAGCCTTTTAAATCGGCCGGAGTGGACGGCATTATACCCGCCCTACTACCAGAAGGGCAAGGTGCACTAATACCACACCTGCTAAAAATAACAACTAGCAGCCACATACCGATGCAATGGAGACGAGCAAGGGTTGTGTTTTCAAAAGCGGATAAAAAGACCCCACACAGCCAAAATCGTACAAACCCATCAGCCTTACGTCAGTTCTTCTGAAGATGACAGAAAAGGTTGTGGACAACTATTTAAGGGAAGATGTATTGAACACATCCCCCTTACATCATCGTCAGCATGCATACAGAGCGGGCAGATCAACAGAGACCGCCCTATATCAGCTGACGGAGATAATTCAAAGTGCCTTGGAAGCAAAGGAAATAGTACTGTGCGCTTTCCTAGACATAGGGAATTTCCATCTGCTGGGTACCTGGCCATGTTGGCATTACAGGCAATAAGGCAGTGGACTCTATGGTAAGAAAAGGGGCAGAGGAACCCTTCATAGGACCTGAACCGTACTGCGGGATAGGAGAACACACTCTACGCGAAGAGTTCACGAGACAGGAGGAAGAGACAAGGGCCAAAACCTTTCTCAACCTCCAAGGTCTGAGGCAAGCAAAGAAACTCTTAGGAAACTATAACCAAAAGAGATTCAAAGCTTGTATCAGCCTTAACAAAAACAACCTAAGAATCCTAACAGGCCTCCTCACGGGGCACTGCAGACTCAATGAGAACCTGAGGAAAATGGGCATATCAGAGGACGGGCTCTGCAGATTCTGCAGTGAAACCACCGAAACTCCAGACCACATACTGGAATGCTGTGGGGCACTAGCCCACAAAAGGATAAAATACTTGGGCAGGCACCAGGTAACAGACAAGGACATACAAACCATGGACCCACAGCTCATACTCAGATTCATTCAGAAAACTGGGCTGGACACTGTGCTCTAAGGAGTGTGACCTGCCAAGGATAAATCAGAGCAATATCTCGATACTCTTCACGAAAGAAGTATCTAAGTTCGCCCAAGAGAACTACATCCTATGTTTTTTCCTTTAACTCATAGTTTGTTACACACCTTAATATTGCTCGTGTGGGATACCTAAAAATAATTGATTCAATTCCCAAAACGGACATGTTTTACTCGGTGCAGGGAAATAAGTCCACGGGAACTAAGTCCACTGAGGGACTTAGTTCCCACTTAATGGGAAATAAAACCACTTTCGCGAAGTGGACTTAGTTCCCATGTTAAGTGGGAACTAAGTCCATTTTTTATGGGAACTTAGTCCACATTCAAATATAAGAAGAGGGAGCTAACATCCAACATTTAGAATTAAACAAAAAACTGTAAAGTGCAGTTAGTTATCACACTCTTTAAGCAAAGTCTTAAGCTTATCATGGTGACATAAAGCCAAGGTTTCAAAACCGTACCTCGCACCTACTCGAAATCAAACAGTGACTCCAAGCAGGGGGGTTGCAGGGGGGCAGCATGCCCCCCCCCCCATATGCATTACACTATTTATGGAATCTACTTGCGATTTCGTAACTAATCTCATAAACAGTGCAATGCATATGGGGGGGCATGCGGCCCCCCTGTAACCCCCCTGCTTGGGGTCACTGTTTGATTTGGAGTAGGTGCGAGGTCACGGTACCTATATTACTCTGTCTCAGTTAGAAGTTAATTTCTATTTTGTTAATAAAAATTGCAAAGTACCTACTTGACTCTTTAATTTTATTTGTATTCTGTCGACAGTGAGAATTTACTTCACATTAAAAGGGAACTAAAACCACTCAGAGTTTTGGGAATTTATTTCCCACCTTACTTGGGAACTATGTCCACTTCGCGAAAGTAGTTTTATTTCCCACTAATTGGGAACTAAGTCCCTCAGTGGACTTAGTTCCCGTGGACTTATTTCCCTGCAAGGTTTTACTCTATCACAGACACTATAGTTGGGGTGTATTGCTTTGATTGAAGTATTGGACCGCGTAAAATGGGCCAATGGAGTTTCAACACTAGACCCCAGAAAGCTGGTGTGGTTCACCGACGGATCAAGATGTAATCTGGAGTAGGTGCTGGTATCGTTGAACCCAACACCAAAGTGTCGGTACCTATGGGAATCTGCCCCGGGGTATTGCTGGCTGTAATCCCTCCAATAGTCATCTACGCCAGAAGAAACCTTGAAAACGGTATTAAAGGGCCATAATGCACATTTTCTCGGATAGTGAAGCTGCACTCCAAGCACTTTCATCCTATTCAATGAACTCTATGACAGTCAAGTGCTGCTACGATGCGTTGCAATCAATAGCCAGATACAACAAGGTTAGACTTTAGGGCCACTGAGGTATTGCATGCACGGATGAGCTAGCCAGGGCTTCGGACAAGAAGCTTGTTGCAGTGTCAACTGGACTACTGTTCTGGGACTGCTTGATAGTTGGAAACACCAACTCTGTCTAGCTTATTGAGATACTCCTATTTATGAGATTCTTATATTAGATAAGGCAAGTATTAGGAATCTGGTGAGCTTCTTGTAAGGCCACAGTGGCTTAATTAAATAAATATATGCTCGGAGAAAGAATGTAAGTTTTGTCTGTAGAAGGATGAATCCAAGCACAATTTTTGTGAATGCCCGGCGCAAAATTGTTTAAGAAGACTTATCTTCCACAGAGCAAAACGTTCGCCAGCACAGCCAAAAAACCTGCGGACGTGATGACTTGCAGAGTTGCAGAGTTTCTAAATGGATTGTTTGAGCCCCGGATCATCATCCGAATGGGCTAGACGAAGTTGGTGTTCCTATTTATCAATCAGTCCTCGAGTGGTAATTCAGTTGACTCTGCAATAAAGCTCTATTCCTTAGATCGCGGATTCTGAGACAGCCTTTGATTTTGCAAGACCTAAGCAGTGCACAGGAAGAAGTAAGAATAGAACGTAATAGCTAGACAACACGAAATACGAAACACCCAAGAATTCTCTGGCCCTCTGCGTGGCACTTGTCAGATCCACCTTGAAGCACAATTTTAAATCCCTACTGTGATAGGCACATAAAAAGAATTGAAAGGGTCCAAACATGTTTAAATCGTTTTGTCTTCAAAAAACTTAACCGGGATGTTAATCCGCAATCTAATTTGTCCAAATGCTTTCAAACTCTTCAAAAAATAAGAAGATATTTCCCAATAATATAAATGAAAGACTTAGAAACTTTTCAAGTCAAATGCCCGTATTTTTTAAGGCTGTCTTCAGGAGCTATTTAATTCTGTTTCACAGAAATAAAAATAAAACATAAGCTCGACTTGTTGGAAAAATCATCGGTAATATGCGTTTCCATTTCAAAACTTTGTGGTTTCGCATCGCGAAATAATTAGGCTTTGGGAGAAGATCGTATTCCATACAAGTTCTTCAATCCCGCGACAAATGAGTTCCTTAAAAAATAAGCATTGACGTATATTAACATATTCAACGTGGGCTGGATACCGTTGAGTTTTAAGAAGGAGGACTACAATGATCCAAGCATATCACAAAGGGTCTATATTGACCTAAGTGGGACGGGCGCAGGATTCTCTTGCACCGTCAACCCGGTTACCTAACCATGATCCAATCAACTACAGAAGTAATTAAGAATCCAATGGGTAATGCATATTTTTTCGGAAATTATTTAGGAGCGGCTGACAGCTTGGATAGGAACCAATGGCGTACTAAATGAATGTTGAAGCTGGGTTCGTAAGTAATGGAAAATTTTTTCGCTCTTACGAGTATTGTAAAGAAGTGCACCTCCTTGCGGGGTCAGTCACCTTGACGTGTGCACCATCATGGAACGCAAATTCGATGGTGCCGGTGCGGAGGCTTACGGCGTAAAGAGTCATCGGGCTATTCTGGTAAGGGACAGGCCGTCTGATGAGCGTCAACTAAGAACTGACCAGGACTCCACGTCCACCCCCCCCCCCTTTTCCCCTTCTCCGCTTTCTCTTTCTCTCCAATTACCCCCTATCCCCCTCCCTCAAATCCCTAAGTCCTACTTCCCCAACAAAACCCTAATCTAAAGGTAGCAAGCGCCGAGAGATGCATGGCTAAGAGGGTGCTTAGTCGTTAGTTTGCAAACTTCGGATACCAGGCGACCTCCGATTTTAAGATAACCTTCCTGTGGTTAGACGGGTAGACCACGGGCGACACAATATCCCGAATACTCGTTGGAATCAAAATTGATTCAAAACAAAAAAACCAAATAGAAAATGATGCCTCTAAGATTGCATCATCAACTAGGGATGTTTTAGAACACCCTGTCGATGACGAAACGACATCTGTCAATGGGATAGAGTCTGTAATCATCGACTCTGAAATGGGGGAACCTGAAGAGAATTTGTCTCAACTCAGTGACTCTATTTCAGAACCTAGCACCATATGCAACAGCATATTATCGGATGAAAGACATCCCGATACAGAGGACGTAACTAAGACAGTCGGCAATGTGGCACGGACTGAGTCTGAGTACGTCAGATTCACACCATCGGAACAGCGCAGATTTAGTCGCGCGCAGAAGAAGGGGAGCACCATTGAGCAGGCCCGAATCCATGCGAAACAAACGATGGTCAACAAGGGTCCCGAGGTGAAGCGAACGCGATGCGAGGATAATACCCCGCCTCAATCCGTAGCGAAGTGAAGTCGCACTGGGAAGACAACCGTCGACAAAGTCTCGTATAGCAATATAACGAGCTATGTCAGACTGGGGGTTGTACCAGTGGACATCGATCGTAATCCTCTCTCCAACGAACAAATGGGTTTGATACAAGAGAGGATTATGGACATCACGATTGAAAAACGTGACAAGGAGGTCAAACCAGCATTCCGCGGTACTACTTTCAAAGCCGGATGGCTTATGATAGTATGTGCGGACGCCATCACTGCAAAGTGGATGCAGACAACCTTCGCGAAGCTTGAGGAGAAATGCGGTTTAGAGGTGATGCTTGTGGGTGAGGAAAATTTTCCAAAACCACATGTCATCAGAGGGTTCTTCCCGCAGAGTAAAGGGGTAGCTAGCGAAAGGATCCTGGCCTTATTAGACGGCCAAAACAGAGAACTAAACACGAGAACGTGGAGAGTTCTGCAAAGATCGGATGAGAGAGACATCGCTCATATGGTCTTTGCAATCAATGACAGCTCCATGAGGAGACTTGTGGAGCTAAAGGGGATGGTCTCGTTCCGATTCGGACCGGCCAAACTCATATTAAAAAGTGCTGATAAGACGGCCAAACAGCGCCCGAAAGATTCTCAAAAGCACATCACCAAAGCTCACGGCAGCACCACAACTGATGCAATTGGGGCCAGTACCAGTACTGCCGCGAAGGCAGCAGCTTCCAGCACGGCAACAGCAGTGCTAGAAAGAGAAGCCACAAGCGCAAGACCAAGCGCAGCCGAAAAGGCTAATAGTGCGCACAGCACCGCCAAAGAAAGCCAACAACGGTTCAGGCCTAAACTAGGTATGGATCGTAAGAAGGCATGGGCGCAAGACGGACACAAAAACAAAAGTCCGAGAGGTAGACAAAGTGGTCTCCCTCAACAGGGTGTCGTACGAAGGAGAGGTGACAATAAGCCTAACAGAGTACGTAACCCTGAATTCGCACGGAAATAATGACATCCCGTCTAAGCGTGCTGCAGGCTAACCTGCACAGGGCTATGGGTGCCTCGGACACCTTTAGCCAGCGATGTGCCGAAGGGAACATCGCTATTGGTCTAATCCAGGAACCATGGGCAAACAATGGTAAGATATCTGGATTAAACTGTGAAAATAGAGAGATCATTTTCGCCAAAGGTCCTTTCAGACCACGGGCGGCCATTTCTATTAAGAAAGATATAAAATTTTCTCTCATTCCAGGTTTCACAACTAGGGACCTGGTGGCAGTTCTAATAGAATGCCACAAAGGCCGACAGCTACACAAATTTGTGTGTGCATCGGCGTACTTTGCTGGAGACACTGATGTAGTTCCTCACCTACCAGTACAGGAACTTGTCCGGTACTGTGAGGGCCAAAAAGTACACATCATAATCGGCTGCGATGCAAACGCACATAACACGATTTGGGGCAGCCGAGATACTAACAATAGAGGTGAGTCGTTATTAGAATTTTTATATAGCAACAACCTCGTTTTTCTAAACAAGGGAAATAGTCCCACTTTTAGAAATTTTATAAGAGAAGAGGTCCTAGACCTTACTATCTCATCTCCTTTTATGAAAGATATCATAGAGGGGTGGCATGTGTCTGGCGAGGCATCTCTATCGGATCATATGCACATCCGATTCGAGATAAGATGCAATGCCGAACACGCGTCAGTCCGTTATGACAACAGACTGACTAATTGGAGAACTTACCGCGAAAATCTAGCGGTCAGATCTGACATGCTGCCAGAAGCACCATCAACAACAAATGATGCAGATGCTGCGCAATGTCAAATAAATGATATTATTCTTGCCTCATTCAAAAGTAGTTGCAAGGTTAAAAGAACCGTGGTTAAAAGGTGCGTACCATGGTGGAATGATAACCTTGAGTCTATTCGAATGAGAGTGAGAAAGCTTTTTAACAAAGCCAAACGCACCGGCACATGGGAACAATATAAATCCATGCTGACCATATACAACTTAGAGTTGCGCAGATTCAAAAGAGCCTCATGGCGTGCAAACTGTGAGAAGATCGAAAAACTTCCAGAGGTGGCACGCCTCCAAAGGGCTCTGTCAAAGGATCAAGCAAAAAGCATGGGATTGTTAATCAAATCAGATGGTTCAATCACACGCGACCGGAAAGAAACGCTGAAAACTTTGCTTCAGGCTCACTTCCCAGGGTCTCACACGATGGTCATTAGAGATGACCATATAGCGGAGGTCTCAATTCCAAGAAACCTCAGCAGAATTAATAGTTTATCCGGAACACTTTTTACTCCGGATAAGTTTAAATGGGCAATTAACTCATTTAAACCATTCAAGGCATCAGGAACAGACGGTATTTTTCCAGCCCTCATTCAAAATGGAATAGAATTTTTATTACCATCCATGATTGCCTTATTTAGGTTCAGCTTCAACTGGGGGTATATACCAGTTACCTGGAGGGAGGTAAGCGTAGTATTTATACCCAAACCGGGAAACAAGCCGAGCGAATTACCTAAATCATATCGTCCGATAAGCTTGACATCGTTTTTCCTGAAAACAATGGAAAGGATTATTGACGTCCAAATTAGAGAATGCATATCAAAAAGCATGCCTCTGCACCCTCACCAATATGCGTACCAAAAGGGTAAATCCACGGAAGGCGCTCTGTTAAGACTAACTATAGAGATAAAAAACGCCAACCGTTGCAAAGAGATCGCACTTTGTGCCTTTCTGGACATAGAGGGTACTTTTGACAACACTGGATATGAATCCATACCAAATGCTTTGTACCATAGAAACATAGACAAACCAACTATTAAATGGATCAAAGCGATGCTGGAAAGTCGCAAAATAACTGCCTCGTCAGGAACGACCACGGTATCAGTAACAGCCGTAAGGGGCTGCCCACAAGGGGGAGTACTTTCACCCCTTTTGTGGTCATTGGTCATCGATGACCTGCTACACAAGATGGGCAATTTGGGCTACACTACAATTGGGTACGCCGATGATATTGTCATCATAGTCAGGGGCAAAGACTCAATTGGAGTCACATCAAAAATGAAAAATGCTCTAAAGACAGCCATAGACTGGTGCATCAAGGAAAATCTTTCCATAAATCCCAGTAAAGCCGTCATCGTTCCTTTCACTAAAAGGAGGAAATTAGACCTAGGCCTAATCACAATAAACGACACGGTCGTAGAGTACTCCGACGAAGTCAAGTATCTTGGAGTAATCCTAGACAAGAGACTTAACTGGAACTCTCACATAAATAACAAAATCACTAAAGCTAATAGAGCTTTATGGGCCTGTCGTGGCACATATGGCAGAACCTGGGGAATATCTCCAAAGATCGTCCACTGGATCTACACAGTGATGATAAGACCCATTATAACATACGCCTCCATAGTATGGTGGACAAAATCCACACAAAAGGTCGCAATAGAGAAGCTCAAAAAGGTACAACGGCTTGCGTGCCTTGGTATCTCCGCAGCCATGCGAACCTGTCCAACAGCTGCCATAGAGGCAATAACAGGAATCACACCTCTTCAAATATACATTCAAAAAGTGGCGATCCGCAGTGCAATAAGTCTAATACAGTTAAACGAGATAAGTCTTAATGATCACCCGGATCTAAAGACCCTTCTCGATGAACTGCCAGAACTTAACATGAACTGCGTGGTCACAGACCGCATTCAAAAAACACTATGCTTCAACAAACGGTTCTCCACGGAGATCCCCAAGAGAGAAGCATGGGTTAGTAATGACCCACCAAACAGCCACAACGGCATAAAGTGGTATACGGATGGTTCTAAAATGGAAACGGGGGTAGGAGCGGGAATATACGGACCAAATAAACGCTTTACGATGCCCATGGGAAGAAGTCCCAGCATATTTCAAGCAGAGCTCCACGCCATTCAAGAATGCGCTAGCCACATTAATTTATCTGGTATAAAAGGTGCAACCATCCATATATTCACGGATAGTCAAGCAGCTATAAACGCCCTTAGCTCACATACGATTTACTCCAAATCAGTCATGTACTGCTTCAACACCCTACAGGCACTCGGAACAAGTAACAAGACCAAGCAATGGTGGGTTCCGGGTCATGTCGGGGTGGAAGGTAACGAAAAGGCCGACGAACTGGCCAGAAAAGATTCGGAAACACCCTTCATAGGTCCCGAACTCTTCTGCTGCACTCCTACATCAGCAGCAACGGCAGCAATAAAAAGCTGGGAACACAGAAAATGTATCCATCTTTGGGAAAGCATCCCAGGTTTAAGACAGACCAAACGAGCCATTCGGCCTTTCAATAAAAATGCCAGCAAATGCCTAAACCTAAGCAGGCATGATATCAAAAACTTAGTAGGTTACCTAACTGGCCACCATGCTTTAAGATATCATCTACACAAAATGAAAATGGTAGACTCTCCTGAGTGCCGACTCTGTCTTGAAGAGGACGAGTCAGCTGAACACATTTTATGTGAATGTCCAGCCCTAAACGGAATTAGAAAGAAGATCTTTTTCAGGGAACAAATGTGCCCCGAGGACATAAAGAATTCTTCTACTAGTAGAATTGTCCGCTTTACACGGAAAGTGGAAACTCTACTAGTCTAAATTTTTCTGGCCCACACGGCACAAAAGATCTTTTTAGGTCGAAGTGCCCCCTATTTAATCGCCTTGGCAAGCCAGAATTAATAAAAAAAAAAAGTAAACTTAAGAGAGAAATTCGAGACTTTAAAAATCGTGAAATTTCTACATATCTTGGAAGCCTAACTGCAGATAAAAGAACAAATTACTCGCTCTGGAAAACCATGAAAGGCATTAAAAAACAAAAACGCAAGCGCCACCCATCAGGAAAATTAATGGAGAATGGTTCGAATAGTGACAAGGAAAAACCCGAAATATTTGCCGAACATCTGGAAGAAACATTTAAACCATTTGATGGTTAAGCGTTGCTCGAACTTCCTGTCCTAACCGTGTCACCTGACAATTATAGAATAAAAAGTGTATCGCTACCCGAACTACGCTTCGAAATAGAGAAACTAAAATTAAGCAAAGTTCCTGGATATGACTTAATCACAGGACAGGTTCTTAAAGAGTTACCTGGGAAAGCTTTAATTAAGTTTGCCTATCTTATAAATGCATCGTTTAGGTTATTGTACGTTCCACGACAATGAAAGGTAGCTGAAGTTATAATGGTTCCAAAACCCGGTAAACCACTAAATGACAAAAAATCATATAGGCCAATATCGCTCTTACCGATAATGTCGAAGGTATTCGAAAAACTTTTTTTTAAAGCGCCTACATCCGATTATCGAAGAACGTCGATTAATACCTGATTACCAATTCGGATTCAGGGCTAAGCATTCTACAATCGACCAGGTTTACAGAATAACCAATGTACAGTCAAAATCGCTTATAACGACATCGGTTATAACGACGTATCGGTTACAACGACCAAATTCTTAGGTCCCGAATCAGCGCCATTGTAATTCCATTGAATGACAATCGCTTATAACGACATCGCTTATAATGAAATATCGCTTACAACGACCAATTTTACCCTTTTTTTAAATTAAATATCGGTTATAACTACTAAAATCGACGCAGCTGTTGGCGCAACTGATTTTTTTTCTAGAACGGTAAACTGATTCTCTGTAGATGCGATGTATCTAAGTTCGTAGAATCTGGGATATATCACAGTTGCCGTTTGTAGACGTTATTTTTTTGCTTTTGGGTTTATTGAGTTTGTTCTACGTTGGGAAGTTTTACTCAGTGCAAATTTTTCAGTGTGACAAGTGGTTGTAGAAGTTCAATATAATTTTGTGAGGCGAAAAGTATCGGAAAATGAGTCAAAAAAGAAAAATCGGTACTATGCAATTAGATATTTCCTCTTTTTTTTTAATAAACAGTAAACGTATTTTTGTGAATGTGTATGTGTATTCTTATTATTTTATGGCTCAAAATCAAAGAAAAAATAGGGGAAAAAGCAAGTATATACATATATTGATATCGGTTATAGCGACCTATCGCTTATAACGACCAAATTCATCAGTTCCTTGAAAGTCGTGATAACCGATTTTGACTGTAATTGAAAAAGCCCTAGAGGAGAAAAAAATATGTTCTAGTGTTTTTCTCGACGTCTCTCAGACCTTTGATAAAGTATGGTATACGGGCTTCAAACATAAGCTAAGACAAGCTTTTCCGAAACAGTTATCTGATATCCTTAGTTACTACTTATCAGACAGACTCTTTCGTGTAAAACACGGAAATGGTTACTCTGATTTCAAAGAAATCGCGGCAGGAGTTCCCCAAGGAAGCGTTCTTGGACCGATTCTTTTTCTAATATACACTAGTGATATTCCGCAAGAAGAAGGCACAACAGTAGCCACGTTTGCAGACTATACAGCTAAATTAGCGGTCAGTAATACAGTTAAATCAGCAACTAATAAACTCCAACGTTCTATTGACAAAATTTGTGATTGGACAAAGACTTGGCGTATTGCTCTCAACGAGGCCAAATCAACGCAATAGAATTTTACTTATAGAAATGTAAACAACTTATCCATTTTCAATGATTCGGTACGAGTTCCGTACGCAAACGAGGCAAAATATTTGGGAATGACACTCGATGCGAAATTAAAATGGAAAGCGCACGTCAAGAAGAAACGCGAAGAGCTCGTCATTTGATGTAAACAAATGCAGTGGCTGATTGGTAGATTTTCCCAACTCAGCATGCAGAACACACTGATTTATACAAGCAAGTACTAAAATCGGTTTGGACATACGGTATACAACTTTGGGGTTGTACCAAATCCAGTAATATCAACATTCTACAAACTTTTCAAAACAAAGTGCTAAGAAAAACAGTAAATGCACTATGGTTTATCAGAAACACTGATATCCACAGAGACTTAAGTATGGCTACCGTCGAAGATGAAATAAAGCATTTTGTCCGCAAGCAACAGACACGCCTTCACGGTCATTGCAATAACACCATGCTACAAATTCGAAAAGATACTAACCTAGTGCGCCGATTACAAAGGATAAACCCATTTGAATTAGCGCAATAAGATGTAACCGCGTGCTTATGGCGGTATTAGCAGGTGCCTCCACTGGGAAGCTGCCTGCCAAACGCGTATTTTACAGTTTAAATAAAACTACTAGATAGGAATAGCCTAGTTGTAGTATGAAGGTTTCGAAGGGAGGTGGTTTTTGTTTTCTTATCATAAGTGAGATAGAGTTGCATATCAGATTTTCCACCTACCCCTATTATTCGTCGGAGCCTAGTTCTGGTTCCAAGTCTCTTGCTTTTAACCAGGATAGGTAACTCTCAGCTTGCTGAGAGTAACGTTAATATTACTATGGCTTGGGAGTAATATTAAAAACTCTATAAAAAAAAAAAAAAATTTTAGTAGGTAAATATGCCATTAAGCCGACCTTGGGGAGAGAGGTTATTTTTTTCAAGACCAAAATAGTATGGACTTATTTTCTACAATATTTAAAGCTAGAGAGGAGCCGCTACGTTTTAATTGATGTACTCAACAATGTACAATTAAATATCAAAGCGTTTGAAGTATTAGGGTGGTTAAGTACTCAAACACTCAACATAATACTCATGTATAATAAGGCACTAAGGCAGGCGTATAAAACTGTAACATTTAAGCTAGCTTTCAAGTCGTTAAGTCCTAATTACCTTACCTACTCTAGCAGGCATTCGATAATCAATTCATAGATTTGTGTAAAACGTTTGCTAAATAATATATTTCAACAAGAACACAACCGTTTTTTTTAAATGTGTAACCATTGAAATCCAATTCAACAAGCCATATATGTACCTGTCCAAAGTCCATCACTTCCCATTGCAAATTTATCAAATTTAAATATAAACTTAAGCAATCATGTGCCACCTCATAATGTGAAAAGTTCAAGGTTTTGCTCGCATGCCAAATGAAACGAAAACGGAAGGACTACAATGACAGACAGTCGAAAGATGAAAAGGAAATGCCTTTAATTATAAATCAACTCAGTACCGGATTTACTGTGAATTCGCAAAATGAACCCAAACCTGAATGAGCACCTGAGGATGAGAAATATTACGAATACGCCCCCAGGAACTTGTTTCGAATTCCTGCACTTCGCTTCTGGGAATTTTGTACCTTTTCTTGTCTTACATGAATAACGCCATGTACCGCCGTTCATAATAATAATAAACTTTCTCTGCAAATAAACATTTATCTCTCCTCACAATGTGGCAGCAACTAATTATATATATTCCAATTTAGTTTTAAGAAACACAGAGATATGAATGAATCGAAAAAGTAGTTCTTCTCATTTGAAAACGGTTGAATTTGAAAAGTTTATATAGCTAAATTTTGTGGGATTCTATAAGTTTCTCGCATACAAAATTGGTGCAGTGAACTGCATGGATTCTGTTTTTAATTAAAACAAAAGCAACAAATACACACACTAGTAGGTTGTTGGGTACTATATTCAGCAAATCACGCAGACACTACATCAGATCGCAGCAAAGAAGGCAAAGTCACAACAATACCGGAGCGTTAACCGCCTTTGGCCCCATGCATACAAGTATGCATGCTACCGCATCTGATGGGATTTCTATGTTTTTGTTCTGTTCTGGTGCATCATCTTCATCAAACAAAAACTGACGCTTGCGACCTCAAAAGAACTGTTTGTAATTATTGTTATTATTTTTGTTGTCATTTCAGTTAGTGCAGTGCATGTACTATGTTGCGGGTCGTGTTCAGAGCATGCAGTATACGTCAGACGTTGCCAAGGAATTTCGATAATGATGAAGCTACATGCAAATTATTTAGTGTAGACGATGTCGTCCCTGGTGTGACCAGAGAGAAGGAGATTCCGTGTATCTGTGAGATTTGTCTAACTTCGTAATTTGCTTACCGCCACCAATATGAAGACTATTGCAACCCTCGCATGTACTGGAGAAGGTAAAAATTAATCCTTCTCCAGTTGATGGCACATTGCACTTAAATCTCTTGTTGGGCGCCAATTAAAGCCACCGGATGAAAACGGCGCAGTAGTAGTGTATTTAGTTATTGATTGTCCATGGTATGAAGCAAATACAACAAATCTTGACCTGCAATAACGATACCACCCTTGGGTAAAACCCAACAAATGCGCAATCACCGTCTAATCATATCTCTCTTATGTTTCTAGTAGTAGGCGCTGTTGTTCAACAACGCTTGCGCTTTGTTTCCTTAACAAAATTATTTTAACACGCTACATTAAACAGTTGCTCTAAAATTTAACATTTCCATAAAATTTGTATAGAATGCGTATTTGAAATTTGAAGAAAAACATAGGGACGGGCTACAGCCCGCTTGGGCGAACTGTTGGATACCCTATTCTTATTCCTATCCCTCATAAGTGGGCGTGACAAAAGTCTAAGTATGGTTGAATTGTTAAGAACGCTCTACATATTTTGTTATATAACATTTAAAGGATTTTATCAAAAAAAACGCTCCCTAGCTCAAACTTGGGTGTTTCAATAAAATTGTTTTATTTAATTGTAGGCGTGTCAGTAGGCGGATTTAAAAAAATTAACACATGAGAATAAAGGGCCCCTAGAGAGTATATATTAAAAATTTCAGCTCCCTAGCTCAAACTTTGAATTTTCAAAAAAAAAAAAAATAATTGTGGGCGTGTCAGTGGGCGGATTTTGAAAATTTTTTATCCCGAGTAGTTTTAGTAGTCATAGATCATATATAAAAAATTTCAGCTTTCTAGCTCAAAATTCGATTTTTGCCGAAATTTTGTTTTTTTGAGTTTGTGGGCGTGTCTGTGGGCGGATTTCAAAAATTCGTAAACTTGATTATTTCGGGACCCTAGAGAGTATATGGTTAAAATTTCGGCTCTCTAGGTCCAGTTTAAAGGCCTAATTTTTGCCGACAGACGGACGGACGGACGGACATGGCTAGATCGACATTACTATCGATGCTGATCATAAATATAGTAACTTTTAGGGGTCTACGAGCAATATTAGTATGTTACAAACTATGCGTCAAAATTAATATACCCTTAGAATAGGGTATAAAAACAGCAGTGTTTATTTCAAAAGTTCTAATGTTTTTATATCCGTTAATTGGCCGCCTCGTGACTGATAGCACACGTCTTCGAGATCCAATTCAGCAATTTAAGGCCAGAACAAGTTGTTTATCATTCCACGGTAACGGTGACTGCATTGCCAGCCACATTCTCGAAGAAGAACCATCTCAAAATGATGCGCAACGAATAGGGGCTCGTGGTGGATGCATGATGGATCAATCTTGAATTCTCAGCTCCCCAAGTCAAGAGGCGGCCATCTACAGTCTGTATACACTCTTTATTAAAATAAAAACAGGATTTTTGTTTTTAATTTAAAATAGACGGTCTTAATTGGAAACCTTTTATTTCAATTCAATTCAAGGAGCTTTTTATTTTTCATAAGCGATTTAACAATATTTAAATATTTCTGCGGAGTTGTGACTTGTCTGCAGAAGATTGTATTTCTAATATATTAAAAAAGTCTAGCTTAGCTGCTCTAGCTACACAAAGTTATTTTTCACTGAAAGTTTGAATACAATACTAAATTCGTCGCCTGGATAAAATATTGTCGTAAGTGCAAAATTGAGGTTTTGAGTTTTAAATGCAGTTTTCTTATTTGAATTTTTATCTACCAAACAGTGAAATCCGTTTTTTGATATCTGTCTTAGTTTCCAAGATAATCAGCTTGCATTTTGTGGTATGTGCAGGGTTACTAACAGTTTGAGTCATTATTTGTCGTATGTGTAGCAAAAAGTTGCACATACGACAAAATAAACACATACAACACATTTTTCCATACATACATTTCCATGTTCTGCCTCTGTTTGGTAAATAATTGTCGTATGTGTTATTTTTACTACACATACGACAATATTTTACCGAAATTTCGGTAAACGTTTGTCGTATGTCCCATAAGAAAAAACACAGGCGGGTGTAATTTTAGTATTCAGTCGCAGTCAAGATGTCACAGTTGGATGAGTCCCCTGCGCCGAGTTTATCGGAAGAACTCTATGCGTTAGTATTATGATAATAATGCATGAAACACATAGATAATAGTATTTTTAATGTTTTTATTTAAATCTTTTAGGATGCACAACGAAATATTAGGGAATGAATTACTTGATCCTGATCCATTAGATGCGAGTCTCCAGCCCAGTGACCATGACTTTTCAGCAGATGATGAATACGATGATCCCACCTACGAATTGCCAACGGACAATAGAAACTCGGCCCAAAGAATTTATTTTGAGACTGCAAATGAAATGGTTTTGTCCACTCCATCTGCTAATCAAGACGAATACCGTAAGCTACCATCCAATTATAGCAGCTCATGTAAGTTTCTTAATGCTGATATTTAATACTGTATTAAAAGTTTAATTTCATATTAATTTGGTTTTGATAGCGTGTACAACACCGACAACCACACGAAAAAGAAAAAGAAACCCTTCATTATGGAAACAAAATGTGAGAAAAAATCTTCGGGAGCAGGGTCTTCCGTATGAGGGAAGTAATGGTGTTTCAAAGCCTGGTAAAACGATGGGTGAAACTTGCGTACAATCATGTTTCTATGGTTGCAGCCTTAATATTACCGACGAACAGAGACAAAACATGCATAACTATTTCTGGAGTCTAACTTCAGAAGAAAAAAAGATTTTTTATGGAAACTTTATTAAAACATAGGGACGGGCTACAGTCCGCTTGGGCGAACTGTTGGATACCCTATTCTTATTCCTATCCCTCATAAGTGGGCGTGACAAAAGTCTAAGTATGGTTGAATTGTTAAGAACGCTCTACATATTTTGTTATATAACATTTAAAGGATTTTATCAAAAAAACAACGCTCCCTAGCTCAAACTTGGGTGTTTCAATAAAATTGTTTTATTTAATTGTGGGCGTGTCAGTAGGCGGATTTAAAAAAAATTAACACATGAGAATAAATTGCCCCTAGAGAGTATATATTATAAATTTCAGCTCCCTAGCTCAAACTTTGAATTTTCAAAAAAAAAAAAAAATTAATTGTGGGCGTGTCAGTGGGCGGATTTTGAAAATATTTACACATGAGCATAAAGGGCCCATAGAGAGTATATACTATACATTTCAGCTCCCTAGCTGAAACTTTGGATTTTCAAAAATTAATATACCCTTAGAATAGGGTGTAAAAAAACTATTTTATTTATTTGTGGGCGTGTCAGTGGGCGGATTTTGAAAATTTTTTATCCCGAGCAGTTTTAGGAGTCATAGATCATATATAAAAAATTTCAGCTTTCTAGCTCAAAATTCGATTTTTTCCAAAATTTGGTTTTTTTGAGTTTGTGGGCGTGTCTGTGGGCGGATTTCAAAAATTCGTAAACTTGATTATTTCGGGACCCTAGAGAGTATATGGTTAAAATTTCAGCTCTCTAGGTCCAGTTTAAAGGCCTAATTTTTGGCTACAGACGGACGGACGGACGGACGGACGGACATGGCTAGATCGACATTACTATCGATGCTGATCATAAATATAGTAACTTTTAGGGGTCTACGGGCAATATTAAGGTATGTTACAAACTATGCGTCAAAATTAATATACCCTTAGAATAGGGTATAAAAAGTCGAAGTAAAACGAAGACGAAAGGAAAAAAGAATCGATGTTCTTCCACAAAAAAGGCAAGTTTTCATTATTGTTTTAAAGTGAGAGATCGGATCATACAAGTATGCAAAAAATATTTTTTGAACACATTAAGCATATCGGAAAGAACGGTTTACTATTTTTTTTCACAACATTACGATGCTAATGGAGAATCTACGAAAGCACAAACTTCAAAGCGTGGCAGAAAGCCTACCGAAGAAGCTCGTATTACTCTCGTGAAAGACCATATTTCGAGTTTCGCAGTTGTCGATTCACATTATTGCCGTTCAACGACTTCGAAGCAGTACTTGGAAGCACACTTGAACTTACAACGCATGTACGACTTATATAAAGTTAAAGTTGATAATCCGGTTTCAATTGATGTTTACCGCAATGTTTTTAACGGAAAGTTTAATCTTTCTTTCCATCAGCCAAAAAAAGACTTATGCGATAAGTGCTCTTTATATAAAGCGAATAAGGAAAGTTGCACAGAAGCAGAGACTGAACTGTATGAAAAGCATTTAGAGGAAAAAAGATTTACTAAAGCGGAACGGGAAAAGGATTTACAAAACATCGATGAAAATACCGCCATATTGTTGTATGATCTAGAAAACGTTTTCACATTACCCAAAATGTATGCTTCCAACTTTTATTATAAGAGAAAACTTTGTGTTTATAATCTCACCGGTACGCTTATTATAGCTGGCTTAAATAAAGTAACGTATTGTGTTATATGGAATGAGACTGTAAGCGGGCGGTCTGGAAATGATATCGCCAGTGCATTAATAAAAATTTTGAACAAAGTTGTAGAAGACCACCCCAACATAAAAAATTTTACTTTGTGGAGTGATTCGTGTGTTCCACAAAATCGAAATAGGATTACATCGACTGCCATCCTCCAATTTATTTATGACCATCAAAATTCAGTTGAAGAAGTAATACAAAAGTTTTGTGAGCCCGGGCATTCCTGTCTGCAAGAAGTTGACTGCGTGCATAGTGTCAACGAAAAATATTTGAGAAATATTGAAATACCAAGTCAAGTAACTTTAATTCGGCTCTTAAAAAAATGAATTTTCCAAACGTCACCTTAAAAATATTACAAATGACCCAAAAGGATTTTAAAAACTATTCGTTGAAGTCTGAAAACCTAGTTTTTAAACAAATCCAGTATTTTAAAAGCAAAACCCTTATTTATAATAAGAACAATACTTATAAGATGGGAACAAAGACTTCTTTCAAGGAATCATGTTACAAATACTATGACTTGTCGAAACAAATTAGAAAGCGTTTTTCCAAGCAAATAAATGTGAACATACTATGGCGGGAAGAGCTTCGCTTAGCTCCAGCTAAGAACATTGACACCAATAAAAAAAAAGATTTAAAGAGTATGATTCCTTATATGGAAAACGCTGAGGATAAAAGTTTTTATCGAGCTGTTTTAAAACTTAATGCCGATGGAGCATATTAATTAAGCTTGAAAATAATTACTGAAAATAACTTAAAGAATAAAACTTAAGTTATTATTTTCCTTTTCATTAATATAGTTTATAATGTCAACTGCGCTGTGAATTAAGTATGATTTTAATTTAAAAATAATATTAATTTTATGTCCAAACACCAAAAAAGTTGATTAAATAATTTTATATGTACATATTAGGTACTTATTTATTTTTGTGAATTGAATTCTTAAGTTTTTGTTATTCGGAGAAAAAATAAATGAATATAAAAAAATGTAAATCGAATTTTATGTTTTCTTTTAAATCGAATTGTGCTTTCATTTTGTCTTATGTAATAGACATTTATCGTTTTGAACTTGTTAATTCTTTGTCGTATGTGTTATAATTTTGTCGTATGTGTTTGGGTGACAAACAGATTTGGTGAAACCGTCACATACGACAACGGCATTTTGGGGAACATTGACTCTAATTTCTTTCTTAATTAGAATATTGATCTGATTTTAATGTTATTCTGTTAAAAACTGTTTTCAGCATAAGTCATTTAATTTTTAAGAAAATCTACCGTACGGTTTTTGAGAAAAAAAATGTTGAACTTTGATTGCGTTTTCCCAAAAGTAGTCAAATGTAACATACGACAATATTTTATCCAGGCGACGAATTGTATTCCCTGGTTCATTTAAGGAAAGTTTCTTACGCCGAAAAGCGTGACATCATCTATGCAAGTTTGCAGGTTTTTTTTTCTTTGTAAAAGGTAATCCGGGTATATCGAAGCTTCGAAATGATTTTTAGGTAACTATAAAAACCACTGTTACGTGTCTCCTTGACATGCAAATCATGAGAGCAAATTATAGAATGATGAATAAATTCAGAAGCCGGCAACTTGATCATTAACCGTGAATTCTCGCTTTGAGCTGGATGAAGAAAAAAATTAATCAAAGATGGATTGGTGCTCGACTAAAAACATGTGGGATGCCAATTATTAATGAATGACCAACAATGACCAGTTATTCAGTAAAATAGTGAAACAAACGTGTAGTGCTGTTGCTAGCTAAAACCATCACCAACTGATCATAATTTTGACTTAAATTCATCATGATATCATGATGGGTGACTGTTCCAATAGCGCTAAGCTACTAAGCTACTAAGCTAGGTGATTGGGCCTAATTAAGCCCAATGTTAATATAAGGGAAAAGGCGGTCATTACCTTTTTCGGGTATTGTCAAATCAGGTGTGCAAATAGTCAGGGGCATTTATTACGGTTTTAGGATTGTATTCGTACTTTATGTAATAGCCAATTAAAAAATTGTTTTCATTTGAAAATAAAGGAAAACCACTTCAAAATGATGTTTAAACACCGAATGAAAGGTCAAAGAGACAAAATAATGCCGAGTCATTATTCATAACATTTTTTTATCCATCGTTTCAAACAAAACTGTATTCTGTTTAATTAAACTTTATTATTTCTCTATCAATGCCTTTATTCTTTATTACTATTCTAGTGATTCACTTATTTAATACAACAATTCACTTTCACAATTAGCTAATCACTTTTAACAAACAATGAAATCTCTCTTATTAAGTATTTCCTCCTTTTCTCTATAGTTTTCCAACTGTCATCGATCGCTTTAAATCGCACTACTAAGTCCTACTAAGCTCCTGCGACACCTATCGAAAGTGCCAGAATATTGTTGACGGTTCGTTTATAGAAGGATCGAGAATAAAAGATGCTATAATTTTTCATAGCTATTCAAACTGAGCAACCGTCTGCTGTCAAATATCGAATATCTTTATATAGCCCTCGACAAAACAGCGCTGAATGTTGACTTATTGGCGCTGAATGTGGTTCGTGTCCAATCTTGCTTACAGTTTGAGCATCCATGCTAGGAAATCAGAGTATTTCAGGTCAAAAATCCTGACAACTTTTTTTATTTATAAATAAAGCTAAAATTGGTCTCGAAGCGCCCAGTCACCCATCCTAGGGCTAACGATGAAATGAATTTACCCCCAAATTTAAGGGGCCACTTCCCTAAACGGGAACACGTATTTCTGTTGTGTAAAAACAACTCAAAAAGCAATGTTCGCATAAGTATTCGCAGTCAGAAATTAGTCAAATTACAAGAGAAAGTGTTTTATAAACCTCGGGTTTAACCTAAATCTGTCAAAAAAATTTCATTGACGACAAGTTTAAATAAAAAGCGGCCAAGTGCGAGTCGGACTCACCCATGAAGGGTTCCGCGCGAATTATAATTATTATTTACTTAGGCACCTATTACAGATTTATTATTAGAAAATAATTGTTTACGGTTTACGCATAAGGTTTATGTTTATGAAATTAAATGTTTTTTTTTTATATTTGAGTTGATTGAATGAAAGGTAAATTGTGGTTTACGATTTATGACGTATTAAAAAAAAACTACGTACTAGATCTCGCTCAAACCAATTTTCGGTGGAAGTTTGCATGGTAATGTACATCATATATTTTTTTTAGTTTAATCATTCCCTTATTTTAGAAGTTACACTTTGGAAGTGTTTCTCGCGCAAACTATTCAGTTTAGAGTATGTTTCAGTTCTAAGTATGGCGAACCCCCAAAATTTATTGTTTTTTTTTCTATTTTTGTGTGAAAATCTTAATGCGGTTCACAGAATACATCTACTTACCAAGTTTCAACAGTATAGCTCTAATAGTTTCGGAAAAAAGTGGCTGTGACATTCCCGGCAGACAGACATGACGAATCTATAAGGGTTCCGTTTTTGCCATTTGGCTACAGAACCCTACCAACAGTGCTTAGGTTTGAATTCGGATTTAAGTCGAATTGAAACTCAAACCAGTTGGACAGCTTCGCATCTTGAATGGATGTAACGCTTTTCTACGCAGGGTTTAGCCCGCTCACGCAACTTCGTTGTTCCACTAAGATTATGTGCTTGTTGTCTGTTAGGCGCCTATGTAAGTTCTATTGTGCATTTTAGTATTTATTATTACCTTTAAGCAATAAACGCTTCCACTGTAATGGTTCGTGTCCAATCTTCCTTATACTTCTTAGGACATTAATCCACTATCCGCTGAAGAGGTGTTCTTTTACAATAGCAAAACCACTGCGTAAGCTTTTCTATCTGTCTTATGCTTCAGTGCTCTTTCCAAGAAGATGAAATGCAGCATTTGTCCAGCCTGTCCAAAAAAAGGTGAATCTCCTTCTCCCTCTTCCTACCAACCAATTGCACTTACGTTCCTTCTTTCAAAGGCCAAGTGGTCCCAATTTTTCACCATGGTGGTAAAAGTAAGGTCGTTGCTCTTGATATTGCAAAGGCATTTGACAGAGTTTGGCATCAAGCTCTTTTGTCGAAAATGCGTGCATTTGGAACCGATGATACTAATCATCAATGGATTAGAAACTTCATGAAACTGGAACGGCAACGAATGATAAGCTCATAAAATTCCGATCTTAACAGCATAACTCACTGGGGTATAACCAATAGAGTAGAATTTAATGTTTCTACAACGCAATGCTGTCCTGTCATTAATCCAAAACCCACAGACTCTGCCATTATCCATGAATGACACTTGCATCGCTGAAATCGAAAGACTTTCCATTGCTGGTATGTGTGTCCAACCTTCGTTGGAACGACCACATATTCGATGTTGCCAAGAACGTTGCGAAATGTCTAGGCTTCCCTAAGCGCTGCAGGATATATTTCACCACTTCTGATTTGGGTATGTACAGTTTATAAGGCATGTCCGCCCGCAACTCGAGTACATTGCTCATATCTGGTCTGGTGCACCAGTAACTTATTTGGAGCTCCTTGACAGGATTCAAAAACGCGCGATAAAATTCATTGGCGATCGAGACATCGCCAGATCGTGTGACTCTCTTAGTAATAGTCGCAATGTTTCCTGTCTCTCGTTATTTCCACCAAAAGTGCTCCAACGAAATAGCCAGTAGCATTCCACACCTAGAACATTTCACTGCAAAAACCGCCATTTAAGGAATGCTCATCCGCTCACTCGCAAGCCTGTATTCGGGCGTACAGTAAATTTCAAAGAATCTTTTTCTCAACCGTGCAATATGAATGTGAAATACTCTTCAACGCACAGTTTTCCTTCACATTATAACCTACAAACATTCAAAACCAACGTTCATCGGCATCTCTCTCTATCTTCTAACCCTAATTTCCTTAACGCCCACGCTGTTCCTTTAGTGCATGTACATTATAAAAAAAAAGAAGATTTTCCATTTTCGCTCACGTTAAGGAAAGTTTAGCCGCTGTTTCCACTTACAGAATACAGCAAGAGACACTTGTGCATGAATCCTTGATAGAAAAATTGCACATCCATGTGGATTTCAATGTAATAATTCATTCAATACTTTTTTGCAAAACGGTCACACTGCTTTCGTTAATAATATTGTAATGATGTTTTTTTTTGCCGCATACACATGTGACCAAATCCATCTTAATTAGTCTAGGATCTAGTCAGACAGGCAGACAGTCTCGGGGCGTCTTCTTATTGTGGTTTGTGTGCAAAAATGGGACAATTGCCGGAGTAATTATGTGACAACGTGCCAGCATTCTTTATCGGACTGGCGCGCGGTGGTTGCATTTTGGTCAAAACGATTTTTATAATTTTGTGCAAGTGGTGGAAGTGTTTTCATAATTAAGTATGGGGTGGGGTGCAATCTGATTGTGGCATTTTTTTCGTTTCGAAAATTAATTGGGACAATGGTTTTTGAAAGTTTCTGTTATGTTGATAATTATTTTGCAAAATATAAATAATTGTGTTGATTTGTAAATAAGCTTAAAAGACTTTTATAAATGAGCATTTGAAGAGGGCTTGTGAAATATTCAGAGAAATAGGCACAACAAAGTAAAAAGATTGCGTTTGAGAGGCAATCGGTTTCTGTAGGTGTCCCTAGATAATATGATGGACAAGAAAATGTCAACTGTTTATGTTTGATCATAATTTTAAGGGAATATTTCTGGCGTATACGGCGACAGGAAGCATTTCTCGGCAAGTTGATTCAGAAGATGTTTAAATTATTTAAATCATTTAAGGCGATTAACGCGGGATATGAAGAATTTTAAATAGAATATGGCTGTTGTTTTCCAACGGATAAAGTTGGCCTTGCCTTTTTTTCTGTCAGGATATAAGAACCTGTAACGCTTAGCAAGCATCTGAGATGCTTTCAGATAAATTTGCTTAGACTCTTAAATATTCGTCTTTTATTTAATCTCACTAGTGCTTTTTTTCTTGTTTCTAGGGCAATGGCAATTACGCCTATTTTGAAATTTGCGTGTCAAATAAAACAACAACTTATCCTGTGTATGCTTACTTTAGCGAGCAACAGTGGCGTAGGTAGCGTACTAGGGGCGGCACTATTAGGGGGCGGCAAATTGTATAATATTTGAACCATTTTATACTTTTGTCGCACCTACGACTCGGACCGATTAAAATGATTACTAATAGGCTATTCACACCAAACCATAAACGAGGTTTTGCTCGTTTTCCTCAAAACGGGCATTAAAAACACTTGTTTTCCCGTACATTTTTCATAAACGACTAGTTTTCGTAAGCCTCTAGTTGTTGATAAAACGACTTGAAAACGAGAAGCTATTCCGAGACACAAACCTTTTGAACATAGTGACACTATGATGCGTGCAAATTGACACTCTCAAAAAAAAAAAACATCTGTCACGTAGCTGTCATTGAAGCGACTGGAAACACCGCCTGAACTGACTTGCAAGGGTCCCCGTGCTTGGATTGTTTCTGACTAATATTCAATGAAAATGACTTCTATTGATGGATCGCCAGTTGTTCAATTCATATTAAATTAACTTAATCGTATCGTATATATGTATTATACGCTTTCCAAACTGTGATTTTAATGCTCATTAGTACGGATTGTCTTGTCTGTAGTGATTGTTAAATTATTGAACTTCGTGAAAAATTGTGAGTATTAAATATTTTATTTGCGTTTTGTGTTTATGTAATTGTATGTTTGACTATCTGCTATGTTGGTCAAGCTTTAATTTATTAAAATAAAAAAAATCAAAACAAAAGTACTCGTAAATTTCAGTAAATTCTTTTTTTTTTTTTAATATATTAATTATTTGTAAATAGAGAACATTTCAAATTATGTTCTACGATAGTTTCGTTTACGACTCTTAAACTTTTACTTTTATTATTTACCTATTATGTACATATATGTGTAATTTTTTTTTGTTCTAGCATCAGAAATGAAAAGAGTAAAACAAAGTGGGGCATCTTACCGTAAAAAAAGAAGAGCTAAATTGGAAAATATTAGACAAAATGAAGGGGCTTTACTTAAATACGTGAAAAGTCCTGTTCCTGAGACGTCAAACTCCAAGTTGGGCTTAAATTCACCAAAGATAACTGCTAACTTGTCTTATGAAAACGAGTTGAGACGGAAGCTGTTTTCTTCCTTAGATAGAAATTCGTAGAAATTCGTGAGCGTTTTCAGAACCTAAAGAATTTGGCGGATAAGTTTGCTTATCTAACGCCGGCTATATAACTAGATTCGGACGACACCAAATGTTATCTATACTGCGCATCTGCCGAAATTGACGAGCAGGACTTCAAGCTGGAACGACTTCGACTGCGAATTTTCATTACTGCCACAGGCAACGAAAGTAAAATAATTAATGCGGCTCACTTGAAATATTAAAATTTATTGTAAAATCCAAGCTTGATGATACTCTGCCCATATTATAATAATGCTCCGAATATTCCTCACAATTGCCATAAGCAATTCCAGCTGTGAGAGGAGTTTTTCAAAATTGAATTTTATCAAAAATTATTTAAGGTCAACAATGAGTACATAAGGCTTACAAATCTGGCTATCTTGTCTATTGAGAGGTGTGTGATGCTATAAATATTGGTAGTGCAGTAATAGACTTTGCTCTTAAAAAAGTTGACGTATAAATTGTTAGTTAAAGACAGTTTTAAGTTTTGTTTTAACTCTAACAAGTAAATTATTTTTCAATGAAAATATAAACATTAAAATAATAAATAAAGAGGAAGTTGATTAGCGTTTTGTATTATAAAATAATAATAAATAAAATAAAATAAAATAAAATAAAATAAATAAAAAAAATAAAAAAAACATAGGGACGGGCTACAGTCCGCTTGGGCGAACTGTTGGATACCCTATTCTTATTCCTATCCCTCATAAGTGGGTGTGACAAAAGTCTTTGTATGGTTGAATTGTTAACAACGCTCTACATATAATTATAATTATAACTAGAGTATAATTTAAAGGATTTTATCAAAAAAAACGAAGCTTTTGTAAAAAACGCTCCCTAGCTCAAACTTTAGTTTTTCAATAAAATGTTTTATTTAATTGTGGGCGTGTCAGTAGGCGGATTTTGAAAATATTAACACATGAGCATAAAGGGCCCCCTAGAGAGTATATATTATAAATTTCAGCACCCTAGCTCAAACTTTGGATTTGCAAAAAAAGTTGATTTTAAATTGTGGGCGTGTCAGTGGGCGGATTTTGAAAATATTTACACATGAGCTTAAAAGACCCCTAGAGAGTACATATTATAAATTTCAGCTCCCTAGCTCAAATTTTGGTTTTTCAATAAAATTGTTATATTTAATTGTGGGCGTGTCAGTGGGCGGATTTTGAAAATTATATCTCCCGAGCAGTTTTATGAGTTATAGATCATATATACAAAATTTCAGCTTTCTAGCTCAAAATTCGATTTTTTCGAAAAATTTGTTTTTTTGAGTTTGTGGGCGGATTTCGAAAATTCGTAAACTTGATTATTTCGGGACCCTAGAGAGTATATGGTTAAAATTTCAGCTCTCTAGGCCCAGTTTAAAGGCCTAATTTTTGCCGAGGGACGGACGGACATGGCTAGATCGACATTACTATCGATGCTGATCATAAATATAGTAACTTTTAGGGGTCTACGGGCAATATTAAGGTATGTTACAAACTATGCGTCTAAATTAATATACCCTTAGAATAGGGTATACATAACTTAATGTTGTTGATCGTCAAGGTATCAGTGTTCTATACCTGTTATATCAATGTAAGTGGCATACGTGTAATAAATGTGACTATTATTAAATTGTTAATCATGTATATATGACGTTTTTATTTGTAACCTATACAATACACAATGATAATTACTGTTCTTTCCGAAAAGATCTTAAGAACTACTGTATAATATAGTTTTTTTTTTTTTAAATTGAAATAACTAAAGAAGAGGGCGGTAACATTTTCTTCCGCCCCGGGCGGCAGATACCCACGCTACGCCACTGGCGAGCAATACAACCCATAGAATCCGTTGCATCCTTTGCTTTGATGGATCCATCGACTTAAACGTACTTGACGGAAGGAGTCGTCCCATATAATCCGTCGCCAACTTTGTTTGCCAAAATCATCGGTTGTAGTTAATGTGCCTTTCCTAACCTTAAATTGCCTAAATACCATTGAACGATCCAGATATCTTCTATGCCAGTACAGTACAATTATTCATTTCTCTCCAAACTCTCTCGTCCAGTGATAAAACCACCAAAAATAAACATCCCACCCTGCTAGGAGAAAAATCCTAGAAAATTGAAATCTGTCACCATCCAATGCTAATACGAGTTTAGGGTTTCAGAAGCCAAATTCTTAAAATATTGTATTGTTTTTTATGGACAATTCCTACTGAATTTCTTTCAAAGAAATAATTAAAGATAACATCAAGGAATTTATGATGTCATCAAACTAGTTTTGAAAAAAGTTTTACTGAAATAAAACACAACTAGGGACTTCTTGAAAAAAGAATCTTCAAAGTACATAAATTCTTGTTGATTTCAACAATTTGTCCTTTTTTACCTACGGCTTCATTTTTGAGCTGAAATTCCCTACAAGTAGGGATTTTTGCCTACACTTACTAATACTGCTATTCGAATGTCAAAAACATAGCTACATTTTTAAGCCATTGCAACCAATCAGCGGTCCCGCTGCACTTTCGCTTTGGCATACTGAACTGTCTGTCAATCGGCAATGACAGTTTTCTCTAATTTTTCAACGGTTTCTCTTATTTTGCAATGTAAAGTGCGATTTTTGTATTCATGATACGTAAACTGACAGAAAAGTAAAAAGTAGGGCTAATTTATCCTTCGAAGTTCATGGATCCGTTGGTTATGAGCCACCTTCGTAAAAATTCGTATATTTCTCTCCTTTGAATCAACGGATCCGATGGATTGACGGATTCTATAGGTTGGGCCATCAGCGGATATAAAACAAGCTTTCAAAATAATTTCTTTAGGTTTTTGATGGTTTGTTGCGATGAATTTTGTAGGAAATTTCAGTAATTTGACTTCCCGCCGATCACTGACACATGCAAACATGAATGTACTATACAAATCTGCACTAACACTAGCCAAGAAACTAGTTCACCAGCAATATAAATGATTGCATGTTCTCTCAAGATTCACACCATTTCGTAAGTTTTCTTCTCACGTGGATTTTCATTTCACAACTTATTTTGAATCAAACCACTCGCCAGGTTCAATGTCCATAACACAACCGATTGCCAAACGAAATGAGATTTTTGATGAGGAGTAAACTACACAAAATTACAGTATCGTTCGCATTGGGAAAATCGAAGGGCACTATCTATATCTCCCAGAAGCAATCCGCAACTCTGGATCTCTATTCCGTTTGATTCTGCACAGCACTTAACAGAAGTCCATTGTAAGCGCTCCGCACTAGCATTGACTGACGGAAATATTTGTTTGGATATGCATATATAGGGTTTTTTTTTTTTTATAGAGGTATACATTTATACAACTTCTGATAGGGGTAACTGCCAAACTAGCTGTCATACTAATAAAGTGTGTTTGACTTTTTTTTTCAGTATACTTTAGCAAATCACCATGGAAAGACTTACAACAGAACAACGTTTACTAATCGTATAAATTTATTTCCTCTGTTCGCCAAACTTAGCAAACAGCGCGTGCAACCATGACTTTGTTAAGCCGTCATGCGGGTACGTCAAATCTCTGGTCTATGCTGATAAACCAGCAACGATTGAACACTTAGAATGATTTTCTTGATTTTCTTCGTGATTCATCCGCAGTTAACCACAACGGTTTGTACTTGGTTTGTCCAATGAATGCTTCATACTTTATGGAATTCCGGGTATTTGCAGTATTTGTTTAGGTAAATATACCCATAACCTAAATAAGTTTTAAGATAGCTATATAAATTTGCAAATTTCTTATCACGGGCCGGCTGAAACTTTTATCTGAAGTTCTTCAATCAACGGAAAATACAGAAGTTTCAACTAATATCTTGGCATTATCCTACCTCATTTTGTCGTAGGACCCAACTCAAAGTCTATTTGACTGTAAATAGCTTATGCAAAATCCAAAACCTTTTTCGGATTTACAAAGATTTGGATCGGTTCACAAAATTGACTGATGACACTAATCCAATTCACTCATAGAGTTAAAGAGAAAGTGATCGGATGTTATACGGAGCACAATTAAATGCCATTGTGACTGGAATCATAGGAAGTAGGATTCACCCAGTACTGCCGTGCTATCGCAATCGATCTCTTTTCCTTACAAATGCCAGATGAACGAAAATACGTCATGTTGTGTTGAATAAGTGCATGATTCATTATGATTGCAATCAAGAGGATGGTTAAGTTGCCTTTGAGGTAGATGCTAAAGTAGTATTAATGAAAACACAATAAGTGTTTATTGATAACAATTTCTATTCTTATTTCTTGGACGCCCTTCACCCTTTACAGGAGGAGCTTTGACACGCAGACGACGTAACCTTTTCATTTCCTTTTTTAAAAACTTGATGTTCAGCACGGAATAGACCGAACCACCGAAGGTTTTTCATGGAAAGATGTGTTTCCACATGTCAAAGATACCAATTTATCACGACGTCTCCTTTATGAATGGGTTCTTCGCTTAACGGTGGCTTCTCCACATATTCGATTCGACAAAAAGTTCAAAAGACGAGTTTATTGTGACGTAAGTGACGTATTCTGTAATGAACGACTGATCTTCTTCTTCTTCCATAATGACGGTGAGGCTATGATCAGGATTTAGAGGATCATAACCGACCCACTTAACTGCATTTGTACTGGTCCGCTTTTCAAAGGGATTTTTTATTTTTCTGTAATTGATACGGTACCCTTATAGTGTTGCCACAGTGCAGGCATTTTCGTTGCTGCAAGCAGATCCCAGCAAATGATTCACTGCCTGTTTTTCGGTGCTGCTTACTACTGAACGAATAGGAGGATAGGAAAGAAGTATTTGGTGCGAAAGGGTTTTTTTTTCTCCACAGGTGGCGCCTTAATTGCTTAAGGGAGATTTGAATTGTTGTGAGTATTCAATTTTACAAAGCATAGTTCTGGTCGGGATTCGAACACACGACCTGCCAATCACTTTGCGAATACACTACCATCACACCATTGCCACGCACCATTGCCACCGCTTGTGGGGTTCGCGAGTTCGACCTCAGAAAATAACGGCAAGCTATCTTGAATCACTTCCTCACTGAGGCCAATCAAATGATGGTGTTGCTGTATTTGTGTGATCCACGATTTTTTGGGCCTGCCTCTCTTTCGCGTTTCTATGGGAACGTTGATTGATAGTGCCTTTTTGTCAGGGTTCGTGGGATCTATCCTTTGAATATGACAGTACCATTTGAGCCGATCGCGCTCCATATTTTTCGAAATAGGTTCTTTGACGTAAAGGCTTCCTCGGATCTTGGAACTTCTTACTCGATTAATCTTCGTTACTCTTACTGTCATGCGGAGCATCTTCATCTCAGCTGCCGTTAATTTGCCCTCATACTTTTTGAACGCTGCCAAACATTGTTCAGTTTGGGTGTCATTTTTTGGTCACAGAAGATGGCCGAGATTTTCCACCCTACGCTAACGCGATGCTGAATGCCGTCATCACAACTCGGTTCGCTATTGATAATAAATCCCAGATATTTGATCTTTTCGCACTTGAGAATCCCTCTTCCATTCATAGTAATGTTTGGAATAGTTCGGAGTGGATCAGAGAACAGGCAGACTAATACGATACCTATTCTCTTCGAAAACCATGCCACCCATCTCCATCGTCAGCAAAGAATTGCTGATGACATCGCTTGCGAGCTTTGCGATAGTGTGGGACTTGAATCATCCACTAAAAACACCCAGGGAAGGCATGATGTTACCATCCTTCCAGTAATCGCACCTAGTCTAAAGACTAATCAGCAATTTTGTTTTAACATTTGCTTATGTACCTATGTACTGTTTTTAGGAACTAACTTTGGTTTGTTACCTTTTTTTCTTAATTCATTATCACTTTGTTTGTGTGATTATGTTGTAAAACATATTTTTCTTTCCTAATTACCTAGTTAACTAGTTCAAATGGTTTAACTCTATGGAATCTTCTAACTAAATTGTTGTTATTAAGTAGTTGAACTACTTCTAAATTAGCATGGTTGCGAAGTCTAACTTCATGTCTTCTTGCGACCTTCCGAATCTCGTCCTCTACCATTTCATTTTTTAGATCCCTATGTAGATCAGCATTACGTATGTACCACGGCGCATGAACAATATTGCGCAATACCTTGTTTTGAAAGCATTGTATGCTTTGAAGATTTGTCTTTCTTGTGCACCCCCATAACTGGAGGCCATACACTCCGCTTCAACTGAATAAGCACAAACATTTTCTAAGCTACGTTGTCCATTTTTTCAAAACCTTGTGCCGTAATATATCATTTGATGATGCAAACTGTTTGCGTATGATGTTGACAAAATAAATCGGAAAGAATAATTCAAAAAGTACCGCTATATTTTCTCTGGTTCTCTTGCAAAGCATTCAATATTGAAAAATGCAGTTTTATTTTGCGTCAACTGAATAGACACAAAGTCATTATTTTTGCTGGTTATGAGTTTTCTGTGGAGATTGACACATTAGATCAACAGTTGAAGTACTTTTAGTGAATTTTGTTTGATTAATTGTATTTCAAAGAAAAATGGGTAGATCAAAATCTCTAAATAGTGTTGAAAGAGCTCAAATCGATTTACTAAAAGACCAAGGACCAACCGGGCGTTCCATCGCTGACAAAATTGGACGAAGTTCTAGTGTGGTCTATTCTTATTTAAGAAGCAAAGATTCGCACGGAAAAAACACGAAAGGAGGTCAAAAAACGGCAAAAACAGCGGTTGATCGAAGAGCAATTTTAAGATGTGATTAAGAAACCATCATTTAACGAGAAACGGAAGTGTATGCGCTTAGAATTATCTAGGCTCCATATGAGTCTTAAAAATGAATGCCGTCACGTAGCTTTTTCGGATGAAAATAAGTTTAATTTTGATGGCCCTGATGGGTTTAATTATTACTTCCACGAAGTGAGGAAAGAAGAACGATTTTTAGCGCGGCATCATAGTCGAGAAGGTGGTGTTATGGTATGGGGAGCAGTTAGCTACTATTGCACTATTGAGCTTGAAGTTAAAAACCTCAAAAATTACTACATTAAGTTATAAAGGAATTTTAAAAAGAAATTTTCCTAAATTTGCAGGCATTTTTTGACCCATAAACTGAACTTTTGAGCAGGGCAACGCCCCCATCCACTCGGCGCGCATAGTACAAAATTGGATAGAGGAGCAGAATGTGGAATTGCTTCAATGGCCGCCGTACTCAACGGACCTGAACCTTATAGAAAACGTTTGGGGATGGTTAGTACGAAAAGTTTATGAGTCTGGCCGTCAGTTTGAGGACAGAGAATCCATTATTGCAGCCATTAAACTGGCCTGGAGGGAAATTTCGCTAAACTACATAAGAGGTTGTACGATTCCATGCCGGATCGAATTTACGAAAATATTACGAATAAAGGCGGCAGTACCCGCTACTAAAATTAACCAATAACAAACTTTTTTAAGAAAAACTTGTTTCATTTAATCCCAATAACTTTTATTTCCAATTTCAATATTGTGTCTATTCAGTTGACGCAAAATAAAACTGCATTTTTCCATATTAAATGCTTTGCAAGGGAACCAGGAAAAAAATAGCGGTACTTTTTGAAATATTCTTTCCGATTTATTTTGTCAACATCTTACTCAAACAGTTTGCATCATCAATGATATATTACGGCACAAGGTTTTGAAAAAATGGACAACGCAGCTTAGGAAATGTTTGTGCTTATTCAGTTGAAGCGAAGTGTATGTCCAAATTGGTTTTAATACTTGCTTGTAGAGAAGCAGTTTGTTGTAGATTGAGAGGCATGAATTCCTCCCTATGAGCCAATACATTTTATTGTATCGTATATTTAGTTCATCTCGTTTTTTTTGACATGTGTTCTCCAATGCAACTTTGCGTCCAAAGTCAAGCCTAAATATTTAGCTGAGTTCGAATGCAGAACTACTTTATTATTTATGTACACAGGTATGTGTTGTACGTTTTTATTCGTAAAGTTAATATGAACCGACTTTAGTTTATTTAATTTTATTTGCCATTTTTTGGTCCATTTGGATATATCATTTACTGTCCTTTGCAGTTTTTCTGTAACTTCCTGTGTGGTTTTTCCTACTGCAAGTACAGCAGTATCGTCTGCAAAAGTGGCAACAGTAGTTTCGTCATTTTGTGGTAGGTCGTTCGTGTATAGGAGGAACAGTACTGGTCCCAACACAATACCTTGCGGTACTCCAGCTTTGATGTGTTTCAATTCGGAGTACTCATTCTCTTGCTTAATTCTAAATAATCGTTGCATTATATACGACTCTAGTATTTCATGGTACTCTTTTGGAAGATATTTTTGTAGCTTACGGATTAATCCTTTGTGCCAGACTTTATCAAAAGCCTGTGTTACATCAAGGAAGATGGCAGAGCATATTTGTTTTTCTTCTAAACCTTTTTCTATTATATCAGTTATTCTGTGGACCTGATCTATTGTTGAGTATTTATTTCTGAATCCAAACTGATGGTTTGGGATCAGTGTCTTTTCTTCTAGAATCGGATGGAGTCGTTTTAGGAGCATTTTTTCGAATAGCTTTGACAGGATTGGCAGCAATGATATCGGCCGATATGACGTTACTTCACTGGGCAATTTTCCCGGCTTAGGTACCATGATAACTTCCGCAACCTTCCGCATGCGCGGAACACAGTCTGAACGCAGCATTTATTATCTGTGCTATTTTTTTCATACCTTTCTTAGGCAGTTTTTTCAGAACTTCACCCGTTATTAGATCAAATCCCGGGGCTTTTTTCGGGTTGATCTTTTCTTTTATTTCTTTGCCTATTTCCCTAGAGGTTACTGCTGGAATCGATCTCTCGTCTTCGCACATTTCTTCCGTTTGTTGGGAAATATCATTATGGTCGTATGGCTTGAAAACGTTTTCAAGATGTTCCGCAAATAGATCCGCCTTTTGTTTGTTTGTTTTAGCCCAGTTATCACTGCTGTTTTTCACTGGCGGAATGTATGCCGTTGGTCTTTTAATTTTTTTTGTAGCCTTCCACAGTGAGTGCTCTGTACTAGCATCGTTTGTCAGATTTGTAAGGTATCTTTCCACCGATGCGTTTTTAAATTCTGCTATCCTTTTTCTGAGCTTATTGTTTAAGCTATTAAGTCTACTTTTATCACTTGGAGCTCTTGACAGTTGCCATCGCTTGCGAGCTCGTCTCTTTTCTGATATAATATCGCAAATTTCGTTGGGATACACGTTTCTTTTTACTTTGCTATTTAATTCAGGCGTTGCAGCCCATGCAGCCTTTTGTATAGCTAGGGTGAAGGACTGTACTTCACTTTCTAATTGCTCTAGTGTATTAATTGTTGTGGATAGTTCGATGCGTTCATCTATTAAATATCTGAAATATGTCCAGTCAGTTAGTTTGTTTACTAGACGTGGGTTGTGTTCCTTCATTATAATTTTATTGCCAAGTGTTAGCAGCACAGATGAGTGATCTGAGTAAAGATCTGGCCCTTCCTTAACTTGGGTAGTATTTGAGGAAATATTCTTAGTTAAGAAGAAGTCGACAACATCCGGGATATTGTTCCTATCTGTGGGCCAGTAAGTAGGATTTCCCATTGAATGGTAGTTAACATTGTTTTTTTTTAATATATTCAAGGAGTTCTCTTCCTCTTGTATTTGTGAATCTTGATCCCCAAGATATATTCTTAGCGTTGAAATCTCCGCCTATTATGAATTTATTTCCGAATTTACGGAAGAGGCTTTCACAATTTATTTTGTTTCAGCCTGTAGCTAGGAGAACAATATGCCGCTGCTACCGTTATCTGGCTGCTACTTGTTTTTATGTTTACGGATTTCAATCAATAGCCCATAATAGAAGGATGTGGACGGAAAAACTGTCTGTATTAAAATTATCGAAGACGGCTTACTTGTATTATTCACATAACATTTAAGACCGATTATTTTTTTGCTGCAACTACAATTTAATTTTAATTTTATGAAATATGAAGACTTTTTATAACTTTTCCAATTAAATTTATAAATTTTATAATTCTAAAATGCATACGCTACCACATTTAAAGACGCTTTTTAGCCGACCGCAAAGATTTATTGATAATTCTGAAGTGGCATACATATATCACTTAAGTGGTTTTCTTAACAAACATTTTCGAATTTCTAGGCTTATAACCGCCATTTTGAAAAATACTTGAGCACTCGTACTCTTATAAGAGGCTTCTGATGAGATTACAACTCTTTGAGAGTTGAAGTTTCGACACAAGAGTCCAAATACTATAGTCTTATCTGGGGTGTAAAAGTGTTGGGAACCCTTGTAGTTTAATACTCTTATGATAAGAGTTTACGTTGGGAGAGTCTTCAAGAGTCTTATGAGAGTCTTATTAAGGCTTTTTCCAAGTTTTTGGAGACAAGCTCTCAAGTGTTTGTTAATTGAGATGTAAAAGTTACCGACCGCCCCATTTGAGATAATGTATGTTTACAAATTCTAAAAAAGCTATCGTGCAGCGAGGTTTAGTTTTTCCACAACTCACAGACTTATTTTCCATGCACTCGAAGAATTAAGTCGACGTGGAGTTCTAGGAACTATTTGAAATGAGTTTGGCCGAATGATAAAATAACTGTGCTACTAAAAATTCCGCTCATAAAATCTGAGCTAACAGAATATTTCAATTTTTTAAATTTATTTAAGGAAAGCCCATCAAAAGTCCTCGAACTTTCCTCTTAGCCCTCGACCACTGCAAAGTGGCTTACTTAAACTTTAAGAGCAATACAATTTGAAAATGAAATCCTTAAAGATTACTTCAATTCGCGAACCGTAAAACTACTTTCAACAAATTTTTTTTTTAAATCTTCGTCCTTCAAGCACACTACTGACAGAGAAAAAAAAGAAAATATAAAAAAATCTCCTTTTCATCGACACACAACAAGAAAGATAAAATCCGCCAGTTGCCTTTCTTTAAATAGCAGAAAATTTCCTCTTTACAACCTCAACGCTCACACTTGGATCGTTTGCTTCCTAAATCCAAGCACGCTTCGTCTGTGTGTGGTTGTTGGTAGGGTAGATGTGTCAGTTGTCAGACATTCATCTCACTTCGAGGCAGTGAAATCGCTTTTGTCACTTCTATCTCATACTTCTCATCGTGTCCTCGGTTCCTCTAGTAGGAATCCTTAAAGCCAATTTTCCTGTGAAAAATATATCAGTTTAATTTTGTAGTTTTAGTTTGTACTCAATGTAGGCGTACATATCCTTGGGAAACGAATGATGGTGGAGAACAACAACACTATTTGCAATGTGCTCTCAAATAAGCTGTATACTCATACCCAAACGAAGAAAAAACTAAAACACACGCAAAGAACGTGACACAGAGTTCTTATTAATTATTCATTGCAAGACAATCCGCACTCTTGGAATTTTTATTAGAAGTGCTGGTGACTGTTGCTGCGTTGGTTTTGTTGCCCTACAAAAGTGAACATAACAACGCATTTTTCACTTGAAGGACCTTGCTCTCACTGGATTATGTTAAATAGCTCCATTGTTGGTCCTTTTTGCCAAGGACTCTTTAAGCTTGCCCTGAAGCGTACAAATTAAGTGACAGGAATTAATGTACTGCAATCAGGGCTACCAAAGTTAAGTGGTGAAATGAAAATAATCGCTGGCCTATTCAGCATCAGCATACCCAACCCATTCTAGTTAACTGCTGTCAAATGCATATTATAAGGTTAAAATTCCATACCCAGACTAACACAAATGTACGCAGGTAATCAGATAATGCAAATATCAACATTTGACATTAATGTCCAAACATGTTATCAACGACCCAGGAGCAAGCGAGTAAAAAAGAGGATAAACTTAATCTGTTTGCATTTTAAATGAATAGTTAAACGGAAAATGTCTGCCGGAAGTCGTGGCCTGGATGATGGAAAAAATAAAATTGAGATGGAATAGCGTGAAATAGTAGCACGTTATGAATGGACACAGAACCCGACCAAAGACTATGTCGTCGGCGAGGTTAAATTATGATGTTCATGCTCTGATTTCTCTGCCATTGTAAGTGCACGGTTTTCGTTCGAAATTCCCAGACAGATATGAGAGCGCATCCTTCCTTGGGTGTTGACTGTTGAGTTAAATTTTTATTAATTTATGTCTGCCATCATTTCATTATTGTTTGAGAAAAGAGAAAGCATATGTTCAGAACAATAGATCAAGACAATGGAAGAGTAAATATTAAAGCCGTCTTATAGGGACAAAGTGACCATACACGGATATTTTGTTTGCGTCGCGAGAAGCAAAGAGGATTAAGCTCTGAATAAATAAAATTTCCCTTTTGGCCGGACATTTGAGGACTTTTATACTTAAGGAGATTTTAATGGAGTATCATTTTTGAGATATTGACTATTTACAGCTTTGTAAACGAGAATAGTTCTTTTGTTTTGTATTTGAAAAGAAACTCGACATAGATTTAGATTTTTTTTCATTTCATACATTTACGGTATATATCTTTACATACAGTTCAGAGGTGGACAGAGCAACCAACAGGAAATTAAGCAACCACAGCTCAAGCAGGCCCCTTAGGTTAGGTTAGGTTTATGTGGCTGTCGGCAGAAGCCGTCACACTTAGACCAATTTAGGTCCATTGTGATACCACGTTTATTATCTACCTCAACTCTGTAGATGGGACTGGCCAACGACACGCGGTTGTTCTCAAACGATCCCCCATCTACGTACTTACCGCGCCCAACGTCGTTTAATTACGGTGGACGTGGTATGGTCGTTGGTTGAAGCAGGCCCCTTAATCACAGAAACGTCTTCAAAGCGGAGGTTGTAGCAAAGCAATTGCGGAAGCGGCCTATGAGGTAGCAAGAATAGCAATAGCACGTATTGATATTACCATATGCATTGATAGCCAGGCAGCCACAATTTCCGCTACTGAAATAAGATCCAAGCTAGAATAATTATACCCTATTCTAAGGGTATATTAATTTTGACGCATAGTTTGTAACATACTAATATTGCTCGTAGACCCCTAAAAGTTACTATATTTATGATCAGCATCGATAGTAATGTCGATCTAGCCATGTCCGTCCGCCCGTCCGTCCGTCGGCAAAAATTAGGCCTTTAAACTGGACCTAGAGAGCTGAAATTTTAACCATATACTCTCTAGGGCCCCGAAATAATCAAGTTTACGAATTTTTGAAATCCGCCCACAGACACGCCCACAAACTCAAAAAAACAAAATTTTGGAAAAAATCGAATTTTGAGCTAGAAAGCTGAAATTATTATTTTATATGTGATCTATGACTCCTAAAACTGCACGGGATACAAATTTTTCAAAATCCGCCCACTGACACGCCCACAAATAAATAAAACAATTTTTTTGAAAATTCAAAGTTTGAGCTAGGGAGCTGAAACTTATAATATATACTCTCTATGGGCCCTTTATGCTCATGTGTAAATATTTTCAAAATCCGCCCACTGACACGCCCACAATTAATTTTTTTTTTTGAAATTTGAAAAATATATACTCTCTATGGGCCCTTTATGCTCATGTGTTAATTTTTTTTAAATCCGCCTACTGACACGCCCACAATTAAATAAAACAATTTTATTGAAATACCCAAGTTTGAGCTAGGGAGCTTTTTTTTTGATAAAATCCTTTAAATGTTATATATGAAAATATGTAGAGCGTTGTTAACAATTCAACCATACTTGGACTTTTGTCACGCCCACTTATAAGGGATAGGAATAAGAATAGGGTATCCAACAGTTCGCCCAAGCGGACTGTAGCCAGTCCCTATGTTTTTAATAATATAACGGACCTCTACTAGGTTACTGTATACTGCGACATAGAATGCAATAAGTCTAAAGGACTGAAAATATCGGTGAATGAGTGAAGTATCTACAAGATCCGAATTAAAGCGAATAAAAGGTATACGTCATTAATTACCAATGATATTATGGAAGCTCTTGACAGAGTATGATAGAAACTAAATCATTAAATTATGGGCGCAGTGGCTAAACTTGTATGTGTTGGACTACTGAGCGAGGGGTCTTAGGTTCAAATTACGCCATGGTAACACCAAACGTTTTTTTCTACTGCCCCATCTCTTGTGAAAGTTTGACAAACATCCCAGAGCATCAATTGTCCTGAGAAGCTTCTTAAATTTGAAGTTCGGAGTCGGCGTAAAGTTCTAGGTACCTTCCATTCATGCCAAAAATATAACTTTGCACACACAAATGGTTGAAGAAGTGGAAATTAGGGCGTTGCTGGCCAATTAATGCCTTACATTTATTTATTTTTACAAACTTTTAGTGCTTTCATTGGGCATAACTTTTTTTAGGAATCTCACAATAAAAATAATTTCAAGGGTGATCCCATTCGTAGGGTCTGCGGTAACGAAGTATCTTACGGGGATAGGTACAACTCACTTTCTCTGCCACCTCACATAGTCTCTGTCACTTGACGAACAGAACAGTTCGAAGCTGTTTTGTACAAGATATTCAAGAACTTTCCGATATCGCACTATCAAATCTTTATAGATTTTTGAGAAAATTAATTTTTTTTTTCACGTGAGGATCTATGAGAACCGGCGGCGCATGCTTAATTTAATATAATTTTTAATTTTGGTGGGGCATAAGTCCCCATTTATTTGGCTTAATACAAGCTAGTAATATGCCCTAAAAAATAATTAAAACTAATCTAAAGCTAGGGTTTAAGATTGGTGCAGAAGATCAAGTTTAAGGCAGGGAGTACTGCGATTGAAATCAAAGGCGGTGAGGTTTGCGTTAACCTTCCGCATCATGCGGGAGATTGGTTCATTGGAGCCATAGGACGTGCTGTGGGGCGGAAGATAGAAGAGACGAGGGAATCGTAAATAACGAGGGTTAGTTTGAAGGGAATATACTTATAAAGTGACGCGCAGTCAACGGAGCCAGAGAGGAGTCGATGAATGAAGACTATGTCTGCAGCGTCTCTGCGTTCCTCAAGGCTATTCATGTTAATGAGTTTAAAACGGTAAAGATAGGGAGGTAAGGTTAAAGGATCGTTCCAGCGTAAACCACGAAGAGCGAATCGACAAAAGCGACGTTGGATGCTCTCGATTCTGGACACATAGACTTGGTGAAAAGGGGACCATACTTGGCTGGCGTACTCAAGAAGCGGGCGAACAAGGGACCACCGTTTAACGAAGCCAAGTGATGAATTGACATTAAGAATTATCTCCTATCTATATTATCCCCATCGCACAGAATGCCAAGGTCGCGAAGAGATTCACCAAGGGATATAGGTTTACCATGGGGAAGATAAACGCGGGGAGTGGACTTGTTTAACTTGCGTGAAAAGGTAATAGACTGGCATTTGGCGATATTGAGCTCGAAGCTGTTTTTGATGTACCAGGTGGACAAAGTATCTAGATATTGTTGTAGAAGACAAGAGTCTTGTGGTGAAGGTATGGGCATATAAAAACTTAGTATCATCAGCGTAGAGCGAAAGGACGGAATGTTTAATGATCCGATCAAGTTCGTTTATCGGTAGGATGAATAGAAGGGGGCCTAGATGACTCCTTTGTGGAACCCCAGAGGTGGTCAAAAAAGGCGTCGATAAGATGGACCTGAAGCGGACACTATAAAAACTTTTTCCAGGTAGGACGATATCCGTTTTAACAATATGGGTTCAAAGCCGAGTTTAAAAAGGGTTAATTTGTGAGATATCTTATCAAACGCCTTAATGAAGTCTGTTGCAAAAACGTCGAATTCGTTGAAGCTTTCCAGGGTTGAGAGGGCGGAGCACACAAATTCCACAAGGTTTTTAGTAGTTGATCTGCCTTTAAGAAAGCCATGTTGGTTTTGGAAGATAAGAGATTTATAGTGAAATCTAAGGTCTTCGTACACGATACTTTCGAAGAGCTTGGGTATATGTGAGAGTTTAGCTATAGGGCGGTAGTTGGTTATTTCGCTCTTCAGTCCTTTTTTGTGTATCGGGGTTATAAATAAGCACTTCCAATTCTGAGGGAATTCTCCCTGGGATAATGAAAGTCGGAAAAGGTGAGAAAGGGGGAGGGAAATATTGGAGCTGCATTTCTTAAGAAATATAGCGGGAAGACCATATGGCCCAGGTGAGAACTCGTCATTGAGTTTTTGAAGCTTGTTTTCAAATTCTGCAGGGTCGAAGGTATGAGAAAGAAAGGGACCAAAGGAGAAATTAAGTAGATAATTAAAGTAAGAGGGATCAGGTACGTAAGAGCTGTCGGGATGCGGGGTAACCGTCAGATTTTTTTTTGTAGTTAACAAATCGGAAAAAGGACTTAGGGTCGGTAATAAGATTGGCTTGTGCCTTATTAAGATTTTGCTGGTAGAAAGAGTTATAAAGCTGGGTAAACTGAAGATATGAGCCGAGATAAATAGAGTAATTAGAGAGGGAATTATTTCGAAGGAAAAATGCCCATAGTTATCTCTTGTTACGTAAAGACCGAAGTTTGCGGTTATACCACGCGGGTGATGAAAAAGATGTCTTATGACGAGAGAAGGGAACATAAAAAGAAATGGAATTAAATAATTCAGTGTAAAAAACGGACAGGGCATCATTTAGAGAGAGGTTGGCAAAGTCAAAAGAGGCGCTGCTTAGATAGGAGTTAATTTTGAGGAAATTCGCTTCGTGAAGAAGAGGGGAGATTTGTCGCGGGCAGGGGCTGTTGGAGAGTCATGGAAAAAAGAAAGATGAATTATTAAAATAGCGAAAAAATGCTGAGTGAGAAATACAGATCCAATGCCATAATAAATTCGGCTGATTCCTATCACCGAAGTGCAGCACAATGGGTTAGCACGGAAATAAGTGTACTGAAGTAAAGGATGCGCTGCTTCACCAACCCTGGTAAAATAGCATTCATCATAGTTTTCCATAGTTTTGTGATTTATAAATTCTTCCGATTTGTCATTTACATTGTTTTAAAATGTAAAAAATAATTTTGGTAAGATCCGGCAACCTTAATTAAAGAGTAATTGACAATCATACTCTTCGTGTTAACTCTCATTGTACACCCATGTATTGCATAACAAAATAGCTGGTTTGGCATTGTCTGAAATACAAGTTAACTTCAGTTCCGATTTAACGGAGTTCAGCCTACCTGTAACAACTTAGTGTTATTAATCTTTCCCCAGCACGGTCTAACCTTCTATGTATTTAGTACCTAACGTAGTCTACCAAATTTAACCTCAATGCGACCAATGTTCCAATCCGGAATTCAATTTCATCTGGCCTAAATTCCAAATCCGTAGGCAATTAAACCACTACTGTTTCGTTACTAGAAGCACAAATCTGGATAGGCACTCAACTTATAATGAGGTCTATGCATTGTCAGATTCCATCACAAGAATTGTGACGCTTCTCCATCCTACTGAAATCGTCATTGCGGGCGTTTTCAATATACACAATTCAAGTTGTCTTCGACATCATGGTCAGACAACACCCGAAGGAAGATACGCTAAGATCTTTGCTGAGGTAAATAGTCTAAATGAGTTTGTAAATGATCCGATACGAATACCGGACATTATCAGTCAAACCGACAACACACTCGGCTTGTTTCTTACCTCTCACCCGGAAAAATACGCTATAAACGTATTACGGCCTCTAGGTTTATCAGACCATTGTGTCATATCAGCGAATTTCCCATATTCACATCAGATAGTTAAAGAACAAACTCCCAAAAGAGTCGTACGGCAGCTGGGAAAAACTAAACGGTTTCTTTAAGAGTTTTAATTGGTAGCTGTGCTTCCTCGACAGCGACGTGGATGCTGCTGCTGATATGATAACAAACATAATTTTACTGTTTATAAAATGCTTTATAAACCAGATAAAAAGTGTCAACCCTAAGGTAAATGCGAGGTGAGACTCAAGCTGCAAAGAGGCTATCATGTTACAGGAGGTAAGCTTTCGGTCATATAATGCTAACCAATCTGAGGAAAATCGAAAAAAGTTCAAACATGCCAGAAATGACAGAAATGCCACATAAATCGTGTGAAATACAACCGAAAGTCGAGGCCAATAATACTACGAAGTTCCACGGGTAGTAAAAACTGTTGGTCGTTTGTTAAATTCGTCATGCATCCCGAGACTCATTTATAATGATATTCCAGCTCTCAGTACTTAAGATAAAGTCAATCTGCTTGCACCTCAATTTGCAGCTAGCTCAATATTCCATTGGACCAATCCATTTTCACACTGGCATACACAAATTCGCTGGTCCAGATGGTATTTACCCTATCATTCTGAAGAAGTGTTTGTCTACGCTGGCAAAACCACTGCGTAAGCTTTTCTATCTGTCCTATTCTTCAGAGCTCTTACAGAAAAGACGGAAAACAGCAGTTTCCCTGCCTTTCCAAAAACAGGGCGAATCTTCTTCTCCTTCTTCCTACCAATTACACTTATGTCCCTTCTTTCAAAGGTCATGGAAACGCTGATTAACCGCCAGCTTATGAAATATCTTGAATTCCGGGAACATCTAAATGACCGGCAGTACGGCTTTCACAGCAACAGGTCCACTGGTGATTTGATGACTTATCTAACCGAAAAAAGGATCCAATCACTTCACCAGGGTGGTGAACGTAAGATAGTTGCGTTTGATATTTCAAAGGCAGTTGACAGAGTGTGGCATCAAGCTATCTTGTCGAAACTGCGTGCCTTTGGAATCGATGATACTCTTCTTCAGTAGATTAGAAATTACCTTTCGGCCCGTTCAATTCAGGTGTGTAAATGCCGGTGTTCCCCAAGGCTCTATTTTGTCCCCGACTCTCTTTACCATTTTTATAAAAGATCTCCTGTCTGTTACTTCTAATCCAATCCATTCCTGGTTCTTCGGGTGTGGAACTGAAACGGAAAACTCCGATCTTGACAGCATAGTTCAATGAGATACAACCAATAGGGTGGAATTTAATGCTTCTAAAACACACTGCTGTCTTCTGTCATTAAAGCAAAACCCACACACCCTACCATTATCAAAGAATGGCACTTGCATCGCTGGAACGAAAAGACTTTCCATTCTCAGTTGTGTGTTAAACAACCTTCGTTGGAGTCGGAGTGACCACATATTCGATGTCGGCAAGAACGCAGCGAAATGCAGATGCAAGAAATATTTCACCTCTTCTGATCTGATTACAATTATTTATAAAACTTGTATTTGCCCTAAACTTAAATAATAGCTACTCACAGAACTCAAAAACGCGTGATAAAACTTATAGGCAATCGAGATATAGCGAAATCGATTGACACTCTTAGTCATTGTCCCAATGTCTCCTACCTATCGCTGTTTTATCGATATTTCCACCACAAGTGCTCAACACTGCACTCCACCGTTCAAACGCTTCAACCGTAATTCCCGCCATGCCATGAATGCACATCAGTTCACTCAAGCACCTTTTTCGGACGTACAGTGAAATACAAGGAATCTTTCCTTAGCCGTTCGACACGAAAGTGGAATGCTGTTCCACGCTCCTTTTTCTATCGATTATTATCTGCAAAAATTTAAAGTGCATCAGTTTTTCTTCTGTCATTCTTATCCCCATTTCCTTAAGCCCCAACTATGTGACTATATAAACATACCCACATTATTAGGGTACTAAAAATCCCTTTTGTGGGCGCAAATTGTAAAATAATCTCTATACTCTTTGCCTGCATTTCATTATGCATCGTCTCGTACTTTTTATACCGTGTTTGCTTGTCGTCTACTTTATAAACTACCTCAGTTCCTTAGAGAAAAGAGATACGCTCACTAAATATGTTTTTGGCATAGTTAAAAAACCAACGACCTTACCACGTCGATTTAATCGGTTCTCGTCCGATCACCGTAATTAAACGGCGTTGGGCGCGGTTAGTACGCAGATGGGGGACCGTTTAAGAACAACCGCGTGTCGTTGGCCAGTCCCATCTACAGAGTTGAGGTAGATAATACATACGTGGTATCACAATGAACCTAAATTGGTCTAAGTGTGTCGGCTTTTGTCGGCAGCCACCTAAACCTAACCTACATAGTTAAAAAATTAGATACATATTACATATATAGATTCAAATTTGATGACGTAGAAACTCTCTTAAATGTACAGTCCGAAATTATTAAGTGGTAGTTTTAAACCTATTTTAATTTAAGAGAGTTTATTTTCTCGTTTTATCTATTTATTAGTATTTTTCTGTGTTAAATTATAATATTTTGCATATATTATTATGCATTTATTGCATATTATAACCTTATCTAAGGGTTTACGAGGGTGGCGACGGTGTAGAGGTTAGTGTGTTGGCTTGTGACCCATGCGGTGCATTTTCAATCCCCATAGGGAACAACAACATACGCCACCCATTCACATGCCTCTACACCAAAAGGAGGATTTCTGCCTGGTAGTACAGTGGACCGTTACCGAGTCTGAGTGCTCTGGGATTTCGATTTCCTTTTTTTTTTTATAAAAAAAAAGGGTTTACATAACTTAAGCAAATTTGATTGTTGTTTAGACAACATTTACCGCACCAAAAAAAGAATCTAGTTCGCAATAATGGACAAATACACGCAGTCAATGACAAAGAAAAAGGTGACAAATGATCCACATTTAAAAACGCCGCAGCGTTAAACAAGGGCAGTGAGGGAACAGTATCGAGCCAGGAGAAATGAGAAGAAAAAGATCCTGCGTCTCCCAGCTTAAGGAAATGGAAGTGTCTCGCTATCGAAACAACAACGGGACATTAAATAAGTAGCTAAGCAACTGGTTTTAAGACTGGAGCGCATGCTCTTCGAAACAGCAACGAGAACCTAGTCACCAAAGCGCAGGGAATAGTAGATGTGATTACGCAGCATTTCCAACAGCTACTAAATGAGCATGTAGGTGATAAGGCAAGAAGAGAACCCACGTACTGTCAACTTAAAACCTATTTTACGGCTCAGTATAGAAGTGGTCGGCTTAGCTATAAAAAAATCGTAATAACAACAAGGCCGACTGCTATGATGGCTTACCAGCGGAGCTTTTCAAATACGGGATTGATATTTTGGTAAGGCACATGCACCAAATCATCAACCGAATTTCGGCAAGAAGATGCGCTGTCATTTGACTTCTTCAGTCTTGTTCTAGAGAAAATAGTGCGCAGGGCAGGTGTCAATACGGATGGCACAATCTTCAATAGATCTGTACAGCTATTAGGGTACGCGGACGATATCGACACCATCGGTCGTTCTAAGCATACAATGATAAAGGCTTTAACGGCGTTTGAAGAACTGGCACCACTGGTCTGTCTTGAAGTTAATGAGGACAATACCAAGTTCATGATATCAACAAACATCTGTCCACCGCCTAGGACAACACGTAACCCACGAATAATACATAAGTGGAGATCCAACAAGGAATTACCTAAGAAAAGCGCTGCTAAAAATTCAAAACTACCGACTTGAAAGACGAAATGCATGCTCTATCGAACCTTAACCCAAAATGGCTCTGAGTGCTGGACGAGTATGAAAGGGGAGCTAATATTGGGTTCTTCCGAAATAAGAATACTCCGTCGGATATTTGGACCTCTGTCAAAGGAGGGCGAATGAAGGGCAAGAAACAACCGTGAATCCTATGAGCTGTTCCAATAAAAATAAAATAAATGTTATTCATTACGGTGCATACCTAGCTAGAGCTGATTCCGATCGGCAAATTTGAGAAGCATTTCATGACAGTTAATATTCTTGGATGTTGGTCAGGCAGTGAACAAATCGTTTTTTTTTGTTCAGGTGTTACTGGGGCCCCAGAGTGATTTGAACATGAGACCCCTCGATTAGTAGCTCAATGCACTGACCAGTGAACCCCTGACCTGTGCCAAGACGTGGATGTAGTCCGAAAATCTAAATCAGGTACTTCGACAACTTTGGCTCAGTCACTTCGAGCGAAAGGACAATAGTTCTCCAGCCAAGCGGTTCTTAGACTTCATGCTCGAGAAGGCAAGCAACACCGAACCGCCGTTTTGAGGAACAAGCCATCGCGATTGCCAGAGCTTTTGGTCTGGACACCTGGAAGCATTGTGCGTGGTATCCCAAAGGATCTAAATGGAAGGCTGCAGAGTCTCATTCAGAGACTCATCATGAATCGGGAGCGCGTCACAGACAACCTAGTCTGTGGAGCGCGTTAAGTAAAGTTAAAGTAAGTAGTACTTGGATATTCCACTTAAATTATATTCAAATGCTCTGCTGTCCTGTCGCAGATTTGTCGCTGATCTTCAGCAGAGCGAGACTGTTTTTTTTTCAACGAACAAACATGCCCGAAAAATACCGTTAATGTTATTTTATGGCATCCAGTTCACAGTTTTATGATATTTCACTTTTGGAAAGTCTCCAGAATTTTAATTTTTAAAAATTCTTCTGTTAGTATTCAATACAACTAGCGAGCAAAAAAAAATAAATTACAGATCCAGCGCTTGAATTCAGCGAAGAGAATTCGACTCGGGCGCCACGCTGTACTGGCCGCTATTGCTGCAATTCTGAACCCATAAATTCAAATGGCACGTAGGACACAAACACAAAAACAATTTCCTTAGCTTAATTTTTAAATTTCATTGACATTAATTCCGATTTCATTCTAAAGACGTATACCGAACTACAATCTATCTATAAATATATAAATAGGTATATTGGATTCACAAAGAGACTCTGAAAAATGCCCGACAAGAAGAAGATCTGATTTGACAGACGACTGTCAGTCGCGTGATATTTTTCTATTCACATTCGCAAGTAGCATTTCTGTATGTATTTGTTTGACAGTCGAACTGTCACTTCACTTTGGCATTAAACATCAGCATTGACCTTGAATGGCACATACCGATGAGGTAGAAGAAAAATAGTAAGATTGTCTCGGCAGGCAAAATCGACACAACACATCCGTTCAACATTCGAAAACGTGGTTCATTAAATTCATGTATTTCAACAGAAAATTGTAAATTTTTAGTATTTTGCGACTAATTAGAAAAGGAGGTGAACGTAGTAGTATGCATAGAAAATGATGTAAGCCATCATTATTATGAGTGTACATTTTAAAGTAAATTAGTACGTTTTAAATATTTGATTTAAAAATATGAACTTTTTCGCGTGACTAATTGCTGATTGCCAGGACTAAAATTATACCAAACTAATATAAATGTTTTTAGGTTGTGTTTATTTTTGAATTAATTTATTGGAAATTTATTCGAAATGTTGTTGGTTTAAATTGAACACGGCCAGGAAGGATGAGCAAATAAAATATCTCGCATGCCATTGACGGCATGATTTTGTTTTTTTTTACTTTTAAAGGTTGCTAAATGTAAATTGGTTTGGAAATAATTATTGGCAAATAAGTTGCGTCGCGATATTGTAAATTTTTTTAAAAATATTGTAGACATTTTTACATTAGGCCTGGTACGCTTCTGGAGTGAAACGGGATTTGTCTGTAGTCGGAAAAATATGTATGGAGATGTTCATCAGGTGGCAGAAAAAACACAGGTGACAATTGGCAACGACATAAGTTTAGTGTACTACTAGTCTTTTTGAAATTGACAAATGACGTGTTTTTACGTCTTGGAAAGTGAAAAAAGCGAAAAACTGCTTGTTATTTGTCAATTGACTAAAGTCTATTCAATGAAAGTCAGTTTTTCGCTATTTCCACTTGTCAGGACGTTAAAATACGTCATTTGTCATTATCAAAACGACAAGGTGAAATTGGCTTAATCGACATTACTTTGGGTGCTGATCAGGAATAAAGTTACTTTCAGGAATTCTACGGGCAATATTGAACCATAAGCCAAAATTACGATTTCTTTAGAATAGGGTATGAAAAGAGTGGAGACTTCTACCTGAAAACCAAGTATAGGGTCTTTTTTATAGAGGTATAAATCTTCTGATAGTGATAACTTTCAAACTAGCTATCATACTAATAAAATGTGTTTGATTTTTTTGTTCAGTTTACTTTGGCAAATTACCATGGAAAGACTTACACCAGAAAAACGTTTACTAATGGTGGACATTTATTTCCAAAATTCGCGCTCTGTTCGCCAAACTTATAGAGGACTTCTTCCACACATGACTTTGTTGAGGCAAACGTTTGGTGACCGAATCATTTCAAGAAATGGACCTGTGAGTTGGCCGCCTCGTTCGAGCGATTTGACACCTTTGGACTACTTTTTGTGCGGGTACGTCAAATCTCTGGTGTATGCTGATAAACCAGCAACGATTGATCACTTAGAAGCCAACATTCGACCCACTATTGACGAAATAACACCTGGTATGCTCGAAAAAGTGGTGCAAAATTCGACCGACAGGATGGCGTTTTAAAAAAAGTTGTATACCTCTATAAAAAACACCCTAAATAATTATGCACCTCAGCATCATTTGGCGAAAGTAGATAGATATTTTTCATTTATGATTGCATCGTGTCAGTTTTGTATGGCAATTTCGGTTTCGCATCAGCAGCGTTCTAGGCTCAAGGTCAAGTTGTGGGATGATTGTACTGAAAAGCCTGTCACACGAAACGAAGCTACAGGAATTCTTCTAAAATTAGAACAGCTGGAAACGGCGTTAATGGTTGTTGGGTGAAATGTTGTTTTGGAAAGAATAAATAAAGTGAATGTACAAATTCAGGCTTCTACTCTATATTTGATTACTGTAGCCGATCTTTATGAATCTCTTCGCTAATTTTTCGTAGATCAACGAGAAAATTTCAAGTATTTCGAAGAAAAGGCGATGGAATCAAGCGTGTCGTAGCAGTACACAGAAGACATTGGAAAACGACAAGCCTTGGAAGAAATATATTCTAATGATTTAGAGACTGACTTAGTTCAAGAATGCATTTATTTTCAAAGCCACATTTCTTCGGAAAGAATTTCGGTAAAACCAAATTCTGAATCATTGGAAAGTCTATCTTCGTTTTTGCGAAAACTGAATTTGCAGAACGTTTATCCTAACTTGGACATAGCTCTTCGTATGGCATTATGTACTCCAGCGACAATTTGTTCGGGTGAGAGAAGCTTTTCTTATCTAAAAAGGGTAAAACAATTATGTGTGATAAAGGAAATTGTATTTTTCCCGTCGGCTTTTTTGGTCTTATGATTGTTTAATGAAACAGTTTATTTCATTTTATTGTCCCGACGTTTCGGCAGGGATTGCTGCCTTCTTCAGGGGTTCTTTATTAAAAATATATGAAGACATAACATAAATACAAATATGGAAACGTACATGTACAATGAAACTTACTTATTGTGTTCAAATTGAGTGTTGTAACGTAAAACAAAAGAATACTATTTAATTAAATTTAAAAATACAAGTGCTGTGAGTTAAACACTTCAGTTGAAGCTTAGTCTATTAGTGTTTCTTGGTTTGGACTATGGAGCTATATATAGCAGATATATTTTGGATGTCCTGTTTTCTGTTCATGTTATTCCTGTTGTTCAATATGTGTAATGTCTCGAGTGTATACCGTTTAGAGGTATGCCTCTCCGTTTGAAGGATGGAGGAGTTGTCGAAGTCTGGTTTGTGGTTAGCGTCGATGGTATGGCTGGGGAGTGCTGTTTTATTACCGCTGTTGGATTTAACGTCTGACCGGTGATTGGAAATCCGTTGGGATAAGAACTGTTTGGCTGTGCCGATGTAGCAAAGATTGCAGCTTTCATCATCGTTGCCCATGCAATCAATTTTGTAAACTACATCGGTATATTTGTGCTTCTCAGTTTTGGACTTTAGTTTAGAGAAGGATGAAGCAAGTGTTTTGTTGGCTTTGAAGGCTATATGGACTTCCTTCGATACATTCTTTACTGTATGTTTGAAGTTGTCAGAAAGTTTGGGAACGTATATAACACTCTTGTAGACAACCGGTGTGACATCCTCTTCATTTGTGCGGGGAACTTTATGTTTTTGTTGGCGTATGAGATTACGTGTAAGTCCGTCAGGGAAGTTGTTCTCCTTAAGGATTTGTGTTGCTTTGCGTTCGTTGGCGGGGTGGAATTTTTGGTCACTTAACGCAAATATTTTGTGGATTAGGTTGGGAGCAGTGTTGGTGATGATGTGTTTTGCATGGTTTGACCGAAAGTTCAAGAGTCTACCTGAAGCTGTGTCCTTGTGATACCAGTTGAAAGAAAGAGTTTCTTTGTCACGATGGACTTCGACGTCCAAAAATGCAATTGATCTGTTTTTTTCCAACTCTAACGTAAATTGGATTTTTTTGTGCCATTGAGGCAACGCAGCATGTCATCAACTTTGCGATGGTCAATGATAGCGAATATATCATCAACATATTTTGAGACGAACTTTGGACTTCCTATTGTTGTGAAACACTCATCGAGTAAATGGTCCATGATTAAATTTGCAATGGTGGGAGAAAGTGGGTTGCCCATTGGCATACCAAAGATTTGTTTATGGATGTCTTCCTTGTAACATGTGAAGTTGTTCTCTTTGATACAGAAATCGAGGATTTCCAGAAACTTGGCTTGGCTAAGATTTAAAACAATTATCTGAGATCGACCTTAAGTCAAGAAAAATAAACGCTTTAGCTCTTTTGTATATAGAGTCCGAATTAATGAACAAGATCACTTACGACGACATTATCGATGATTTTGCCAACAAAAAATCGCGCAAGAAGGTATTGTAAGAAACTTTAATAAGTTAATTGAAATTATTATTTTTTTACTGTTTGTAATAGCAATAAAGATTATTTAACTACGTTTACCAATGTACATTACTGTGTGAGTGGCATACCCCGCCGTCGTACATCATAGAACTTTGATTACATCAGAAATATACTCAAAAACTATTTCTTGTGCAATTTGAACCGAATTGTTGGATTGTAAAGATAATGTAGGAACTGACAATTCGCAATTGTAGAGGTAAGGGCGGCAAAAATTCAACAGCCTATAATTCGGAAATGTGTAAATCCACCACTGCTCGGGTAGAAAACTAAAATTCGAATCATACTCCCTATAGGTGCCCGAAATAATCAAATGTACGAGCTCACAATCTAAAAAGAACAGATTATATCGAAAAAATCGAAATTCAAGAAAAAAACTGAAATTTTCAATATATATTGTCTAGTTACCCGAAATGCTCATGTGTACAGATTTTTAAAATCCGCCTCCTGACACGTCCACCATTTGAAAAAAAAAATATCGAAAAATCAAGATTTGAGCTAGGAAGCTAAAGTTTGGAACGCCTCCCAAGGCGCCCAAAATGCTCAAGTTTAAAGGTTTTTAAAATCCGCTCACTGACACGCCAATTTAAAAAAAAACAAAAACGTTTTATTGAAGAAATTGTTGGAAATGAAAGTCCTTTTATTCGGACGGTATGTGGACAACGTCGTTTTCAACAATTCCGCCTTACAAAGTTTTCTGCGATGCCACTTTTTACTAAGGGTATTTTACAAAAAAAAAAACTTTAAAAAAATATACAAAACCTAGACCATATCTTTTCTTAACAATTTACCCAATCTTCAATTTTTGGCACGCCTACTATTTGAAGGATTGGAATAGAAATACGGTATCCAATACTTCGCCCACGCACGCTGCAGCCTTTCCTTATGTTTGTACATTTCTGATGGGCAGGACTGGCTCCGTGTTTTACTGGAGTTGTTCCATTACTAATCCAAATGGTGACATTTCTTCTTCCTTGACAAACTGATTCAAGCCTGTCAATGCCTTTTTTTGTGTCATAAATATCTCTTTATTTAAGTATTTGGCTGTAATTTTGTTTTTTTTATTTTAAAGTTAACCAACATTTATGACAACCTATTTCCCACCACCAGTAATACCAATGTAACCTACCCTTAAAGTTTGATTATAACCTTTGTTATTTGCTTCCCGATTTTTATTCGCATTTTCTCATTTCAGTATACATAATATTTTGCGTCAGCGAAACATCCCCCCATAACATTAAGTACTTGTATCAAAAATTTACATATCACTTTTCGTGAAACTGAAACATCAACACTTAAAAGTCGCTGTTTAATTTGCTATGTTGCAAATTTGTATCGCATCATAGATGGTGTTGTGACGTCCATTTAGGAATACATTTGAAAACACACGCCAAGTCACTGACGCTTTATGTTTCAGGATGCTCGTTCCTCCAAAAATATTCATAAATACTTTATCTATGATATTAATTATTGTTTCATTGGCACTAGGGTGGATGTAATTAAAAGTCAAACAAACGAAAATTACACGGGCAAGTGTTCCCAACCATATAGTAATATATGTTCTTATATTCCACTTGTATCCGATTGAATAGATGTGGAACAAAGTAGAACCAAAAAAGGATGCTGATGCTGAAGTAAAGTATGACGACGACTTCTTCAAAATCAACAAGAATATGTACGAACAACGAGTAACGGCAAAGTTTACAGCGTTTAGCATCATTGAACAAGTTCATCCTTGTTTTACGTCTCACATCTGGTCATACCATAACCCTCCAAGATTTTCACATTTTGAAAGTTAACTTGGATCACATAAAAAAAGTAACATCGAGACAAGAACTGTCTGGATTCCATTTTTAACGAATGTTCCACTAATAAAATTTGCTCGGTTGAAAATTAGTTCTATTTTCCTTCTTTTCTTTTTTTTTTGTTTGGTCTGGAAGGCAGAATAACAGCTATAGTTGTATCGGGGTTAGTTGATATTTTTTCACAGATAACAAGATTTTTTTCATGTTTTGTCAATGCTGAACTGATTGAAAGAGGTTGTACTCGAACTGGGCATTTTTGGTTGCAACAAAATTCTACAAAATGTTTTCCAGAGTTGTGTTTTATGACGGAAAACTTTGGTGCATTCAAAGAAAGGTATAATAGCGCGTTTTGTTTCATTTTGTGGATCGTTAAAGTTTTCCAATTCCGTGCCCAGTTTCTCTTTATAAAAAAAAGTATGAGTGCCTGGACTTTTTTTTATAATGATATGCATTCCTTGCACAGCGGGTATTGCGGTTGAAATGTTCTAGGGGTGGAATTCAACTGGCTATTTCGTTTGAGCACTTATGGTGGAAATAACGATAAAATAACGAGAGACAAGAGACATGATGACTAAAGCGGCCCTTACACGGTCAATCGAATGACATCAATCACTAGCATGTGTTTGTGAAAATGTATGTATGAGTCACACACATTTGGTGAAGTCTGATTGACGAAAATCAAAGCAAGTTTGATTTTGCATGATGAACGTCATGCTGATTGATTTGTGTAAGGGTTATATTGACGCATTTACTTCAACAAAATGTCACGGAAGCGAAAACATGTCTGGCGCCAGCGGAAAATTGAAGGACGATGAAGACCGAGCATTTGCATTGGAATTAATTGAAACGTATCGGTCATTACCGAGTTTATGAGATGCCAAAGGGAAAGATTATAGGGACCGAAACCAAAAAATGCAACAATATGAAGTTTTACTGCAAAAATATAAGGAAAAGTATTCTGATGCACAAAAAGTGGATGTCACCAGAAAAATAAATACGTTGAGATTGATATTGCAGATATTGCAGCTGTAAATTTTAAATACTCAAATGAATTCAGTGTAGCAAGATATCGCAATGTTGTAGAAATGCATGCATGTATCTTTTTTCATAATCAAAGGAGAAATTATTTTAAACAATTCCTCATAAGTGGAGTTATACAATCTCAAATAATTATACCCTATTCTAGGGGTATATTAATTTTGACGCATAGTTTGTAACATACCTTAATATTGCCCGTAGACCCCTAAAAGTTACTATATTTATGATCAGCATCGATAGTAATGTCGATCTAGCCATGTCCGTCCGTCCGTCCGTCCTTCCGTCGGCAAGAATTAGGCCTTTAAACTGGACCTAGAGAGCTGAAATTTTAACCATATACTCTCTAGGGTCCCGAAATAATCAAGTTTAAGAATTTTTGAAATCCGCCCACAGACACGCCCACAAACTCAAAAAAAATAAAATTTTGGAAAAAATCGAATTTTGAGCTAGAGAGCTGAAATTTTTTATGTATGATCTATGGCCCATAAAACTGATTGGGACATAAAATTTTCAAAATCCGCCCACTGACACGCCCACAATTAAATAAAACAAATTTTGGAAAAAATTGAACTTTGAGCTAGAAAGCTGAAATTTTTTATATACGATCTATGGCCCATAAAACTGCTTGGGACATAAAATTTTCAAAATCCGCCCACTTACACGCCCACAATTAAATAAAACAATTTTATTGAAAAACCAAAATTTGAGGTAGGGAGCTGAAATTTATAATATATACTCTCTAGGGGCTCTTTATGCTCATGTGTAAATATTTTCAAAATCCGCCTACTGACACGCCCACAATTATTTTTATTTTTATTTTTGAAAGTCCAAAGTTTGAGCAAGGGAGCTGAAATTTATAGTATATACTCTCTAGGTGCCCTTTATGCTCATGCTTAAATTTTTTTTTAAATTCGCCTACTGACACGCCCACAACTAAATAAAACAATTTTATTGAAAAACCAAAGTTTGAGCTAGGGAGCGTTTTTATTTAAAAAAGCTTAGTTTTTTCGATAAAATCCTTTAAATTTTTGTCACGCCCACTTATTAGGGATAGGAATATGAATAGGGTATCCAACAGTTCGCCCAAGCGGACTGTAGCCCGCCCCTATGTTTTTTATAATCGTCCTGTGCAGATATTTTTTCATCCAAATTCTCTTTTTTCTCGAATTTTTTTCTTTTTCCTCTTTTTGCAATGTGCAAGAGCAATATATGCAATACAATCGTCCGTTTCACTCATCGCACATCCGTACACCACGAAAACGCAGAAAAACTAAAAATTTCACGTCAATCGATTGAACTGTGTAAGGGGTAGCGTCAATCCACACATACACGATGCATGATGTCGACCGATTGACCGTGTAAGGGCCCCTTAAGAGAGTCAAACGATCTCGCGATCTTACATACAGTCACCAATGACTTTTATCATTCGTTTTTGGATTCTGTCAAGTAGCTCGGGATATGCGCATTTTATTCAAGTTTTGGGCGGATAAACGCCATATAAATAGTAGCCAGATCAGAGGATGTGCAATTTTCTTGCAGCGCTTAAGGAAGCCTAGATATTTCGCAGCGTTCTTGGCAACATCGAATATGTGGTCATTCCAACGAAGTCTGTCATTAATACAGTACTTTTTACCGCGGGAAAATGCTTCATCCGCTGTCCAGAAGCGGAGATCTAAGCGGATATCTAAAAAAAGTTGTAACTCTCTTATGATTTCTAGCTCCTAGCCTTGGAATGACTCATCCAAATGAAATAGGATTTTTTTAAATATAAAGTTCAATTATATACAAAGATTTTAAGATATAAATCATTTTGTAGGTTATCCTGAAGTTGACGCAAAATAAAATTGCATTTTTCTATATTGAATGCTTTGCAAGGGAGCCAGAGAAAAAATAGCGGTACTTTTTGAATTATTTTTTCCGATTTATTTTCTCAACATCATAAGCAAACAGTTAGCATCATCAAATGATATATTACGGCACAAGGTTTTGAAAAAATGGAAAACGTAGCTTAGAAAATGTTTGTGCTTATTCAGTTGAAGAGAAGTGTATTTAAAAAGTGTTCATTACCTATAAAATGAGTACTAAGGCCACTTTCTAAAGCGAATTAACACCATATGGGTTTAGTTCTCATTTAAAAGTGAAATAAGGCCATAAATGGATTATGGCGTTAATTGGCATTTGAAAATGAAATAGGACCATTATTGCATTAGTTCATATGGCCTTAGTTCATGGCACCTGAATGTATTTTGTTTCACCGATCCACAAGAAAGGAGACCCTCTAAACTGCGCCAATTATAGAGGCATCAGTCTCCTGAATACTGCCTATAAGACCATGTCTGCTGTACTGTGTGAACGCCTGAAGCCATTCGTCAACGACCTGATTGGTCCCTACCAGTGTGGTTTTAGGCCCGGTAAGTCCACGGCCGATCAGATATTCACACTACGGCAGATCCTGGAGAAAACCCAAGAAGTCCAAATCGATACCCAAAATATTTTTATCGATTTTAAGGCCGCATTTGACAGCATCTATATAGACGAGCTATACAGAGCCATGTCTAGTTTTGGCATCCCTGGGAAACTGGTCAGATTGTGCAGAAGGACGATGGAGAACGCCCGCTGCTCCAGAAAGGTCGAAAACAATCTCACCTAGATCTTTGATGCCAGGTGGCAATGGTGCGATGGTAGTGTATTCACTAAGTCATTGGCAGGTCGTGCGTTCGAATCCCGACCAGGATCATGAGTTTTATAAATCGAATACACACAACAAAAACAGATCTCCCTAAAGCAATTTAGGGGCCACCTGTGGGGAAAAAAATCCCATCGCACCACACTTCTTTCCTATCCTTCTATTCTTTCATACAGTAAGTAGCGCCCAAAAACAGGCAATGAATCATTTGCTGGGAGCTACTTGCAGCAACAAACAAAATGCCTGCGCTGTGGTTTTACCATTAAAAGGGTACTGTGTCACTACAGAAAAAAGAAATCCCTTTAGCGCAAGCAAATTACAAAAAAAAAAAAAAAATATTGACATAATTGGCAGAATACAGCCGTCACTGGTGCGTGGAAGCGGCAAAAATGGGTTTAGTGGTGAATGAGGGCAAAACTAAAAATATGCTGTCAACAAGAAGGGACACACAACATCGACGAATCGGACAGAACGTCACGATAGACAGCTACAACTTTGAGGTAGTTAGGGACTTTGTCTACCTCGGCTCCGCTATTAATTCTGATAATGCCATCACAGCTGAAATCAAACAAAGAATTACACTTGCCAACCGCTGTTTCTTTGGCCTAAGACGGCAATTGATTAGTAAGGCCTTGCCAAGAAAAACTAAGGAGACTATATATAAGACCCTCATCATCCCAGTCCTGCTCTACGGCGCACAAGCGTGGACATTAGCAAAAGCGGATGAAGATCTTATTGGTATTTTCAAACGCAAAATTCTTCGAGTGATTTTCGGTCCCGTTTCCGTTGACGGGCTTTGGAGGAGGAGAACAGCGAGCTCTACGAGCTGTACAGCGACATCGACCTGGTCAAAAAAGTACGTATCAGTCGACTAAGATGGCTAGTACATGGAGATCGAATGGACACCAACCCTCCGGCCCGAAGAGTGTTCGATTCCAACCCGGAGGGACAACGCAGTAGAGCAGTAGAACCAAGTTGGAATGCGCAACTAGAGGCAGTTAGCCAAAGATCGTGCTAACCGGAGAAGCGCATTGGTTGAGGCCCAGGTCCACCCGGACTGTAGCGCCACCTGAGTAAGTAAGTAAGTACTCGTATTTTGTTTCATTCAAAATTATTTAATTGTTTTCGAGAAATTAGGTGAACACAATTTTAGTTAACTTGGATAAATGAACTGTGCCCATGTTCTGTAACTCATGCGATAACTCTTCGCATCGAAAACTTTGGAACACAAAATTCCACCGTTTATCGCATGTGGAAAGAAGTTGTGTTCTGTAACTCTATGCGATAAAATGTACCTTGGTAACTTTTAATATCATGGGAAATTGGAAGGATTGTCAAAATACTGGAAATCGAAGGGTAGTTTGGCGAGGAAATTCAGTGTGTATTTAGATTTACATGTCGTTGGGATAGGAGCGGTGTAGCGCGACTTTTTATCGGATTATCGGAAAATTACGTGTTTCTGTTGAATTTTCAAAAATATGATGATCGCTCGTTCTGCTAGACTCAGACAATTTTTTTTGAAATTAATCTGATCCTAACGCTATGTTCTATGTTGATAATTTAATGAAGTTAAAATTTTGCATTTATTTTGTCTGTCTATGAAAAAAATAAATGAAATATTTTTTTTTTCAAACAATAACCTATTACTCTCTCTTGTTGGTACCAAGCTGTTTATTTTTATAGCAACAAAGTTCCAAGAATGTTCAAAATGGATCTTATTTAAGTGCTTGCTGAATTCTTTCGACAGAATGTAGGTACCTACCTACATTCTTCTCCACTAATTCTGACTGTTTTTATTAGTTATTTTTTATTTCTTTTGCATTTTTTTAAACGTTGAACTTGATCAACGAACTGTATATTTTGTTAAATAAAAAATCAAAAATGTTCACTGTCCACTATCCTTTTAAAATTGTTCAATATCCCTTTCTCGCAAGCCAATTGAAATGTGATAAATTTTGACAGTTGAAGTGAATAATTTATCGCATTCGAAAGTTACAGAATACCGATTTATCACATATTTCCAGGAGTTTCATTTCACAATGTTCCATGTGGTATAGTTTTCGCATCGCATAGTTACAGAACACGGAAATGTGATATAATGAAATTTTGTTTCGATTCACATCGTTCATGTGATAAATATAACGATGCGATAGTTACAGAACACGGGCACTGTACCATGATTTTTGCTTGTTATGTTGAACTAGCAACTCTTCTCAAATATTTAGGGTTTTTAATATATAACAAAATGTATGGTATGCATGTCGAACACATTCATAACCTTAACGTCAATTTTCTTTTCACTGCTGTAAAATCTTAAATCCCTTAAAGCAAAATCCTATTTTTGCTGCTGCGTGACACCTTTATTTGTATGCACAACGTGGCGTGTCAACTTAATCTCGGTAAACCATTTCAACTCACTGTCGCTGCACCAAAAAGCGTCGTCTTCACGAAAGCAGAACATTAAATTTCATATTTAAGCAGCAACCTGCCTGAAAAACCTCGTGATCAGCGTCGTCCTTAATCCCGCAGTGAGTTTTGTGTGCACATTGCAACTCTTGATGTACGACCATGAGTGCGAGTTTTGTTGAGACTCAGATATAAGCCCGAAAAAGTCACAACATCAGCAGCACCTGCATCGCAGTAAGCAAAAGCATCGCTGTTTTTCGTCATGCATCATGGGGCTTGAATTCATCCATCCACCTTGGTCTTGCACTATATTTATGTGCAATATGTGCATTATTCTATGCAAAAAAAGAGATGTACGTTTTACGTTCAAGGGTTAAATGAAGCGCACTACAATATAATGTACCAGTACGGGCACCTCTAGCTGGCTTTTCAACTGAGCGTAATTTCATGATATTTGTAGGTGTATGCATCATGGTCACGGAACATTCAGATACACTCAACCCAGGGATAACAATATTACACGTCCCAGCTCACCGAGCTTTGGAGGTTGTCGATTATAAATAAATCCTGTGCAAAATATTCATGAACAAAACAAATAATTCCCCTGTATCCTTAAGATACGCGAAGCTCGTCCTTTGACAATTTAAATACCATTAGCCGCATGTTGTAAATTAACTTTTTTTCAGGGTTAAAAATTATCCACCATTTAACTTGAAAGCCACCGCAAACAAGAACCAAAAACCAGCAGATGAGTCAAGGATATTGCGAAAGCCAAAATATAATCTAAAAGTTCTCCCTAAAAAAATAACAAAAAATTGAAATCCTCTTTTATGATGAGCGCAAATTGCTTCAGTCGTTTAATAAATAACATTTTATGATTTGCAAGAAAAAATGTATATGATTATTAGTACATATATACCTACTCGTATATATTTAATACGAATTCAAGAGTAAAGAAACTGCCTCTAGAAATGTGCTACAATTTCCTTTAAAGGAATTTCCGTAAACTCGCAATTTTCGCTACCACCATTGTTTGGGCATTTTTCGCGTATTTTCTTTTATTTCACCGGATGTTTATGATATTCGACTACCGTTTAATATATAAGAGGATGTAGTGGGGCAGAGTGTTATATCTCGTCCTTAATGCAGATAAATGAAATTTACGCAAATTTTATTGTCAGTGTTCACTGGAATGGATGTGCTGTCATATCAATGGGATTGCTATGTACATTTTGAGTGCTAGTAATTGTTTGCGGGTGGATGATGATACAATGGAATGTGACACTTGTGAGCGGGAGGCAATTGCAGAAAGTTTATATAAATGTTTGATTGCAAATTAATCAAAAGTAACTGAGTGTACATGCATTCTTAAAAGTACCACTTAAAGTACAGATAGTTTTAGTTCTTAAGTGTAACGATATTTTTAAACCATTTATTAATCTGGGAAACCCCTTTTGCGGAAGGTAAGAAGGATATGCAGTAGATTCTCGATAACGCGAACATTTAAAAACCAAGCCAGAAGAAAAGGACAATCCCTAAATAGATATTCAATTTTTTCAATTCAATTCAATTAATTTATTATATACTTCACACATTAAGAATACACTTTTAATTCTGTGAGAGGCAAACAGTTGGTATTATTTATATAAGTTTGACAAATAAAGATTAATATAAGATACAAATTTGATTAAATAACACGAATCAATAATAATAATAATAATAATAATAATAATAACTTTATTTGATATAAAAAACGGTTCAAGCATTACATAATTAGCATTATAAAAATTAACATCTGTTATTAACGAGCGTTTTAACATAAAATAGTAAGGAACATTCTATTGTCAGAAGGACAAGAGGCGAATGCACCTTTATAAAAAATTAACAAATTGAATTAATATGTCAATGGGGTATAACATAACTAAGAATCAAAATGTAAAATTCAGCAGCAATATTTATAATAATATTAATCATAATATAATAACAGGCCAATTGTTAAATCATTGGAGTAAAAAAATTTTCTATTTCGCAGTTATTGAATGAAAACAGCCAGATGCGAGTATAATTTAAAAATCTTGACTCCTTTCTTTCGCATCTAATATTTATTGGTAACCTATTAAATAGACGACACGCAGTAACATTATAAAACCGAGAAAACATAGCTTTATTGATTTTTGGTACTTTAACGAAATTCCTGATGTTAACGCGTAAGTTGTAGATACCATACAGCCTGGCTTCAGTATACCCGGACTTACGAAAGAATATTTTAAGTACTTTAAAAAATAGAGATGCATTAACGGAAGAATTTCCAGACTTCTAAATAACTCGAAACTTGGAGTTCTACGATTTACTCGACAGATGATCCGAATCACATGCTTCTGCTTTATTAATAGATGCTCAATTTTATTGAAATGCGTACCGCCCCAACACGAAATTCCATATTGAAGTTTTGATTTGAACAAACCATTGTAAACTGGCGTTAAAACAGAAGAAGAGCAATAAAGATTTAGATGATAAAGATGCCTAACGAGTCTATTAAAATAATGCTTTAAATACGTAGTGTGGGCCTTCCAATTTAGTCTTGCATCCAATACAACTCCTAAGTACTTAAAGTTTTCAACCATTTCAATTGTAAAGCAGTCATTAGAACAGTTGGCATTTAAATCAAAGGAGGGCACAAACTGACGTTGGCAACATACATTGTTAAGACGAAATCTTAAACACCCAGGTGAGTGATACTGCAACGTCATATCTTCTGGAACTGAACCCATAATATCAAACACCATGAACTTAGTTTTGTCACTGATTACTAGCTTATGCAACTTAAACCATCTTCGTAGTATTTCTAGATCAGAGTTCATATCTACAAATAAGTCAACATAATTAGTGTTGGAGTAGGATAACGCAGTATCGTCGGCGAAAGCTGTAATTCTGCCCTTGAACGATTGAACAAATAGCGAATTTACAATTTTATTTTCACCCTTTGCTTGCGGTTACTCAGATAAGAGGCAAACCACGAATGAATCGATCCCCTGAACCCTGCGTTAAACAATTTGCTAAGCAACAGCTTATGATCTACAGTATCAAATGCCTTAGTAATGTCAATAAATAGAGCAGCAGAAGTTTTAGAGTCGTTCAGGCTATTATAGATTTCGCCGCACAGTTTCAATATGGCTTCTTCGGTAGATCTTCCGCTTCTAAAAACGAACTGAAACTCACTTAAATAATTTGTTTTACCAAGAAATGACAGCATTCTAGATTTAACACCCTTTTCAAAAAATTCTGAAAAAGTAGATAAAAGAGAAATACTCGTAGGACGGTAGTTGTTTAAAACTGTTGTATCTCATTTTTTATGAAGTGGAACTACGACCGATGTTTTGAGTGAATCTGGGAAGAAACCTTTTTCAATACTTAGGTTAAATATAAAGGAAAGAACATCTGATATTAGTAATGATATATTTTTAAGAATTCTACTTGATATACCATCGTAAGAAGATGAGTTGGAAGATTTTAGAGCGCATATAATTTTATGAATTTCAAGCGGTGTGAAACTTTCAAAAAAAAAACTGTGCATTTGAAATACCTCCTGCTGGATTGTGCGGTCAAATTGACCGGAAGAGTTATTTAGCAATGATAAATCCTGAATTGTTCCCGAGACGTTGGCAAAATAATCATTAAAAAGGTTAGCAATCTCTAGAGGTTCAGTTACGTGCATATTATCTCTGCTTAAGACTATGTCAGCGTTAGGTTTCTTTCTATTTAAAATCACGTCAACGACTTCCCATTCCTTTTTTGTGATGCCAATATTTTCAGACAGCTTACTATTGAAGTAAGTATACCTACGGAGAGGTATTTGGGTTCTTAGTTCGTCACATATTTTTTTATATAACCTTTTCAGTCTAATATTGTTCGGATGTTTGGCTACACGAATACATAGTTAATTTTTCTTTCTAATTTTGTTTAGTAATGATAAAGTCATCCAAGGTTTGATACATATAAATTTGTTGTTTTTTTTCTTTATTTTTTGGCTGCAATTCGAAATATGAAACTGCAGTGTACTCAAAAACAAATCAAACGCAATAGAAGGGTCGTCTAAACTGTAGATTTCATCCCAAAATTCAAAAGTTAATGCTCTACTTAAAGCAATAAAATCCATTTTTAGAATATCTTTAACAGCAGACTGCTTAGATCTGAAGACAGCACTATTAAGTTGAAGACTTGTTAAACAATGATCAGTTAGTTTTAGATCATACACTGCTGATTTATAAGTCAAGCAGTTATTCCTGTGTAACCGTATAAAAATATCATCTAAGCAAGTGCTAGAGTTTAAAACTACTCGAGTAGGTTGGGTCAGTAATGATTCAAGCCCATAAGAAGACAACGTTGAAAGAAATAGATCAACATTGGGCGAATGTGATAGAATATCTATGTTAAAGTCTCCCACAAGAACAAGGTTTTTACAAGTTTGCTTTTTGAGAAAGTCGGAAAATTCTTCCATAAACACCTTTATAGAACACATATGTAATCTATAAATTCCAATAATAGAAAACCGGGAACCAGAAATATCGCATTTAACACTTATCAAGTCAGCACTGATCATATTGAATTAAAAATTTCGCACGCCAAGTCGCTTCTATAAAATACTGCGATGCCACCAGATGAATAAGAATCATTGCATGTAGCAGCGAATGTAAAATTGGGTATATACTCGTAAAAGTCTGAAACCTCATTATTGTATATCCATATCTCAGAAAGAAAAATCAAATCTGGTAAATGGTTCAAAGATGCAAGATGCGAGTAAAAGGAATCAAAATTCTTTCTTAAGCTGCGAATATTTTGATGTATAATGGAGAAGCCAGAGAAGTAATTATTTGAATGTTCAATACAAAGACAATTCATGTTATTAGAATTGGAAGAGTAGAAATTATTATCACTTAGATTATTATTAAGAGGATCTATAGACGAATTTATTGAATTATAATTTGACATTTATGAAAAATAAAGAAGAAGATTTACTTAAGTATTTACTTTAGAAAGATCCTCAAAACTAACAATTTTAATTGCTTTATCGCCTTCCTTCTTTCTGATAAGCACCGACGAGTTTCTCACCCAAACATATTTGCAAATTCGGTTGTTTTTTAGTTGTTTTGCCTTCTCCAATAAAGACCTTGTGTATCCGGTAAGAGAATCGTTGATAAATATTCTGTTGCTGCTACTGTTGGTCTTGTTACTGCCGCTGTTCATGCATTGGTCCTCAAAGATATTTGAAAACAAACTTAATTTGCTGCTACGGATTTTATTAATGATCAACTGATTAATTAAAATGCAGATTTTTATATTATTAATATTTACATAATTTCTGTATATTTAAAAGTTAATAATTTAAGGGAGTCATTGCTTGATGGGAGGGGGGGGGGTTATTATCAAAAAGTCTAGTTGCCTTGATGCGAAAAGAAAAGCCGCAACTCGCTTTTAAATCGACGTGTGCCATCCAGCTCTCTCAGATAACGCGGTAGTGAGTTCCAAAGGCGAATAGCTGTTATAAAACATTGCCTCTCAGATGTTAGGCAAGAAAATTGCGGAAGAATATAAAATAATGCTAAAAAGAAAAACAAGAGTACGAAACTTGATGCAGCTCTGGAAAGACATATCCAGCAAGTGTTTTGCCAGATGTGAGATATGGTCAAATCTTCGTAGGCTGTAGATATAACGGATAGTGCTGTTAAATGCTACTTGAAGCTTCCTTTTATTCGTAGAGTCGCAATTACAGTATGTTTCACACCCTTGAATAAACACAGGAATAACCAGAGCTTTAGCTAGCACTAACCTTGTCCTCAGTGGTGTGAACTTTTGAGCAGACCAAAGAGTTTGAAGAACGCGGTACACCTTACCCACTATAGCATTTATATGGTTATTCCATGTGAGTGTTCTATTGAATACGACGCCTAGGTTTTTTGATGTTTCAGCATATTCTATTGCTGAGCAGTTTAACATGATGGATGGAAAGTAGGACAGCTCTAACTTTTTTTTTGAAATAACTAAACATTTACATTTGTTTGGATTGAGTGCCAAGCCATTCACCAACAACCAGCCCGATATCCTTTGGAGATCTTCATTTAATTCATTGACACAGCTTTCTATTAGACCAAGGGCACAACTTTTATAAATTTGAATATCATCGGCGTAAAAATGTTTTGATGAATTTAGTATTACGGTTTGTATATCATTGATATAGAGTGAGAATAATAGTGGTCCCAAAATTGACCCCTGGGGAACGCCCCGCACTAAAGGAAGTAATTCTGATAGGACACCCTCCAAAGACACCGCCTGTTTTCTTTCACTTAAATACGACGAAAGTAGCTTTACAGCAGAAGGAGACATATTAGAACGGTAACGTAGTTTATCAATTAGAATATAGTGGTCAACCATATCAAAAGCTTTGGAGAAGTCCAGAAGGATCAGGAAGGTAGCATGGTTTTTATCAAGTTTTTCTCTGATATCTTCTACAACGTTCAACAGAGCAGTAGTACAGCTATGCTTGGCACGAAATCCGGATTGAACTGAAACCATAAGGTTATTACGTAAAATATACTCATTTATTTGCTTATGCATAATTCTTTCACAAACTTTGGAAAGAAAAGGTAGAATAGATATAGGTCTAAATTCATCACCTGTTGAATTCTTAGGAACAGGGATTATTTTGGCCATCTTCCAATGGCAGGGAAATATGCCAGTCATAAAAATAGTGTTGATCACATGGGTAATATACGGAAGTAATAATGGCAATATGGCTTTAATAAAAATGGGATGAATTCCATCCATACCTACAGCATTTGATTTCACAGACAAGAAACTTTCGACTACATCCGTGTTTTCTATTCTTGTGAAGAAAAATGGTCAGACTGTTGAAAAATTGGGACCATAGTAAGTACTGCTTTGATCCGCTACTGAGGCTCTAGGATGTGGAATTGATAGGAACCTCCGATTCAGGTCGTTGCAGTCAATATCACTTGAACAGCTTAACTTTTGCCTACCAATCCCCAATACACGGAGGTTACTACAAAGTTTTCGGCCATCTAAGTTAGTGTTCAGGTGATTGGAATAAAACTGCGTCTTAGCAATTCTGATTTCACGAACAACACTATTTCTTAGATGCTTGTAGACTTGGTGGAGCTCGTCTACCCGAAAGCCTTTCCATCGTTGATATGCCTGATCACGTTGTACCATTAACAGTCGGATTTCATTCGTTAACCAAGCCCTAGTTTTATCCCGAGCCATTGCAGTTTTTATTAGGACGTGCGTATCAAACAGATGATTGATGTTGTTATGGATAAAATCAACTTGCTCATCGGGTGAGGGCATGTCGTATACAAGGTGCCATGGAATACCATTTATATGGCGTTCGAGAGCAGATCTGTCTATATTTTTAAAATCTCTAAATGTATAACTGTTCGAGCTTGTGCAGCTGTTAATATCAAAATCATATGTAAGAAAAATTAGGTCATGCTTTGAAAATGCTGTGGCGAAGAAATCTGATCATAAAGTAGTACCCTGTCAGTGTTATTTACAAAAAACAAATCCAACAAGGTGCTGGAGGTGTTCGTGAAATGAGTGGGAACCTGCGTATTTACTGGATGTGGATCGAGAGCATTCATATTTTCAGTAAGATGCGTTTCCACCAAAAGATTACTGTTAAAGTCACCGCAGACAATAACATTACTTGCAGTGGTTGATATTTCATCCAGAAATATCAACCAACGGTTTCAAAACCGTTTTGAAAAATCAAAAATAGTAAGTTTTTACAAATAACAAGAAGGGTTGATTTCAAAGCAGCTTTTGATACGGTTAATAAGCAAGTCCTAATAAATAAGCTGTCGAAAGTTTTCATTTTTTTTATTTCAATTTGCTGGCTCTAATAAGTGCTGCGGTATGGGATGGAAGCAGCTTTTCACAGTTGTTTGAGACGTCTGCAGGAGTTCCTCAAGGATGCATTCTGAGTCCAATTCTATTCGTATTTGCTAAAATCCTGACAAATAAAAACCGCAAAAACGACAAAGCAATCAATAACAATGAAAGCAAAGAAACAACTGGGAACAAACCACGACGATGCGAACTGACTTGCAACAAAGAATAACAAATATCAAGTTAATATTTTCTCCTTCTTCTTCGCAGATCACAGTACCCTAAGCAAGCTTCTCATGTTCGTTTCCTGGTTCACGTATCACGTCCCTCAACTTCGGTTGTGGAACTGAAACGGCAACGTACAGTCCTACAGTGCGATTCATTTGATTAGACGCACTAAAAATAGTTTCATAGATCCTGTTTTTTCTTCTTCTTTGCATCTGTGTGCAAACAATTGCATTAAGCAGAAAGGCAAGTTAGTATTGAGTAAATTAAACATAACATGTGTTTATCGTGAGAGACGCCTAACGGTGCAAAAATTACTGCAATTTTTCGACTCATTTGGTTAGACGGGCGGGTAAAACTAGTTAGTTAGCAAAGAGTGACTTATCGAATCGGTGTAAAAGAACTTTTTTGTATAAAATAGAAGTGTTTGCCTTAAATTAAGACAGAAATGGAATAAAAAAGTTTTAACAGTGGCGGAAATATAAAAAATCGAAAATAGCCCGGAAAATTGATAGGAGTGAACATGCGGTGCGAAATTTTTTAAAAACTCGCGATTCCTACGGTAAAAAGCATAAAGGAAGAATACCAAAGGTGCTAACTCCTCAAGACACGCGGAAAATTCTAAGGTTAGCAACTAATTCGGCTCACTCCACAAACAAATCAATCAGGGCTTCAGCTGGGGTTACCGCTAGCAAATCCACCGTTCATCGTGTCATCATGAGTGCTCAACACCTAAAGCATAGGAAATTAAATAAAAAACCACCGCTCAATGATGTACGAACAGCGATTACAATTTGCGAGGGATCACATGACAGGGGATGTGCAAGATGGAGTTGTCTCAAATGACTGGAGAAAGGTGATCTTTTCGGATGAAAAGAAATTCAATTTAGATGGATCGGAAGGCTACAAATATTATTTTCACAATTTGCGAAAATAACAATGCTTTTCGACCCGTCATCATTCGAGGCAGGGAGGTGTCATGGTGTGGGGTGCTGTTTCCTATTACGGTGTCGTATAAACCTATACTGCAATCGGCTTTTGTCGCAATTCGAGAGCTTTTTGGGCCACTGCAATGGATATTCCAGCAAGACAATGCGCCTATACACAATGCTCGTGTGCTCCTGGATGTCTGGCGAAAATGTTAATTTATTGCCATGGCCACCATATTCACCCGACCTCAATTATATTGGAAACGTTCGCGGATGGCTTTCCCGCGAGGGTTATGAAGGAGGCAAGCAGTACGAAAATAAGGAAGAGCTTATTCCTGCAATACAAGCTGCTTTGGGCAAGATTTCCTTGGACTACTTAAAAAGCTTGTATGGCTCCATTAAAAATCGAATTTTCGAAGTGATTTCGAACAAAGGAGGGAAATACTAAGTACTAAATTTTAAAGAGATTTTAAGAAAAATTAAACCCAAAAATAAAACATTAATAAATTAAAATCTATTGTCTTTTTTTACGAAGATTTTCTAGGTGCGTATATTCAATTGAACCGAAAAATTGCAGTCATTTTGGTACTTGTGAGAAAAAGGACTTGAAAAGAACCGTAAGTGTCTCTCACCAAGTTTGTGTTTATGTTTTCATTACTCAGTACTAACTAGGATTACTATCAAATGCGATTGTTTTCACACAGTTGCAAATAAGAAGGGAAACATAGGTACGGGCTACAGTCCGCTTGGGCGATCTGTTGGATACCCTATTCTTATTCCTATCCCTCATAAGTATGTGTGACAATAGTCTAAGTATGGTTGAATTGTTGAGAACGCTCTACATATTTTATTATATAACATTTAAAGGATTTTATCAAAAAAAAACGAAGCATTTGTAAAAAAACGCTCCCTAGCTCAAACTTTGGTTTTTCAATAAAATGATTTAATTGTGGGCGTGTCAGTAGGCGGATTTGAAAAAAATTAACACATGAGGATAAAGGGCCACTAGAGAGTATATATTATAAATTTCAGCTCCCTAGCTCAAATTTTGGTTTTTCAATAAAATTGTTTTATTTAATTGTGGGCGTGTCAGTTGGCGGATTTTGAAAATTTTATATCCCGAGCAGTTTTAGGAGTCATAGATCATATAAAAAAAATTTCAGCTTTCTAGCTCAAAATTCGATTTTTACCAAAATTTTGTTTTTTTGAGTTTGTGGGCGTGTCTAGAGAGTATATGGCTAAAATTTCTGCTCTCTAGGCCCAGTTTAAAGGCCTAATTTTTGCCGACGGACGGACGGACGGACATGGCTAGATCGACATTACAATCGATGCTAATCATAAATATAGTAATATTAAGGTATGTTACAAACTATGCGTCAAAATTAATATACCCTTAGAATAGGGTATAAAAATAAGGATCTATAAAAGTATTTTAAGTGCGTCTAATCAAATGAATCGAACTGTATGTTAAGCGCAATAAATTCCGATTCTGACAGCATTATTCAGTGGGATACAACCAATAGGATGGAATTCATTGCTTCCAAAACACAATGCTGTCTTCTGTCAAAGCAAAACCTAAACACCCTGCCATTGTCCGTGAATTACACTTGCATCGCTGAAACCGAAAGACTGTCCCTTCTCAGTATTTGTGTTAATGACAACCTTCGTTGGAATGACCACATATTCGATTTCGCCAAGAATGCTGCGAAATGTATAGGCTTCCTTACGCGATCCAAGCAATATTTCACCGCTTCTGATCTGGCTACAATTTATAAGGCGTTTATTCGCATCAAACTTAAGTACAACGCCCATATCTGGGCCGGTACTCCAATCACATATTTTGAGCTGCTTGACAGAATACAATACAAACCCTCGCTATAAGACTCATTGGCGATCGAGACATCACGAAATCGTTTGACTCTTTAAACCATCGTCGCAATGTCTCCTGGCTATCGTTGTTTTATGGATATTTCCACCAAAAGTGGAAAAAATACAGCTGCATTCCACCCCTAGAACATTTTAACCGCACTACCCGCCATGACAGGAATGCGCATCAGTTCACTCTTAAGCTTACTTTCGGATGTACAGTGAAATACAAAGAATCGTTCGTTCGTTATATTTTGACGTTGACAGTCCGGTAATGAGTTTAAGGTCGCGTTCACACTGAAAGTTTGAAGTTGTCAAGTCGCTAATGAAAGACCCTTTACCATTATAAGGTGTTAATTATAAAAAAAAACTTGGAACGAAAATTATTGTTGTCGGTTTAGAGTGTTCATGATTAGTTCAAGTCTAAGATATGTCAATGTTAAAAAAAAAATCAGTTCTTATTATCTGGTGTTCACGCTTTCAAGAGTGTTTTGTACAGCTAACATGTTGTAAAAAGAACACGGTTTAGGCTGAACATTTTTAGTTTTCTAAATTTCAATGAGAGGTTAGTGTGTTCGACTACTTATCTAAAGGTTTCCAAGTAACACCTTAAAGTTTTTTCCACTGCCCCACCTCTTGCGAACGTCTGACAAACATCCATGACAATTGACATAAGAAGCTTCATAAATTTCTCGTTCGGATTCGGCTTTAAATTTTACTTCGCACTAGCCAAAAGTTGGAGAAGCTAGGTTTAAGGCCATGTATGGACCCGTTAATGAATAATATTTTTTTGTTGTTAAAGCACAGACGCAAAATCTTACTGATAGACATTTAATTAGTATGGTAATAAAACACTTAAGATTTGTTTTACAAAAAATAGTTTTAAGTTTAAACTGAGGAAAATTTCGGACCAGACTGGTTTTATAGCTTCAATTATCAGGTTCGTATTACTATACTGCCTTCCCACGTCCTACTATACTTTATACAACAAAAATTGTCAGTACAGGCCTTATGGAGGAGCTTTTTTTCTACCAGTGGTGCCTGTAAATACTCTCACGGCACTCAAATGCTAGAATTGCCACTGAAATAAAAACCAAACCACTGTATTACCAAGGAATTGTTGTTGTAATTTTCATAAAATTCGCATACAACCCACCACAACCAGTCTCCCACACAGCCGAATGGGAATGAGCATGATCGTCTTGTGTTCGCTTGCTATTATCATCCACTAAAATAACCAGTGTCTCTGACTGAAGCACATCAGAAGAGTATTACCATCTCTACAATAAGCATATCATTAACGGTTTTTCTATGGATTTTGTCAAAGAACTTTCGGTTTTGGTGCTTTTGAGAACGAATTATTACTTGGGGTGTTGCCATTCGGTTTTAATTTGATTGTATTTATATTGTACAGCTGCACAAGTGCAGTTTTTTTGTTACCATCTGTTTAGGTATATGACATTGCGTCGTGGTTATATAATTTTGTATTCCAATTGCCTGATTGTGTCCACCTTTCACAATATACATATAGCGGAAAGGACTGGGAAATGTTTTGAGAAAATCTTGCTGATTGAGTTTATGTCGCAAACTGTTTAAAAAGAAAAAAAAAAACATAAATACATTATTTCATCTCATTATGTACCTGTTTGTATGATGTCTTTGTTTTTCCGATGAATGACGCCTGTTTTGCCAATGAATACGGGAATTCCCAAAAGGAAGATCTCAAGTTAGGTAGGGACGCAATCATACAATGGGTTGCTTGAAATCGTTAAACGTTCCAAAGTCAAGTATGAAACATACGTCGTGGATGAAATTGCTCAAAATGCGGGACATAAAGTGCTTCGCTTGCCGCCTTATCACTGCGACCTTAATCCAAAAGAATTGGTTTGGGCTCAAGTGAAAGGGTTTGTAGCAAGCCAAAACAAGTTATTTCAAATGGCTGAAATAAGAGACTTACGAAAGGGTTGGCAAGGAAAATGGCATCGATGTGTCCAAATATTTGGGAAATGGACGTTAAGAAGCAGTTGAAAAGTTAGTAATAGACCTAAATAACGAGAGCAGTATCAGTAATTACTCATCGGATTAGTTGAGTAGTGATATTAGAAATTAGTATTTTATGTTTCACAATATTTAGGTATAATGAATAAATTGGATTACAGTGATATAGTGTAAATTCAGTAACGCATCACTGGCATCATGATGCTCATGATGCTTTGCAAAATGTTCATTAACGCAACTATTGGCATCACTTTTAACGTCAAGTGTTCATTATTGCAAAGTTGATCAAACTGATGCGCAAACATAACGAAAAAAAGAATCACAGAAATACCTGATGCGCTGTTGATTCGCCGGAAAAAAAAACAAGAAAAATGTCGGAAGAGAAAGAAAAGTAAGTAAACAAACATTTTAATTGATAGATACTATAAGAAGATGTATAAGAAGGTGTCCAAAAAGGATTTAATGATTTTCGCAAATCCTAGAAACATGGTTTGGTTTTCATTTAGAAAAGTTAAGTCATTAGTGGACTTACACCGAAGGTGTTCTAAAATGATTTTGAAATACATCGTCTGGATATTTTTCTAGAACTTTGAAATAGTCCCTAATCTTAGGAATTTTCCTTCTTTTAAATCTGCTAATTAAAGACCTTATGCGTTTCGACCTCTTTCTTCTTGCTTCACACATAACAAAACTAAATTTATCGTCTTTACGATCAAAGTTATCGATCAAAACTTTTATTAGCAAAACTTCCATTTTAAATGTTTGATTTAAACAATGCGTTCTAAAACTCAAACGCCATATTCAATCATCCTAACTTCGCTGTACTGACAATTTTTGTTGGATAGAGTATAGGCTACGAAGTCTGGAAGAGCAGCAGGACGTATTGAAATGACTGGACAATAAAAATGGAGGGACTAGCACTCAAAATGTGAATTCCACAATTAATCGAATTAGAGTCTTAAAAAGAGATATATTTTAAGCAGAGGAAACCGAATGGATTTCTGGAGGAAGCTACGAGTAGTATATAGCTACAAGTCCAAATAGCTAGTTGATGTACTAGCATTGTGGTTAAAGTGGAAGCGCTGTTTGTAATACAGTATTGGAACAAGCCTAATACTAACTTTCGATTGGTTTTAGTGATGCAGTGATTCGAAACCAAGAGGCTTTTACTTTTTGAGGGCGAACCTAACAGGCGGACCAAAAGCAAAGCAGTAAAATGAAAGGACTTCTTCTTATCTAGATCCTAAGGACGGCATTAAGGAAGATGCAAATCTGACACGATTCTAACGACCACATTTGCACGCCCCCGTGAAAGTAATTATAATCAGGTCGCACTGAATTTCTAAAATGCTTGAAAAAAGCAAGTAGATGCACTATTTTACATTTATGAATGTTGTCTCTCCCAGACTGTTGTCATAAAAGCTAGAAATAGGTTATGAACGAAACTCGCGCATTAGTTCGATGCTTTTAAATGTGGTTGTTATTAAAAGACACATTCAGGTTGAAACATGCGAATCTTTTTCAATGCGGGTGGCTTGGGGGAAAAATTGTCTAGTTCTCTCTAAATGAGTAAAGAAACCAACTTCAAATTCTCTAAAAGACACACTCAAACTTTCGCTTTCTTTCACCTCACTGTCTCTGTCTGTATCGTCATCAAATAAACTCACTCTGATGAAATGCTCGTCGTATCCTCCTCCACTTGAGATCGCATATTTATTAATTTATGTGGCGAACTCTAATGGAAATGTATTTTCAATTTATTTAAAAATTAATTTTAGAATTTCCATGAGCAGTGGCTAGGGAACAACACTCCATTGCTGTTACATGGAAAGTTAGCGAATTTTGTGCCACTAAGCAACTGTGCAGTTGTCAATTCGGTCAAATCAGTCTTTTAGACAATTTTCAATTTGGTGGCTGCTATTTTCCAACTTGTATTGGATCTTTTTTTTTATTTTATTGTGGAATAAACTAATTTATTTTTGATTTCCCGATGTTAAATTGGACGGTTTGTACATACTCATTTCAATGGAAATTGGTTGTTTAATCAATTTTTGAGGTGAAACATTTGAAATTGGACAAAAGTGGTGATTGAAATAATTGAAAGGCCATAAACTGACTGGTGAATTCAGATAGAAGCGATAAGCAGACACCTGCCCAAATTATTTCCCAGATATCGGTGCTGCCACACAAACAAAGGAATTCCACACTTTTACCCTGCCTAGACGAATTTTGACTTTGAACTCAAACATATAAAAATCATTTTCTTACACAAGAATCATTTGCCGTCAGAAGGTTAACTAACACCCACGCAGAGGAGTGAGGAGCTTCTTACAGCCAATAAAATATTTCTGTATATGACCGGATGACATTAACATCGGAATTTTCCTTTGGAAAATATATATTCAAGGTCCCGCGCGCGGTCAGTAATTTTCAAAAATGCGAGATATTTTCGGTTTGTGGGAAAAATAATATAAATTTTACAATGCCTAATGGCACCGCCCGTCCGCCGTCACCAAACAATGTATTTTTACCAAGGAATGATTTTGAGCATTTTTAGTTTCAAACGGATTAAACTTTAATTTTAGCCACAACGACAAAATGATTTTTTCCTGCTTACGAATTTTGAACAAAGCGACATTTTGTACCTACTTACTCATAATGAAGCCGCTTTGACTAGGAGACAAAGAATGTAGCCGAATCATGAATTGGGCGTCTAATATTTTTAGAAAACCTAGACTTTTGTTGACGAGTTTAGTTTATTTGACCGAATATAGCTGTACCATTATTCGTGACTGCATTGAGTCATTTTCGCATAGACGATTGACGTGGTGATGACTCAATAGCAATGGAATTCCATTCGGGTGTTGGAAGTTATTAATAAACTCGTGTCCGTGTCCACGAGTTTCTCCTTCATCGAATGGATGGGTAGTAACCCGTAAAGTCCATACGAAAACAAGCCGCGCAAAACTATGAATAGTAATCACCATCAAACATATCTATAATATGCGGCTCTGGATGTGCGGATGCGTGAGTGTGTTTACACCATATGCTGATTCGGATCTGCTGATACTGATGCTGATGCCACAATAATTGTTGTAAACACACTTTGGCCCAGTGCCAGATACCAGTTGGTTGTAGCTTTTAGCCGACGACGACAACGACGGCCATCGAAACGACAGCGACGGACCGCCTTCCTCTTTTGGTGATTTTTACTAATTGATGCTGGTAGTGCTGGCGGCTGTTGCATCTGATGATTGTGGTGATGGAAATTGTATTTTTTGGGGAACGATTATTTCTGGGTATTGTGCAATGAAAAGATTTGTCAATCGGAAGCCGACAAATTATTTCTGTGGAGTGATGCAGGGTATATAGGTTGTTGCTATCTCGTTGGAAAATGGTTAGACTGTTTCAAAGAAGAAACAAACTGAGTTAATAGGTCGAAAATTGAGCAGCTAAATAAAACCTCAGAGTGATAGGTAGATAGCTGATTTATAAACACAATGTTTGGACTGATGAAATTTAAGAAACGAAATTGTTTCCTTAAGAACATGACTTTTTCTTTGGCCATTTACGTAACTTATTAATACTTCGTTTTCATTACGGCCGCATTGAGCCATTCTGGAAATTCGCTGGAAAACTGTTTTCATATCAGTTTGCGAATTTGGTTTGATAGATTATAAATTTGCCATTTTATGGCAGTGAAGCAATCAAAGCGAAAATAGAAGCGGGAGTGCTATCAATTCATTCCAAATGCAATTGTATTTATACATGTATGAATGTAAGAGTTTAAATTTGAGGGCGGAAGTAAACGGTAGCAAAATGGTTCAGTCTTCCGTGGTTTTGATTTGAAATATAATTCCCCTGATTTCTTATGAAAGCTATCCATAGTGCAGTAGGAATTCCCACCAAAACAAATCGCCGCAGCCTGGATTTTATATTTGAAATTTGGTACCCTTACTACGATAACAGCTTGGAGCTTTCAGAATAATTCACAGAAAAAATCATCATATGGAACAAATAGGCGCCAATCCAAAACCAGCTTATATTTTTAATAATAAATAAAATATAACATTTTCGTTTAAGTAGAATATTTTATATTAACAAGAACACCAAAGTGAGGGGAGTATGTTCGTAGATAATCGTCGTACAGTCTTGAAGGTGCGTCGAGTTGAAATTGGTTTGGTACGGTTGGATGGACTGTTTATTTACGTGTGCGTTTACACACATTTATATTTTTGATATGTACGCGTAGTAGGTACGAGTACTATGTTGTGAAATAAATAGAGGAATGCCATTATTTTTTCTATCATTCATATTAATTTCCAACTCAACTCCAAATCCATCCTAAGTTATGAGTCGAAACCCTGCAGCGAGATTTCAACGCTGCAGGGTTTCGACTCAACTCTACGAGCGAAGCAGAAAATGTAGATATCAATTGTACCAACATATAAGAGCAAACCAACAAAAAGTTCATTCGAGTTCATTCAATGTTCATTCAATCTATCCCCAGCAGGATATCTTTGTCGGATCAGTAGGATCTTGTATTTGTAATATGTGTAAAATCCTACTTCATTACGGATGGCTTTCCCAACAAAACAGGGTTAATGTTTAAATGTTTAGCTTTTTTCATGATCTGTCAATGTCAAACCGTTAGTCAAAAATTTCTTTCGCGTTGAAGCTTGCGAAGTAGCAAGGTTTTAAAATTATCAAATTAAAAATTATTACTGTAATTCTTAGTCAGTGTCCGATCAGACAAGCGTGCTTTACTGGATAACTTGGAGTTTACATATTTACTATTCAATGTTGTTGTGCCAGTGAGATAACGCTTCGGTCGAAGTACCGAAAATCGCAGCCGTAAGTTCTTCAGTTGAAAATGAGCCAAATCAGTCGATTCCACTAGCGCCGGCCGTTCACAGAATCTCTCTGTCCACATTGTGGCAAATTTTGCGTATGCCCTTTGACTCAGCAAATTGACTTAAAAAGTTTGCGCTATCATGTGACTTCTTAAATCTTGTTCTTGGGAAAATAGTGTGCAGGGCAGGTGTCAAACACGGAAGGCTTCAATAGATCCGTCCAGTGACTGGAGTATGCGGACTATATCGACATCTTTGATCGTTCCCAGCGTGCCGTGTTAGAGGCCTTTTCGGCGATTGAAGAACAGGTAAAATTGGTTATTCTGGAAGTAAATAAGGACAAGACCATGTACATGCTATCAACAAACAAATAAACATCTGTTCATCGTCTAGGACAAAACCTCAATGTTGATAGCAATAACTTCGCGGTAGTTAAGGAGTTCATCTATCAGCTCCACATCCACATCAACTCCAGGAATGATACCTTAGTATAGATCGGACTGCTACTTCGGTTTCGCAAAACAAATGGGTTCGAATCTCCTCACTCGAAAGCCAAAATGCATGCCCTGTATAAGCTTCATCCTGCCAGTGCTGCTTTTTGGTGCCGAGTGCTGGACGAATAGTACGAAAGGGCATCTAATATTGGATTCTTTTGAAAGAAAAATACTCCGTCAGACATTTGGTCTTATGTGCGAGGAGGGCGAATGGAAGAGAAGATACAAAAGCGAAATCGATGAGCTATACAAAGATGTGGATGTAGTCCAAAAAGCTAAATCATGTTGAATACATTGGCTGAGCCATATTGAGCAAATGCACAATAATGCTCCAGCCAAGAGATCTTCGACTCCCAGCCCCCCCTCTCTTCCAGAAGGCAAGGAAGACCGAACTGTTTTTAAGACATCGCGGATGCCAGAGCACTCGGGGTGCACAACTGAAAGCAGCGTGCCCGGGATCGTAGAGGATGGAAGGTTGCCGTATCTCAGACAGGGACTCTTCACGAGTCGGAAGCCCATTAAGTAAGATCTTATACAAAATAAATGTGGGAATAACAAGTCCAAGTCTAAACACCATAGGAAGGGATTATTATCTTAGATATCAACCTACCTAACCTATTCGTATTTAGAGTGTTTGAAACTTGTAGGCAATTCCTTTGAATCCGTCAAAGGGCTAAGAATCATTTTGTAAGTAACAAAATAAATAAATATTAGGCATTAACGGCGCTTACAGGGTCTCAAACCTTCATTCTCTATCCAATTACTTATGCCGGGAGCCCGAACCCAAATTTAATAAGCTTCTCATGACAAATGCTATGGAAAAAAACTTTATGTGTTACTTGGGCTCGGCAGGATCTAATAAGTAATGGCTGCCCCATTGGGACCACCTATTTAAAATTTGAAAAAAAAAAACAGTGTGATTATTTTAAAAGTTCAAATGAAGTCTATGTTGTAACTCAATACACGATAAATGACTGCCACGTGACTTGGGGAGCGGAGAAGAGTGATCCATCATGATCCCCCACGAGGCACTGATTTGTGCGCATTTTAGGCTGGCGGAGTGATTGGACCGTTCTTCTTTGAGAATGCGTCTGGCAATGCAGTCACCATCAACGGTACTCATTACCGTTAGGTTTTAAACAACTTATTCTGGCCTCAAGTTGCTAAAATGGATCTCGAAGACTTTTTGTTTCAACAGGACAGCGCAACCTATCACAACAGCGACCGAAACAATGGAATTGTTGAAGATCAAAGTGTGTCATCAGTCACGAGACAGCCATATCGCTTTCCATCCTCTATGTCTACCCTCTTTATTAAAATAAAAAAAACATCACACTGTTTTTTTTTTCAAATTTCAAATCTTAAATAGGCGTTCTTAATGGGATACACTTTATATTTACAGACCACACATAGAACTTACTCGTATCATGGATTAATTGATAATGTAAATAAGTAAAAGATCGGCTGTCTCGATTTGCATATCAACCCTTAACACAACGTGTGTCATCCAAAAATCAGCTTAGTAGCATAACTCACAATAGAATGTATATCCTGATTACTCGTGCATAATTAATCATAGCCAAAGGCAGAAAACTTATTAAAGATGCAAAACCCCTTCAAATGTAAAGAAATGTATATTAACTTTTAACATGAGCTCCATTTTTTTTCTCAGAAACATTTGGCCCAACATTTAATTCTTACAATTCAACAATATTTTTTTTTGTATCGTCAAGGGTAAATTCCTGAGAATAAAATATTACCCACAAGTAGATACAAGTATGTATGTTTGGCAGTTAAATATAAAATATTTACAGTGTATCACTTCCGTTAAGTGAATATGAGATGTTTTCCTTCAATCTGGGAACTGATAAAAGTTTTTCTTAGAGCAATTCAATTTGATTTGTTAGCATCTGCGTCTGAACAAACATTTAAATGTATTATAATTAAGTTTAAATGCTGTTTGTGCAAGGTATGCTTGATGATAATGGAGATTCACATAATTATAGAATTTGAGGACTTTTGAAAATGTTTTGCTTGAAAAAACGTTACAAATTGCAACATTTTACACCTTACAATAAATCAAACTTTTGTATGCATCTCTTAAAGAAGGGTCGCAGAAGTAATGTATAAAATCTCAATATGGTCTAGAGGTTGACGGAACAGAAGGGTGAAATTCAGCGTCGTATTGACATCCTCCTAAAAAGATTTTTTTCTTCCGCCCTGCTTTATTCGAGTATTTTGATACTCCCGTCTAATATTCCTTTTCCCCAAATTGGGCCTGGCATTATTCCGATGCCTTTCAACTCAATTCAATTTATTGCAGAGTATATAAATGTAATAGAAGAACGTTTCATCCAGAAGACTTAAAGACTTACGCTGTGTTCTTAGCACTTTAAGAGTACTGTAACAACAGAAAAAAATAATCCCTTTAGCGTAAGCAAATTATAAAAAAAAAAAACCGCGTCCTTTCACGGACTTAAAATCGGAACACCCCTGATTTAATAGCAAAGAGCAGTCCCAGAATATATTGGAGGCCGTAAGTGGGGAGAGTTTAGTCCGCGGCAGTCGGACGCACCAAGTGGTGATGGACAAAAGATGACCACGTCACAACTTGGTTTGTCCGACTCCCGTAGACTAAACATTCCCCACTTACGGCCCACCATCCAGCTTGAGACCGCTCTTTGCCATTACATCAGGGTGGCGCCGTTTTTAAGCAAAAGCAATTTGACAGTTAGGTTAGGTTGGTTGGGGTGGCTGTCAGCCTAAGGCCAAAACACTTAGATCAATTTTAGGTCCATTGTGATACCACACACATCTAGGGGTTTCTTTCACTACTCGTTAAACCATTTGGCGCGCGAAAGACTTCTAAGTCACTTAGATCATTAAGCAAGAAATCTCCCAGATGGAGATTTCTTTTATGGGAGAGAGCAGGACATGTACAAAGAAGGTGAGGTGTAGTCTCCTCCTCCTCCTCGTCCATTCAGCTTCTTCAGAAACCGTTTGAATAAACGCCAAGCCTCGAAGCGTGCCTGCCTATCAGACAGTGCCCTGTAATGGCACCTATAGTGGAGCTAATATGCAGTCGGGTTAGTGAGATTAGACTCTTAGAGCGTCCCAGGTCCAGTTTTTGTCAGATATCCTTAGTCGCTAGACATGTATTACTACTTGTCCACCTAAGGTTTGTTTTCTCGATTGCGGATAGCTTGAATAAACGTTTGCAACTAGCGATTGGTATACCCAGACAACCCTTTTCAGGCAAAAGAGGTAGTGTGATTCCCTTTAATCTGCCCTACAGTTTCCGGGCATGTCTCTATGCCCCAGCATCCAACAGAGGTAAATGCTAAACTGCTCCACCATCTCCCTAAGAGATGAACGGCAGTCAAGGGCTATGATGGAATTCAAAGAGACTGAATCCACGAACTTAATCGCGGCTCGGCTGTCTGAGAAGATACGGATGTCCTTTGTAGCCTTTCGAAGAAAACGCCTCCACCAACCCCATCACTAATTTTTGATCCATCGGTATATATTGTGCATTTATCTTCCATAAATACAGCGGATCCCAGAATGATCTGGAAGGAATAGTGACTTGAAAGTTATTTCAGAACTGTAGTTGGGGTATGGTAGAGACTTAAATGAGTCCAGAATGATGGAGTGGCCAATATTATTGTTAACACACTGCGAGCTAGCTTTTAGGCGGACAGCAAAACAGGCCACTGTTTGCCTGCTAAAAATGTCGAGGGGTATCAGATGTAGCAGAATATCTAGTGCTGCGGAGGGGATGGTTCGGACTGCTCCTCTCATGCATACAAGCTGTGCGTTGTGCGTTGCCCAGCTTATCACAATTTGTAGCTTTACCTAGGGCAGGCCACCACCAGGCAGCAACCCAGTATGTAAGAATTGATCGTACGACCGATACATATAGCCAATGAGTGATGCATGGTTGTAGACCCCACTTGTTCCCAATGGATTTTTTGCATGAGAAATGTGGTACTGTGGCTTTTTTGACTCTTTCTTGTATATTGGGTTTCCACCTTAACTTCCTATCGAAGATTAGACGCAAGAACTTAGCTTCGTCGGAAAAAGTTAAGCTTTTACCACCAATAGTGAATATGCGGGATTTTGCATTTCCTGGAAAAGAGAACAAGTTCGGTTTTGTGGACACACAAGCCACAATGATTAGTCCATCTCTGTAGCTTGTTGAGGGCGTTTTGCAGGAGATATGGATACACACAAATTTCGGGTTGCATTTGCCTTCGCTTCCTCGCGACGATGAGTCTGCGGATGAAGATGGATACAAACAATATTAAATTCGATGTGTTACGTGTGCGCAGTATACCTACGTAGATGAATATCAAGTTCATTTGGAAGGGTTTTTTTGTGTTTGGTTTTTCCATGCATTTAGTAGATAGTTTTGTCTGGTCGAAATTTTAAAAGGGAAGTCGGCAGGAATTGAGTTACATAGATTCTACGCCACTGGTTTGCTTATATGCATTTTATACAAAGGGATTATTAATTTTGAATTATAAATTGCATTTTTTAGTTTCTTTTCTCTTTTAATTGATTTCCAATAAAAAATAGTTTTACCCATTTTACCCCACAAAACTTCTATGTCACATTATGTCACATCTCAAAATTGCAGGATGGTGTTAGTCAAATTTCATCCCAAATGCAAGATCCACTAAGTTAACTAAGTGAATGGATCAAATATAAAAAAAAAACTAAAAATTATTTACAGGACGAGGGTTTTCAATAAAATTCCGGAAAATAAACAAAAAGTTTGTAATAGGATTGTAACCTTTGAAGCGAGCGGTTGTGGAAGTGGAAACTGCGGTAAGTTAAAAAGTTTATTTGTGTACTATGTATATACATATATAAATAATAATGTATTTTTACAGATTAAAAAATGTCTTTCAAAACCCCAAGCCAAGCCAGTTTCTGTAGTTCAAACACAAACCATTTTAAGAATCAAAAAACAAATATCATAGTTGCTGGAGAAGTTAGTGAAAAGCAGGAAGACCTCGTTTTAAGGAAATATTGCCAAACTTTCTACATTTTATTTATTGTATATATAAATAGGACGGTTCACTGCCGATACCGAGTTCGGGTTCGAGTCCCACGTGAAAAAAGAAAAAGGATTTTCCATAACCCCACCATTGTCAAAAGTGTGACGAAATAATATATTTCACTAAAAAGCGATTAATTTAATTAAGTTAAAAAAAAAAAATACCCACACAGGAATGGCTAGAATAAGAAAACTGTTTTCGCCAAACTCTTACTTAATTCAATTAAACGATGAAAATTATTTTGCTTTTGCTGAAGGTATCTCAATCTATGCATGATGTAAAGTTGTCAATTGGCTGCCTTGAACCCGATTTGACCCTGATGATATGCAGATAGCCCAGGTACGATTCAAGCCATTAAAGCGAATACAGGACGAGCCATTCGCGAGATAAAACCAGGAACAGTCAGAAAAGCTCTTGGAAAATTGGGGTGACAGGATGCGCTACTGCGAAGGTATTCGAGGCATCCACATTAATAAAACTGTTTTTCATAAATAATGGAAGTTTTTGCTCCTTCTAATAAGTCCATAATATATCGAATATATATGATTTTTATTCATTTTATTTTATTTTTAAAAATAAACTTTTGTTTGTGTCACACTTTATAAAAATGCACGCTTTTTGTTCTCTGTGTCAATTTTCATTTCTACACCGCATTACTTGTAACGTTGTCCACTCAAATCGTATATTATGTTCTACAACTCATGTCAAAAAAATGTTCATTAGTGCGTCAAATACTTTTGGCCAAGGTCAGAAACCCATTTTTTTCGCACCAACAAACAAATTCGTTGGATGGTTTCGCTTTGGGGGGAGAAAATATTCGCCCCTAAGAATTAATATCATTGTAAATGCCTTCAACGGGAATTGTTTACCACAAGACAGCGATTTATACAATCATAAAAAGGACAGTCATCGTTCCCAACAATGAGAGAGTATCTCTTCGGGGGAAATAGGGTGTAAAAGTTCAAGATTATACATCTTCCAAAAAAAGCACTGGGTTGCTATTATTCCATTTATCTCATAAACAAAGTCAACGAAAGAAAATGCCTCTTAGATCTCCATTAAAGTAGGAAAAGAAGGTACATTTTGATAACTGACCGGCAGATGACAGCTTTTTGTATTTATTTGTTTGTTAAAGAAAAGCAGCTAGGTACTCGTACATCCAATTTCACTATCAGTTTTTTTTTACTTTGAATTCTGCGACACGATTGTTATTTCTTTATATTTTGTTTTTCCCCTTCTTTATCGTAAAGTTGTAGAGTGAAAGATATAGATATATAGACCTATAAATGCCGGAATCGTTAGGTCAGACACTATTTTAGACAAAAAAAAAACTCAATAAGATATGACTAAACAATTTAAATTGATTATCAAAGTAGATATAAATTTATTAGTAAACAGTACTTACTCCCTTCTGGATCTGTATCGTCTATGTAAATCATTTTTGGTTTTAGTTTCTTTTTGTGTATCCTTTTTGAGTTGCCTATTTTGACTAGAACTGGTGCTGCTTTGTTACTATTTATTTTTAATTTAGTTTTTCCCACTTAAATATTTTCTTTCACACTTTTTTTGCAATAAAATTGCAATACAATTCACACTTTTTTTTTCTATAAAATAAAAATTTATTAATTTACTTTTACCTTCTGAGTGATTTGTATTTGTATTTTTATTTATTTTTTGTTTAATTTGAAATGAATTTTACTTTTGTGCTTAGTTAAGTTGGCTTTGATTCACGTAAAACAATTTTCTCTTTCTGAAAATAAACACAGAACACAATATTATTATTTTTTTTTTATCTTTGATTAGACGACGAACGGTTGGTATGGCGAACGAGACGAATACGGCCACGGCTCCGACCTTCATTATCGCAAAAGCTCGCGAAATAAAATACACAACTAGTTTAAATGTTTAACAATGAGAAAAAAGAGAGCTGAGTGTTTCCTAGCCGATATTTGTTATGATTTTATCTCATCCTGTATATAAATGTAGGTATATAGGTGATGATGATGACGGTGGGTGGTGGTGATATAACTTGCAAAAGACTCGAAAGTGAAGCCTTCTTTTTTAAGTTTATTCGCTTTTGTTTTAGAGGTAGAGACTTTGGCAGAGATTCTTGTTTTGGTATTAAATCGAATGATTACAGTGGTGGTTGGAAGTTAATTACCACAACATTGTATTTTATTTCGAGTGGTACCAAACTCCCCTCAAATTGATGGTTGATTATCATACTTTAGTAGAGATATTAATAAAAAAAAGCACTATCCGCTCTTTAACAAACGAGTTGGCTGGCACACGGATAGCGAAATTGTTCATATGATAATTCATATGATAATTATTAATACAAATATTGTTCCCCTGTGTTAGCTATTCGCTCTTTATCACTTACAATACGGCAGCCCATCGTCAAATTTTATTCAAAAATCGAATGTGTCTGTCATCATGAGCTGACACTCATTTGTGTATATCACGTTCAAATACTATGGGACTACCATGGACTCTTCGCAAAGTGAATTTGGAATATGCCCAAATGGGATAACAGTTCTCTATCATTCTGTCAATGTTCTCTCGCAATCCGTGAATTCAGGAACTACATTCTGAGAATGCGTGAAGTTATCCGCTCCTTATACGCCGATTTCGGAGAGTTAAGTTATGCGCTCGATATCACATGTCAGTTAAAGCTAACACACATTTATTAATAAGAATTTTAAGTTAGCAGATATGTTAGTGCTATCTAGCTGCTATTTGGTGTATGGATTACGCAATAAAATAACTTTGGACTATTGAAAAATATTAAATGAAATGGGCTGTCATCACGTGATTTTTCAGCACCGAACGCTATCGCCTTAAATTTGCTTCATGTAAGTGCAGCACACACTCGTCTTGTCCATCATTTTTATAAAAAGGCACAGAAAAGAACTTTAGCGACGTCAAAAATGACATTTGGCTCTTTGTCTTGTTTCTTCACCAATTTCAGATTGAATTTGAAAAAATATAATCTGCTATTAATAAATACATACCTACTTAATTATATATATAAAAAATTTAATAATAATTAGTAGTAAGGTCAGCTTCATTAGCGCAAATGGAAATACTAGTTAATTTCAGAGGAATTGGCGAAACACTAGTTTTCTATCGATCTAGTGCAGAAATATGAGAAATCCGCTTTAGAATGATTGGCCGGGCTAATTAACGCATCTGGGCTAGCTAACAAATCGGTGGCTACAAGGAGAACGGTTTGTAAATTTAACTTAAATCAAGTTAATATCGGCGGAATGTATATGGACCAATGGTCCCAATTAAATTGATGGTTTCCACCACATCCTTGGATCAACAGGATCTTTGAACAAAGCCATAATGAAATGAAAGGAAAAATAAAACTCAATCGATGTGTTTTTCAATTACATGCTCTTTTGATGGAAGTGATAATAGATCCGATGCCTCTCTTAGTGTTCTTCGCTTTCGCAAGAAGGTGTTTTTCAATTTATTTCCAAAAAACAAAACTTTTAAATTTCTAAACATTTTCTTTAAATTATATTTAAACTTTTATTAAGGAAAAGTCAAATACTACTTTTGTAACACCAAAATATGCAAGACGATAATGATTTAGTTATCGCAGTAATTCAGTCATCAAGACGACAATATTTGGCAATTCTCTCCGTACCGTGACATAAAGCCATGTGATATTAGGCCATATTTTGAAATATACTCTTATGATGCTTTCGCAAAGCGTCATACGACCATTATTGGCTTATGCCACTTTCAAGACATAAAGTCCATAAATAGTTTTTAAAACTCTGGGCACCGGCTCATACACCGGCCGGCTTCCGGTTTCATGGGGACGCTACGCGGCGTGCTTCAATGCTTATAAGATATGAATAGTGGAACAGATAATAGTACCTGGGTGGGCCTCTTCGCGGATAAAATTGTTTAAAACTGTTGAAACTTGCGAGGTTGGGCTAGGTGCCACATGCACATTGTATCTTTTTAAACGGACATCATCTCACCAAACCGGTATCGTCACAACTTTATCGTAAGACGATCAGTCTTACGTGATGACAACCCTAGCAACTTTCACTTTGTAAAGGACAATACCATCTGCTTAGCAATTATTAACGAAATTTGTAACATGAAATAAAATGAGATTTATGATACGTTGTATGCTGCGAAGGAATACAGTTTACGTCACGATGACATGGGATATAAATGAATAATTCGAGTAAGGGCGTATCCCCTACCCCATAGGGAAATAAATCCAAATCTTTATTTTGTTGAAAATGGGACATAGCTCCATAACTATACTAATAAAGGAGAACTCATTGGTGACTGTAACATCGCGAGATCGCTTGACTGTCTTAATCATCGTCGCAATGTCTCTTGTCTCTCGTTATTATATCGTTATTTCCACCATAAGTGCTCAAATGAAATAGCCAGTTGCATTCCGCCCCTAGAACGTTTCAACCGCAATGCTCGCTGTTCAAAAAGTGCGCATCAGTTTACCCTTAAGCCTGTATTTGGACGTACAGTGAAATACAAGGAATCTTTCCTTAGCCGTACAACACGAATGTGGAATGCTCTTCCCCGCTCCATTTTTCCTACACATTATAATCTACAAACATTCAAAACCAATGTGCATCGGCATCTCTCCCTTTCTTCTGACCCTTATTTCCTTAAGGCCCGCGCTGTGTAGCAATTACATTATAGGGGTACTCAAGAATAGGTTTAGTACATTACCAAAAAAAATATCTACCAAGACTTTCACTTCGTAGGAAAGCTATCTTTAAAATTGTATCTTTGATTATTCCCTTGATAAGGCCGAGCGGTGGTTTAAAGTCTACGCTCTCATGGCTCTCTAGTTCGCCTCCCATTTATAATCTTATCGCCTTGCGCATTTCCTTTTATACCGCAGTGTCCTTGTACCCAGCACAGTCTCACTAGGTTTTGTCTGCATAATGCCCTTAACATTGTGCGATAGCTTCTGACTGTGTCAGAATTGATGTTAACAGATTCCGGATAATTTACATTATACAAAAAGATACAAATTTCGTTTGTCTATATTTTGTGATTAACAACACCGCAACAGATTAAAAAACAAAACCAAACTAGCTTTATGGAAAAGTTTCATTATTTTTGATTTGCCACGCAAAACTTATTTCCACCACTGTAATGTCCCACATTGTAATCGTGTCTAAAAAAATAGCCGAAAACTCTTCAACTTATCTTTTTCGATACTCAAAAAATCCGAGATAGCGCAACTCATATACATCCATTCGGGTACATGTACTCTTATCGCATTTGCGTATTCGTGTGACGCTTTGCGTTACGTCTGATACTAAAAACTAAAGCCCTCACTTCTATTTGTCTGCCATTTCATTTTCATGTCAGTCTAATCGATATCCAATGCAACAAAAGAGCGTATTTTGAATTCGAAGAGGCGAAATAAAAGTTAACTTATCACTGTCATGCTAATGACCCATATTATTGTCATGCAGATGGACTGTTTGCATGGCAGCGCCTGTTTAATATGACAAACATTGGATATTGATAAAATAAGAAGAGAATACACTTTATAGAAAACTAATTCGATCAATAGTCTGACGTCACTTGATATCCATCTATGGTATAAATAATGTATTTTGATATGGCACTATGCACAAATACTGGTGAGCATTAACACTTTTTTATATCAGCGATATGTTCAAACATGTGTGTGTAGGATTTGTTTTGTTCATAGGTGACTATGTTCATCAGCACCCTGCCAAATGTTTATCAGATCCAGTGAAACATGTGTAATTAGTAAATACGTTAAGCGAATCTCGATACGTTGGCTAAAGACTACAAGAAATTGGTGGCTGACTGAGTGTTGAAATAAAGTTCAATTTGATCGCCAATAAAAAATATTTTGTGCTTTTGGTTGATACGTATATGCAATATGAAACACAAATAAATAAATTATTATTTTACTTGTTTCATAAAATCGCATTTATGTTCTCGGTCAACTACTCCCTCTCATATTTTCGACAACTCTTTACCCTCAATTCCACTCTATTTTTGTCAAAGGAATCTCCTCACATAAATTTCTGTAATAACTTGCAAAAATATTCTTTATCCTTTTGACATTTTTATAAGTGCATTCAGCCAAAGTAAACATCCAATCTCTGTTTCAAACAACAAAACCACAAACCCTACCATCAAAGACACTTCCACATCCATCTGAATCTGGGTTCTCCTTCGAAGAAATCCAATTTATGTAATAACAACTTAGCAAAAACAAACCCCTACAAAGGATGTCGCATAAGAACTTCAACCCGCATGCAGGCAAAGAGGACAGAGTGCTTCTCTCGATTTGTGGGATTTTATTTTGTCTGGCAGTTGGAATGTCACTCAATGAGTTTACAATTAAACACCGCTGTTCAACCATGTTGATTCTTGGAATTGCAGTTGCACAATTCTTAAGCTTTCGAGCTACCTTAAAATTGCTGCTTTCCGCGTAGGGTATATGTTTGTGTATTGCATCATAGCCATTGAATATGAAATTTAATTTCTGACTAGTCCCAGCTAAAGGTAAAAATAACAATATAAGTATAACGTTGAGTCTATATGGAATCGACCGAAATTGTTTGTGTGGAGTGTTTGGGGTGTTTTCCACTCGCCACCAAGTTCTGAAGTTGAGTTTAATTTAGTAGAAGACCTTAAGGATGATATTTAATTTTGTTTCTTCGTCGAAAAGTGTCTCCGCATGACGTGCTTAGCCAAAGGTTGATCTACGTCCAAATATGAAGATTAAAGTGGATATCCATTAAAATTAAATGGAGGACCTTAATCATTTTTCTTATTATTATTAGCATGACAACGTGATGGAAAAGATGATAGAAGGACATGTACAGATGGAAGGAATTATGCCTTTAGGGGAGTATGAAACAGCTTTAAAATCAGAGAGAAGTTTTGTTGGTACGTTTTGAATGTCCCAACCACAAATACAATAATTTTGAACTTTTAAATCGTAGGACCAAAGTTTTGGATCGAAGTGAACAATAGATGGACTCTTGGATAAGTGGTATTAAAATGACTGAAAATTGCAATATTGAAGTGGCCATCTCATGAAAAGTGCCTCAAGGAGACTAATAACTATTAGGACGAGTTTTTTTTATGAGACAACGTATTACAGGTCAGAATTGTTTGTTAAGAAAAAAGGGAGCCATGAAATTTCGCTCTTGGGTCCACTGCAGTTACTGTATAGCACAGTGATAATAACTAACAGAAAGATGGTCCTTAAATCTCTTTAGCTTTCACTTTTGCATTATAGTTTTTTTTTTACCCGTAAAAGAAACGCAATTTATTTGTGCATCTTGCAAGTTCGACCGAATAATGAAAACTGAACTGTGATTTTCATGACTAAGTTTGTTCCTTTTTTTTGTTCCTACATCTGTCACTACTGAAAATATTCTTTCTGCGTCAGCATTTGAACGAGAAAGATTGAGGACATATTTTATTTATTTATTTATTTATTTATTTATTAATTCATCTACCAGGTAGAACACCTTAACAGATTTCGCATAAAGTAATAAAGGTAGATACATACAGTAAATATAAAAGTACAAAAACATAATAATAACATGAGTTAATAAACTAAAAAATTGGCATTAATTAAGAAAGATTGAAGTTAGAGCAGTAAGAGCGCCGAGGTTAAATCCAAGTTTTTACCGACCGAATTAAACAAACAGATGCATCGAGTTATGGGTTCAGACAAACCATAGTTTGTTCTATGTGCCGGAGGTAAAAACAATTATCTGTCCCTTAGTACTCTGCTTAGTGCAAAGAATGGTAGACTAAAAAGAAGTTCACTACAATTGATTCTGTTAGAGACAATATCTTTCAGGAACACCAAAGACTGCATATTTCTCCTAACCACGAGAGTATTAAGGCCTAACAATAAGCAGCGACTATTATAAGATGGAAGCTCAAAGTCCCTATTAAATCTCTTCAGAGCAAGGCGAGTGAATCGTTTTTGGACCCGTTCTATTCGAGAAGAGTGGACACCAAAACAAGGATCCCAAATTACACAGCTGTACTCTAATCTGGATATTATTAAAGAGCAGTAAAGAGTTTTTAGTACGAATGGATCACTAAAGTCTTCACAATTTCTTCTAATGAAAGCCAGAAGGGAAAAAGATTTAGAGACAATGTAGTCGATATGCAAATTGAAAGATAATTTATTATCGAAAATAACCCCAAGATCCTTAACTTCAGAAACTCTACTAAAAGCAACACGTCCAGCTTCGTATGAGTGAAGCAAGGGACTGTGAGAAGAGAAAGCGTGCAAACTTTACATTTCGGCAAACTAAGCTCCAAATCGTTCTCGGAACACCATTTTAAAAATAGGTTTATCTCAAGCTGGAATGTTAAACAATCCGAGAAGTTGGAGACTTTTAAAAACATTTTGAAATCATCTGCAAATAACAGACATTCGCACATTGTGAAAAGCTGAGAAATTTCTTTTACAAAGAGTTCAAATAGCAACGGCCCTAAATGGCTTCCTTGTGGGACACCAGAAATTGCGGTTACCACGTTCGAGAAAAAACCATCAACTTCGACGACACATTTCCTATTGAAAAGATAAGAAGAAAGCCATTTCAAGATGTTAGAATGAAACCCAAGCTTGGCTAACTTTCCTATCAATAGTGAGTGATTGATTCTGTCGAAGGCTTTAAGGAGAAATCGGTATACAACACCGCTTTCAATCGAATTAAGACAGAATTTAGAAAATAGGGCTAAGTTTGTCGAGGTAGAGGTAGAGCAACAAAATCATGTTGCATAGGGGATAAATGCTCCTTTACATTGAAATACAATTTTTCCTTAACGATTTTTTCGAAGAGCTTTGGCATAACTGAAAGCTTGCTTATAGGCCTATAGTTTTCAACTAAATGTTTTTGCCCGCTCTTATGAATAGGCGATATATGAGCAATCTTCAAATCGTCCAGAAAGTCACCGATAGAACGAGAAAGGTTGAAAATTAATTTTAACGGCAGCATTAGTGAAGACGAACAGTTCTTCAAGAGAACGGGATGAAGCGAGTCGGGACCAGCGCATTTGTTAGTATCAATACTATTAAGGGCAAGAAGAAGATCGTCATCAGAGAGCTCCAAGTTGCCAACATCAGTGATGGTACTAATATGGCTAAAACAAAAATTCACTGCATTATTAGCGGGTAAAAAATTAGAAGCGAAGAATTTAGCAAAAAGTTCACTCGTAGATTCGTATCCGTTCGATACCTCCCCCTGAAAAATCATTTCTTTTGGGAAACTAGAGGATTTTCTTTTCGAATTATAATGGATCCAAAAACACCTACTATCCGCTCTGATTCGAGATTCCATAGAAGAAATAAAGCTTCGATAAAGAAAATTATTCAAAAATCCGAATTCCTTTCTTAGGCAAAGGAAATTGTCCCTATCAGCCGAAGAGCCAGATTTTTTCATCTTTTTAAAAAATTTAGTTTTTTAATTCATTAAATGGCTAAGTCGAGCATTAAACCATGGAAGCTTAGGGACCAATTTCTTATTACCAATGGGCACAAAAATTTCAAACGCTTGCAACAAAATAAGTTTGAATATGCTATACACGTCACAAAGATTTAACCTCAAAAAGCGGGTTTGCCAATCAATCGAACAAAAAATATTATTTAAGCCTTCGTAATAAGCTTTCTTAAAATTAAAGAATTTGACATTATTATCGCATTTAACGTTATAAAATGTATACGCTTCAAAACGAATTATAATAGGTTTATCATGAACCGAATTACAAAGGAAAGGAAATGATTCGTTATCTAAAGTTATAATAAAATCATTTGCAACAACAAAAACAAGATCAAGAATTCTTTCTAAATCATTTCTTACATCATTGATTTGATGAAGAGAAAGAGAGGATGCAAGACAATACAGGTTTGGAAATATAAGTTCATCGCTGAAATTACGGAGTTTTCTAATATTAGCCAAAACTGTTGCAACATTTAAATCAATCATACATTTTGTCTCTACTTCGCTAAAATTGTATTCAATTGGTCTCCATTGCAACGGAAGTTCGTTTTAGTCTGAAGAAAGTTTTTGGGAAAGAAGGTCAAATGAAATTTCAAATCTGTCAAAAGCTAATCCTTATATAGGGTTTTTAATAAGAGCGCTACAAAAGTTTTTTTTTTAAATAAAACAAAAACGGTTTTGGATATCAATGAAATTCTTTATTCCTGTGAAAGTACGTTCGATGCCATTATGTATGGAACTCGATCTTTTGCATGGCCACCACGGGCACGCTTGCAGAAGTCCAGACGCTGAACCCAATTTTCGACGTTCTTCAAGCATAAATCGGCCGATACTGCTGCAATTTCACGTTCGATATTCGTACGAAGTTCATCAATCGTCGCTGGCTTGTTGGCATAGACCATAGACTTGACGTACATCCACAGGAAATAGTCTAACGGCGTCAAATCGCACGACCAAGGCGGCAAAGCGACTGGACCATTTCGTGAGATAACACGGTTTCCAAACTTGGTTTCCAATAAATTGATTGTGGCATTCGCTGTGTGGCTTGTGGCGCCGTCCTGTTGGAACCACATGTCCTCCAAGTCCATATCATCCAATTGGGGCCAAAAATATTCGCAAAATTCGCCACAACGACGTCACAGAGATGCCCAACGCTTGAGAACGACGTGTGAGAGACACATTTGGGCTTTCTTCAACTGAAGCCTCAGCGGCAGCAATATTCTCGACACTACGGGCACTTCTTTGTCTCACTGGCACCGGAACATTTTGTACTGTGCTTGTGGATTCAAATTGTTGATCTGCTAGGACGATTATGACGACCATAAATTGGACGTAGCGCTCTTAACGTTGAGGCCACTGACTCCGAATTTCGGTAGTAAATTTTAATAATTTCGACTCGTTGTTGGCTCGTATATATCATACAATGGCAAACCTTACTGAAGAGAAATGTCAAAAGAGCGGCAAGAAATTCGGCGTCGTTTGCTGTCCCTATCGCTCTACTTTTGTAGCGTCCATGTTGAATAACCCTTTACGAGTTTAAACCCTAAACTCGTATAAGGATTAGCTTTTGACAGATTTAAAATTTCATTTGAAGTCAATTCTTTAAATATTGTTTTATTTTTTATGGTCAACTTTTGTTGAATTTCTTCCAAAGAAATAATGCAAACAATCAATGTAAGATGACAATAACCGGACTCAATCCGAATTGAAGTCCATGTAAACGCTGATTAAAAGATTTATTCATCAATCGGATCACAATATTTTCTGTGATTGGGTTGAAAATCAGTATGCAAACGCGAATTGAAAGATCGTGAAAGACACGTTGCGGGTGGCAACAGTGAGGTGTATTCGCTTAGTGACTGGAAGGTCGTGCGTTCAAATCCCGGCCAAATCCATTACTTTATTTGGAATAAACGTAAAACTTGTTCTCCCCAAGCAACTTAGACAACACCCGTGGAGAAAAAAATCACACAACTGCACCAAAACACTTCTTTCCTATCTCTCTATTCTTTCTAAATGCGGGTGGCGATGGTGCAGTAGTAGTGTATTCGCTTACTGAATGGAAGGTCGTGCGTTCGAATCCCGGGCAAGTCCATTACATTATATCAAATACATGAAATCGAAATCTGCCTAAGCAATTTAGACACCACCCGTGGAGAAAAATCCTACATTTGCACCCAAACACTTCTTTCCTATCTCTCTATTCTTTCTAATAGTGAAGCACCGAAAAGCATGCAATGAAATACGATACTGCCAGGTGCTGCTTGCAAACACAAATGCTTACGCTGTGTTCATAGCACAATAAGGTCCGTTTTATTCACTATTGTTCAACTTACTGATAACTCCGAAGTTTGCTAACTTCGGAGTTGATATCAACTCGAGAGTTGAACTGCAAGTTGTTTTTTTTTTTTCACTATTACAACTTTCGGTTTTGAAGTTGACATTCGCAAGTTGACCAACTTGCAGGTTCAAAAAATTCCCTGGGATATTTTTGACAGATGACACATAATATGTCAGTCTCGACTTTGGATTTGCTGACTGTTATTTATTATTATTATTGATTCCGTTTCCCGGAATTTCAACATGGGACGACAACATACCTAATTCTCACAGTGCAGGTAAAACTGCACCGGCAGCGCAGCCGACACAAATTCCAGGAATACAAACGACACCTGCATTGCTTTTATTCCAAACTTTCTGTTGAAGAACAAGTTAAACCATTTTTATTTAAATATATGTAAAAAAGCATACATTTTTGAAGTTTGTTTATTTTTCTTTTCTCATTAATTCTTCTACATTGATTGGACTGTTTTAAGCTTGATCTAAAATCGGCTGATATGTGTGAAACAATCGAGAGCGGACATTGTCAGTGACTGTTGATGTTGTTTGCAAAGGCGTACCCGAAGGAACATAATATGTGCCGGCTAGCATACCGGAAAATTTGTACACTTCCGGTGGTGGTTCCGACTCATTCTCGTCAATAGCTATGTTGTGGAGAACGGCACAAGCAATTGTAATTAACTGTACAGTCTCCACTCTGCACTTTAAGCCAGGCGCCAATACTGCAAAACGCCTTTTCCAAATGCCATACGAACGTTCTACGCAATTGCGAGTGCGAATCTGCGAATCATTATATAAATTTTCGATGGGGTTCGTGACATTCAGAAAAGGTGTCGAAAGATAGCTTGTATAAGTTTAACCCGAATCACCAACAAGAATAAATTGCTTGAACTCGCCTCTATTGAATCGTTGTTTGAAGATTGAAAATGCGCTGATCGTGCGTGGAGCCCTATTAAGGAGCACATAAAAAATTAAAAACCGATTTGAAATGAATATTTTTCATGTGAGCTATACCTGGCAACGAGCAACGATATCGTTTATCTTCAAATTCGCGGCACAAACCATTTGAACGTTTAGGGAAAACCATCCCTTACGATTCCTAAAATTCTCTGCGTCCGTCAGTTCCACCTGGTGATTGAATTATATGCGTACAATCAATCGCACCAATAGTTCGAAAGAATTTTGCTTTTGCAAAAAAGTCACGTGCTGCTTGCAGTAGTTCCAATTGGGTTTCCGGCATACGAATGAATTGTGGCGAAAGATTGGCAATCGCTCTCGACACTCGTTTCAGCATATGATGCACGGTGGCAATGCTTACCCCAATGAAATCGGCCACCGCTAATTGAATTGATCCGAGTGCATAGTACCGTAATACGATTAATAATTGGGTTATTGGTCGTAGTTCACGCGATCTATCGAAGAAGAAAACCCCTATGGAATATAGGTACAATAAACTCCAACTTATTCGGCGTAAAATACCTTCTCTCGTTGTACGGCAACGAATCCATTATAAGTTGAAGCACCATCATTGTCGTCCGCTTTGAGAGACGAAAACGATATATGAAGTCGCGGTGGTCCCATTTTTCGAGTCCAACACGTGGTAGCATCTTGTATTGCCATTTTTCACAGACCAAATTGCGCTCGTCTTCTTCGCTGCCCGAATCAGACAATGGCCAATCTTCCCAGAAATAATTTGAACGATACATTGTTTATAAGTTTTAAAAAATTAATATTTGATTATTTACGCCACTTGATTTGAAGTTCGCACAATCAAAAACAGAAATGAGAAAAAAAATCTGACATTTGACGTAAAATCCCAAGTTTGCTCTACAACTTCTACTATTTCGGGGAGTTGATCAAATCCAAAGTTGATCAACTTTCAGTTTTCTCAACTTCATAATATCCAAAGTTCAGCTCGTCAACTTTAAGTGAATAAAAGCAATTTTTCAAGTTGAGAAGAAAAATCGCCGAGTTGTGTTCAACTTCGAGTGAATAAAATGGGCATAAGGGTACTTTTACATTTGCGAAAAAACTGCTTTAGCGTAAGAAAATTATAAAAAAAAGTGAGAGGGTGTGTTTGCACCCCCTTTATTTCCCTTTGTTGCGTTCATTTGACTCGGATTTTTGTCGTATGCCGGAAACCCAAGGTATACAAAACACGTATTAAGTAGGTAGTGTGTAACTGAATTCTACTTCAATTCAATCTCTCATTTCGGTGAGAGCGAAAACCCGCCATAAAACCAATTCAGTTTCAATTCGATCTTTCGATTCGGTCATTTAAACGTACTAACGGTATTTGAATTCTCTTAGTACGCTTTTCTTCGACTTTTTATGACTGAGTAACTGATTTCCCTCACATTGTCTCAGTTGACACACAAGCCAGGTCAGTTTTACCTAATATACATTTCTATTTTTGTCTTCAAATTAGTTGACTTTTTTTTAAAGTGAACTAAAGCCGGCCAGCTTTAGTTCACTTTAAAAAAAAATCTAATGTTGCGAAGCAAATTGACATAAAATTATTAAAAACAGTGAACAATTTGATATATGTGAACAGAAAGCATAAAGTTAGTTCTAAAAGTGCTTGTTTGAATTGAAACTTGTGCTTGTTACACTAATATCTAAGATGTAAGGTTTACGTTGATTCATTTCGGTGCGATATTTGTAGAAATGGCACTGTTAAGTTTAGATTGCGTTTTAACTGATTTTACTTGACGAAGCAAATGATTTAAGTAAGCTATCATTTCTTCACGAAAAAAATCGTTATTGAGATAGTCCGCTCTACGCCTTCTATGAAAATAGATTACAGACACAAGATGGTTTCTTACTCGTTTTAAGGAATCGTTGTACCAAAAATATGCGCGGCTGACTTGTAGTTGCACGCTGAATAAAATTTTTCGTTTTCCATGCTGTCTTTTCCAAAAAAACATATTACAACAGAAAAACATATTCGTTGCTGTTTATCTTTGCCTGATTTTGGTGCGAACCGTATTTAAACTTCCTTATAGGTAATACCTTTGTAATAATAAATTCGATCGAAATCGTAAACTAATGGAGCGTTTAATAGACAGTCATTCTTTTAGGCAAACAGGAACAAGCATTTGGAGTTTTTTTGTTTATGTTAGCAGTTTATTCATTTTTGATTCGACTTTGCTTTTTAAATTGTTCGCGCTACGGCACTGCTCTTTAGAAATAATCAGTGTATAAACGTAGGTTTAGGTTGAGCCTTGAGCCCCAAATATATTTTCTTCTGGTCGCTTATGTCAGCTTAAGCAGCGGAGCAAATATACAGTACTATTTACTCATACTCATACCCATAAAAGCCACTATGCTCCGTTTCGTTCGGTTTCGTTCACTTTCACGAACTTAAGTGAGGGCGATTGAAATGGTACGGAAATTTCAAAATTTGACTGTTGTCTATACCTCTCCAGAACCAATTATGGTCACTTTTCATTTTGTCGATTCTTCTGGAAGCTTATCGTTTGGTTTTGACTTAACCATTATTAATAACCCCCTTCGGGAGAGGGGTTAGAATTTACCCGAGGTAGGCGTGCCGTTCGTAAGATGCGACTAAAATTCAAACTTGGGGGTGGTTCCCCACCAGGAGCGACCCCAGGTGGTTCATAGGGAGCATCGGTACGATACGTTCGCTGTCCAAGTTTGTAGGGTTATAGCAGATATGTAAGCGATGTCTGTATGGGCAGTGCATAGACTACGGTCTGCGCTCATGCAGGCTGCGCTTTACTCGCTGTGAATGCCCTACCGCGAACGATACCAAAAGAACTAGTACGAAGGTACAACCTAAGGGTATATCTACTCCAGGTGGCACTAGCAACAGCGAAAATCTACCCGTGGTCTTAACGACCGCGGTCGATGGAAGGATTCTGGAGGCCGCAACTAACATACTACCAAGGCCCCCCCCTGTACAGGCGTTGACTTAGGAGTTGTAAGAACGCTTGTTTTCGAAGACTCCTGGAAAAATGGAAAAAGTAGCGTAGAGGTTCAACCTGATACGCTTAATCTTCATTCCAATAGACAGGCAGCTGATTGTTGCATTGTTGCTGATGAGGCCCAGGAAATCGAACAGGCTGAACGGGCTCCAGAAGCGGTACGCACCGTTGGGCTTCTGTCCAACCAGTTGAAGACGCAAGCGCTGAAAGCTCCACTACCTCGGCGGCGACGACTGAGAGAAGCAGGTCGGCAGAGGTTACCCCAACCGAAACGCACCAGCGGATTGAAACCAACGCTGCCTCCTCTTCCAATAGCTCAAAAAGGAATAAACGGAGGATAAAGGCTTCGAGCACTCCTACCGGTGAAACTGAGTACACGCCTTCTGCGTGCCCTTCCACTGAAACCTCTAACTGATGGAGGTCCGCGCGCACAAAATCTGGGTGAAACAGTTTCCGCAACCAGCAATGCTTCCAGCAACAGTGGACAGAAATTGGCTGTGTCGAACCTTCTCTTAGCAACAAAGCTTGGACAATTTTGTGGCCAAGATTTGTCATGGCGTCAGATTATCTCCCCTATGATTCGGTAGTGCCTCCACCACCAAGGGCAATTGTTGAACTCATAGACTACTGTGACACCGGGAAGATTGTACGAGTATGTTGCGATACCAATGCTCAGAACATAGTTTGGGGCAGCAGCAAATGCAACATGCGAGGAAGCCATCTCCTGGATTTCATTCTATCGTCTGATCTTACCACCAACAATGATGGCTCACAGCCAACTTTTGTGACGTCAAGAAGATAGGAGGTGATTGACCCAACTTTATCAAAGAGATACTTTAAGGCGGTTACCAACTGGAGAGTCTCTTCGGAGGTGTCCCTCTCAGATCACAGACATATCGAATTCCACATCGAATGCGAAGCCATATATTTGCAGGAGAGGAGGAATCCGAGAAAAACTAACTGGGTACGCTTCAGGAAGGAATTAGGGAAACCTCTCAAAACTGCAACCAATCTCAGGACGAGACAAAAGGTAGAGGAAGCTGTTCAAGACCTGAACAGTGCCATTGTGAGCTGTTTTGAACTGACGTGCCCAGTAAACAAAACCCCTGTCAGAACGCCGGCAGGGTCGCTGGTGGATAGCGCACTCAAGACTGATTTGGAGGAAGACTGGAATCTCTACCGATCGAAGCAGAAGGAATATAAGAGGTAAATTCGGGTATCGAAAAGTCCTTATTATAGGAATTTCTGCAAAAAGATTGAAACACTGTTTGAAACTAGTAGGGTGGTTCAAGTTCTGAAAAAGGGCAAACCAGCCAAGCTGGAATCACTTAGAAAACTTGATGGCACCTTCACTGAGACGAAAGCGAAAACTCTTAGTCATCCGCTGGAGTCTAACTTTCGGAAAATCCTGTAATGATAGAGGGCGCGCTTGACATGAAAGAATACGCGATGGTCATTTTCATCGATATTGAGGGTGCTTTTGACAATGCGACTTTTGAAACTATGTGTAGCTCTGCCAGATAATGGCATGACTCTCCAGGGTGCAAACAGACTAAGCTTATTCTCCCCGAAGTTTGTAAAAAATCTGGGGCATTCGTGTTGTCACTAAAATGAAAAGACTGCAGACAAATTACTGACATTCTCACGGACCAATGCGCTTTTGCCAAGCATCTTAGGGTGCTAGGCTTACGTGATACCACCAACTGCGAAGCCTGTGGAGAAAGCGACGACACTGCGGAACATTTTATCTGTGCTTGTCCTGCTTTTGCTGCTATCAGGTGGCAGGTATTTGGTGCCGATGTGGTGAGTGCTGTAAACCTAAGCTCCTTATCATTGAAGCGCCTTCTCGTCTTTCTTAGGAAAACGAGTAAATTCTCACAGTAAAAGTGGTGTGTCTTCCTGGTAGTACAATGGACCAGTATTAAGTCTGAGTGCTAAAGTGTAGAAACTCTCGCACCTCGACAAAAAAAAAGTCGACTTGGAACCACCTTGCAAAAGTCTGATTGGCAGTTGAAACTGCTTTGCAGAGCGAACGGATCATCTGATTGGAGCCCTTTGGTGTCAACTATTGCATAGGCCAATTACCAAGAATTATTAATACAAATAGTGACTTTCTAAAAAGTCATGATTTTCCTTGCGTGCCCGTGAGGTACGGGCTTAGAATATCACGTGCAGCGCCCACAAAACGCAGCGCTTCGCACAGTTTTGAATGCAAATCCGTGGGTTGACATGACTGGAGATCACCGGTGTCCTTTAAGCTCGATCAAACAATAATCAACAATAGGAGCATGCACGTGTCGAAATCATAAAAAAAAACAGGAATACATTTTTTTGGATCAAACAAATACAACACCACCAGCATTCGATTGGCCTCAGTAAAACGTGATCCGAAACCAAGAGTCCTGTCAACGTTTATTGAGGTCAAACTGGCGAAACCCATACAAGCGAACCATTATGAAAGCAGTAAAGTAGGAGAGTTATGTTCCCTTAACTCCTGATCATAACTTCGCTGATGAGGAAGAAGAAGAACACAGAAGAACAGAAGGAGTTGGACAGAATCGGAAAATCAAAATCCCGAAAAATTACATAAAATTAAAAATTTGCCGTTTTAATTTGCATATAATGATATGTCACTCAAAAAAGTACCTACTTTGGTTGAGTGACATACAGTTATATGTGTTCCTCTCGAAGAACTGCGATGAAACGATTGTTCCGAAAAATAACGAGCTGCATACCAATGAACCAATGACATTGTAATCGTCAATGGTTTTAAATAACTTTTTTGTGGCAGCGCCACGAGCAATTAAATACTCGCTTTCACTTGTAACGGGGATTTCCAAGGCTTCCTATAAATAAAGCATAAGAGCAATAGACGCAATTTGTTGGTCCAAATTAGTGAAAATTAAATCACCGTCAGCCCTCTGAGGATAATGATGATTCCGTTGATAAACGCCTTGGTGGCTCTCACTACAGAGTACCAAGGTGACGTGTTTTCAGTTCATGACATCCCGAGATCCCTCCTCTAAACTAATCACCTTGATATTTAATTGCAAAAAAATCCTGAATAAATAACCAACATTTCGCTGTCATATTCAGTGCTGATGCAATCTCATCTGTGGCTGCAACGACAATGGCCGTTGTGGCACTTGAGACATCCACCATAATGCATTATGTTCAACAGCATCCTAACAGCACATTAAGCGCCTGTGTCCTTTTGAATGTAACCCTTCGGATTATACACCATGTAATGATGTACTGCATTCTGCAACCTCGTTCACAAACACCTACCTCCACCTTGACACTTTGCCTCCCTCAAAAAGCACTCCAGGTTAAAATAACGTCTAACACAGATATAAATCATCTTCCCTTGCAAGGCAAAAAAAAGTGTTATAAAATTTTCTTTAAAAAAAAACTCACAAAAGCTGGCAAAAGGAGAGCTCACAATTTATATGTATGTACTTCGAGGAACATTGAGCGATTAACATACACGTCTGGGTCATTCGTGTGGAAGCCGCATTGCGTGTGGTGCATTTACTCGAAACATGCATTCTAATGGAGCACAGTTTGCGCTGAAAAATTCCAACCCAAAAAATCCTACACCCAGTCAAGCCTAACAAAACCATACAACCGAAAAATATTACTTTCCCGTTAAAAAAAACCTTCGCTCGCCCACATGAGGACACGACAGATCTCGACAACCAAATGACCCAAGTGAGAGGAGGGTTTTGTTCAGTTTTTTTTTTTTTTTTTTGAGCGAACAGCTTCATCCTCTGAACCATTCATATCGAATGCAAAACATAAAGCCCTGCGTGCTTAGGGAAAAGAGACACGAGATACCTATATAGCAAGCACCAACACGCCAACTATGGAAATCCCTAAAATAGGACACAGGTGGAGAAACACACGCAGAGTGGGGTGGCGAAATACACTAGAAAAGAATGAAGAGGACGAGCAGTGTAGAATGCATATACAAGGGATGAGCCATGGATGAGATGTTAAGTGCATCCATGAAATTCATGGAAATTTTATGCTAAAGTTTGTTGTTCTGTTGGATTTTTTCCCGCGTTGTGTTATATTTCTTTCTGCATCCTGTTTTTTTTTTCAGAGTTAGCATTCAAATGTTTCCTGCAGAACTGTTTGCATTGTTCGATATTAGTTTGGTTATAGTTGAAGGGAAATGAGTGAATTCTAGGCAAGAGCTTTAAGGAAAAATGTTTAACGATATTCGGATTCGAGGAACAAAAGAAAATTGAGAAGTACATACGCAAAGAAAGGATTTTTTTTGAGGATAATCTGAAGATGTCATCTGACGTGAGCATTTAGGAACTTATGCGTTTAAGAGTCGTGCAAAACACTAAAACAACAAGTGAAGAGTCTGTCATGTCGAAAGGGGTGTTACCCTTGATTTGCCCTTGTTTGCAGCAGGTGAGAGGTTTATGATTCGTGTTGGAGCAAAAATATAGTCAAAGGGAATCAAGTGGGGTACACGAATTGCAGATGCGCTCTAGGATTAAAGAAAGACATTTACTTGATGACTCATGGAATGGCGTACAGTAACCAAAGGAGATGCTGTGTACAATTAACAAAGCGTTATGTGACTCCTTTTATGCCGTTACAAAGCTCCGAGTATCTTGCAGTATTAATTTAGAGGTTTACATCACCCTGAAACCCTAGCTTAAGTTGAGTGGAATTAACTGGCACCTACTTTAAGTACGACTTGTATTTGATTACTTTGCATTGCACTGATAGAGTCAAAAGGACAGCAGCTCCAAAGTGGTGATGCTTTGGCCATTGTGTTGAATTGTATTTCAAATGTGTCATCCGAGATAAGAAGTAGCTGCCAGCATAGCTACATTTCGCCAATTCCAATCAACTATTGGACCACAAAACCTGCCAGTTGACTTAGTAAGGTGGTAGAAGACAAGTGATTTCGACCTCAATCCGCTTATTCCAATGAAGGAAGTATTTGTCCGCGATGTTATAAGGTGGGAAAAAGACAGACACCGGAAAAGTATGATGGCGTTTTCGGCTCCCGATAGCACTAGCATTCTGCCGATCTTCTTAAACTGACAGTTTAAGAACGCTAATTAAACGCAGAGAAACCAGTGCGTGACGGTGTAGAGGTTAGTGTGTTGGCTTGTTACCCGTGGGGTGCAGGTTCAATCCCCATGGGGAACAACAACATACGCGACCCATTCACATGCCTCTACACCAAAAGGAGGATTTCTGCCTGGTAGTACAAAGGACCGTTACCGAGTCTGAGTGCTCTGGGATTTGGAATTCCGCAGAGAAACCAGTGCGTGACCACTGTGGTCTGTCAACCAGGTGCTCCAAATGCCTGCATGAGGGGCGATTGCCGGTATGCTGTAGGGGGTGCAGGGAAATAACTTCACGGGCAATAACTTCACATGGGCAATAACTTCACCTTGAGTGGGCAATAATTTCACTTTTTTTTTGTGAACTTATTGCCCACCATAGGTGAATCTAAAGGTCTCGGGTTCGAATTCCGCCGAAGCCAAGTAACATCTAATTTTTCACTGCCCCACCTCTTGCGAACGTCTGAAAAACCTCCGTGTATCAATAGTTATGAGAAGCTTCTCAAATTGTCTTTCGGATTCGGCTTTGGATTGTAGGTCCCCTCCATTTCGCACAAGCAAATGGTTGGAGAAGATAGGTTGTCTATAGTTTTGAGAAAAATGGTTATCATTTGGCTTCAAGTTCAAATGAAAGTTATGTGCCAGGCGATATCGGTTGTTTTGTAAAAGATGAGTACGTAATTAAGGACGTAAAAAGTATAGATTTAATTAGTGCTGATATTCTTAAAGTTTCAATCGAAATTATACTTTATCCAACAAAAATTGTCAGTACAAGAATTATGGAGGAGATTTTTTCTACCAGTAGTGCCTGTAGACACTCTCACGGCACTCAAACGCAAGAAATGTCACTGAAATAAAAACCAAACCACTGTATTACCAAGGAATTGTTGTTGTAATTTTCCTAAAATTCGCATACAACCCACCACAACTAGTCTCCCATACAGCCGAATGGGAATGAGCATGATCGCCTTGTGTTCGCTTGCTATTATCATCCACCAAAATAAGCAGTGTGACTGAAGCACATCAGAAGAGTATTACCATCTCTACAATGAAGCATATCATTAAGGGTTTTTCTATGGATTTTGTCAAAGAACTTTCGGTTTTGGTGCTTTTGAGAACGAATTATTACTTGGGGTGTTGCCATTCGGTTTTAATTTGATTGTATTTATATTGTACAGCTGCACAAGTGCAGTTTTTTTGTTACCATCTGTTTAGGTATATGACATTGCGTCGTGGTTATATAATTTTGTATTCCAATTGCCTGATTGTGTCCACCTTTCACAATATACATATAGCGGAAAGGACTGGGAAATGTTTTTAGAAAATCTTGCTGATTGAGTTTATGTCGCCAAATAAAAAAAAAAAACCTAAATACATCCTTTCATCTCATTATGTACCTGTTTGTATGACGGCTTTGTTTTTCCGATGAATAACGCCTGTTTTGTCAATGAATACGGTAATTCCCAAAAGGAAGATTTCAAGTTAGGTAGGGATGCAATCATACAATAACTTAGCGATAGAGGTATAATAAGAATGGCAAATTTTATTAAAATTCTAGGTATTGAAACCTGTTAGGTAGGATTTTATTAGAAATTTTATTGCCAATTATAAAAGCATGATCTGATGATAAAATAATTTAAAATACTACCCGCACTCACTATTCCACTCGGACGAAGTCGCGGACACAGCTAGTTGTTTATATGAATAAAGAGAAACATGGCTACAAAGTCTTCAAAGGATCTAAGTGTAGAAAAGAAACAACAAATTGATGATGCAACTGAAAAATGCTATGGCATTTTTAAAAGTAAATCGGAAGCCGTGGGAAATGCAGCTAATGTTTTTTTCTGTTACGGAGCGAACTGTGTACAGGCTTTTAAGGGAAAAAGCAATCAAAGGCCACAATTCACCACCAAAGAAGAAAAATAAATCCGGTATCAAGAGCAAGGTCGATGATTTTGACAAATGTGCCATTAGGCGGATAGTCCATCAGTTTTTTATGGATAATGACTTTCCAACGCTAGACAAAATTTGATTGGAAATACAAAAAAATGCAAATATAACAAAAATAAGCAGATCAACTTTTATAATGAATAAATTGGATTACAGTGATATATTTTTCGTTTTGATTTTTTTTTTGTGTTACGAAATTTATATATTTTGTTGGTCTACTGGAGATACTCTTAAAAAACGCGCCTATTATTATCTTACCAGAAAAGGAAAAAGATAAACGAATTTATTTCGTTCCCCAATATTTATACCCTATTCTAGGGGTATATTAATTTTGACGCATAGTTTGTAACATACCTTAATATTGCCCGTAGACCCCTAAAAGTTACTATATTTATGATCAGCATCGATAGTAATGTCGATCTAGCCATGTCCGTCCGTCCGTCCGTCCGTCGGCAAAAATTAGGCCTTTAAACTGGACCTAGAGAGCTGAAATTTTAACTCAAAAAAACAAAATTTTGGAAAAAATCGAATTTTGAGCTAGGAAGCTGAAATTTTTTATATATGATCTATGACTCCTAAAACTGCTCGGGATATAAAATTTTCAAAATCCGCCCACTGCCACACCCACAAAAAAATAAAACAATTTTATTGAAAAACCAAAATTTGAGCTAGGGAGCTGAAATTTTTAATATATACTCTCTAGGGGCCCTTTAAGCTCATGTATCAATATTTTCAAAATCCGCCCACTGACACGCCCACAAATAAATAAAACAATTTTTTTGAAAATCCAAAGTTTGAGCTAGGGAGCTGAAATTTATAATATATACTCTCTAGGGGCCCTTTAAGCTCATGTATAAATATTTTCAAAATCCGCCCACTGACACGCCCACAAATAAATAAAACAATTTTTTTGAAAATCCAAAGTTTGAGCTAGGGAGCTGAAATTTATAATATATACTCTCTAGGGGCCCTTTATGCTCATGTGTTAATTTTTTTTTAAATCCGCCTACTGACACGCCCACAATTAAATAAAACAATTTTATTGAAACACCCAAGTTTGAGCTAGGGAGCGTTTTTTTTGATAAAATCCTTTAAATGTTATATAACAAAATATGTAGAGCGTTCTTAACAATTTAACCATACTTAGACTTTTGTCACGCCCACTTATGAGGGATAGGAATAAGAATAGGGTATCCAACAGTTCGCCCAAGCGGACTGTAGCCCGTCCCTATGTTTTTATTTTAAATTGGAAGATGGTAACCCTAATAGAATTGCTCTCTGAGTTATGGCGAATTATCATACACACTACGTCAACCCTGTGAGAGCTTTAAAGAGGGACCGATTTATGTAAGTCATTTAAAAAAGCTAGTCTTGGGGAAAGTGTCCCTAAAAGAGTGAACAAAATTGATTTTGTTAAACTTAAAAGAATTTTTTTTTTGAGTTTTGGAATGTGGTTTACGCACAAAAAGATGGCTCTGTATCGTATTCAGTATATCTAAATGCACTTAGTAAATACATTGACGACTGAACTTCCATAGTGCCTCTAAAAAAATCAGGCGAAAGACTTAAGCCCTGGATTTCAATTTTTTTGAAAATCCAAAGTTTGAGCTAGGGAGCTGAAATTTATAATATATACTCTCTAGGGGCCCTTTAAGCTCATGTATAAATATTTTCAAAATCCGCCCACTGACACGCCCACAAATAAATAAAACAATTTTTTTGAAAATCCAAAGTTTGAGCTAGGGAGCTGAAATTTATAATATATACTCTCTAGGGGCCCTTTATGCTCATGTGTTAATTTTTTTTTAAATCCGCCTACTGACACGCCCACAATTAAATAAAACAATTTTATTGAAACACCCAAGTTTGAGCTAGGGAGCGTTTTTTTTGATAAAATCCTTTAAATGTTATATAACAAAATATGTAGAGCGTTCTTAACAATTTAACCATACTTAGACTTTTGTCACGCCCACTTATGAGGGATAGGAATAAGAATAGGGTATCCAACAGTTCGCCCAAGCGGACTGTAGCCCGTCCCTATGTTTTTATTTTAAATTGGAAGATGGTAACCCTAATAGAATTGCTCTCTGAGTTATGGCGAATTATCATACACACTACGTCAACCCTGTGAGAGCTTTAAAGAGGGACCGATTTATGTAAGTCATTTAAAAAAGCTAGTCTTGGGGAAAGTGTCCCTAAAAGAGTGAACAAAATTGATTTTGTTAAACTTAAAAGAATTTTTTTTTTGAGTTTTGGAATGTGGTTTACGCACAAAAAGATGGCTCTGTATCGTATTCAGTATATCTAAATGCACTTAGTAAATACATTGACGACTGAACTTCCATAGTGCCTCTAAAAAAATCAGGCGAAAGACTTAAGCCCTGGATTTCGAGCCTTCTGGTTAAAAAAGTTCAGAAAAAAAAAAAAAATTTAGAATCAAGTGTTTAAAAAACCCTAACAACTATTGGTTGAGTGATCATTGATCAATATAAACAGTTATGTTCTAGGCTTAAAAAAGAAATTCGTAAAAGCCGTGACGACTACAATAAAAATCGTTTTTTTTTTTGTTAAAGGGAATCTTAAGAGTGAATGGCAAGTTGTTAATACGAGTAGTATTTTAAAAAAGTCTTCGTGTTGTTCCAAGCCTACAACAGTTCGGACTAATGGCTGTAATGTGTCTGACGTATTCGATTTTGCTAACGCTTTCAATAATTACTTTTCGTCAATAGCCTACAATTAGTCTTTACAAACAGGTCAACTGAGTTGTTCGTCTTACTGTTACACTACGGAGTATTTGAATTGTAATAGTTTTTCCTTTGAACCTATATCTGCACGCGCTATCATGCGATTTCGTCAATCTCGTACTGGAGCTGGAGCAGATAGTGCGCAGGGCAGGTGTCAACACGGAAGGCACTATCTTCAACAGGTCCGTTCAGCTGCTGGGTTATGCGGACGATATTGACATCATCGGTCTATCACAGCGCTCCGTGATAGAAGCTTTCACGGCGATTGAAGAACAGGCGAAATCTTTTGGCCTTGTAGTAAATGAGGACAAGACTAAATACATGATATCAACAAACAAACAAACATCTGTCCGCCGTCTAGGACAAAACGTCACTATTGATAGCAACAATTTCGAGGTAGTTAAGGAGTTCATCTACCTCGGAGTAAACATGAACTTCACGAATGACACCTCAGTGGAGATCCGGCGAAGAATTACCCTAGGAAACCGCTGCTACTTCGGTTTGGCAAAACAGCTGGGTTCAAAACTCCTGAATCGGCGGACGAAATGTATGCTTTACAAAACCCTTATCCTGCCAGTTCTGCTTTATGGCGCCGAGTGCTGGACGATAAGCAGGAAGGGAGAGCTGATACTGGGCTCCTTCGAAAGAAAAATTCTTCGGCGGGGTTGTGGTCCTGTGTGCGAGGGGGCGAATGGAGTAGAAGATACAACCCCGAACTCTATGAGCTGTACCAAGATGTGGATGTAGTCCAAAAAGCCAAAATACGTCGACTACATTGGCTCAGCCACATCGAGCAAATGGACAATAATGCTCCAGCTAAGAGGATCTTCGAATCCCAGTCCCCAGGTTCGAGAAGGCAAGGAAGACCGAACCTCTGTTTCAAAGACCAAGCCATCGCGTATGCCAGAGCGCTTGGTCTGGATAACTGAAAGCAGCGCGCCGGGATCGTAGAGTATGGAAGGCTGCTGTGTCTCAGGCAGTCTTCACGAGTCGGGAGCCCGTTAAGTAAGTAAGTTTTGGAAAAAATTGTTAAAATAATTTTTTATTTTTTTTTATAATTCGCTTACGCTAAAGGGGCTTTGTTGTTTCTGTATATGTACAGTACCCTTATAGTGTTTAACACAGCGCATGCATTTTTTGTTGAACAGTAAGCTGCAACCTAGCAATGTAGTATTGTATCGCATGATTTTAGGTGCTACTTACTATTCGAAAGAATAGGAGGATAGGAAAGAAGTTTTTGGTGCTTTAGTATACTTTTTTCTCCACGAGTGGCGCCTAAATTGCTTAGGGAGATCTCTATTTAAATAAAAATCATGTCAATCAGTTAGTGAATACACTACCATCGCACCAATGCCACCCGCATTGTTGTTGCTTTTTAAACAAAAACAAGTTTTTCAGGCCTGTGCAGTTTAGTTTTCAGCATGGAAGTCTACTGAAGATGCTCTACTAAATTTTTGCTCCAGTGTTTTCTCCAACCTTGATGGTAAAAAGTTCACTGCAGGTTTATTTGTGGACATTACGAAAGCCTTCGATATGGTTAACTACACCATCTTGTTCAATAAACTAGAAAAAACATTAATTCGTGGTTTTACGCTCGATTGGTTCAGATCCTATCTTTCAAATAGATCTCAAAGAGTTAAGATTGGTGAAATCAGGAGCGATGTACAGTTTCTAAATTTGGGAGTACCGCAAGGCTCGGTTTGGGAAATATTTTGTTCCTCATATACATTAATTCTCTCTTTGAGATTGATTTTAAGGGTACACTTACTGCCTTCGCAGATGATGTGGGCTGTTCCTATGGTGCAGATAGTGCTTTAAATTTGTTTTCTGATATCAACTGGGATTTATATTTGTTGAGGATCTGGTTCGCGGAACATAAACTACGAATTAGTTCTAAAACTAAAATAATGTTTTTCAACCTATCGACCACAACTGAATCTTTTGCGGAGTTTTACTTTCATTCTGCGGGTTACAAAAAGTTCAAACTAATTAGCTGCTCATGTGTCCCAGCTTCATATTGTCCCACGTTTAGTAGCACGCTACATTGTAGTGATGAGTGCTTTTTAGTTGAGAGGGTAGAAGAGTTCAAATACTTGGGTCTCATCATTGACTATAAAATTAACTTTGTAAACCATACCTACGCAGATTGAAAAAATATTTTCGTTGCACACTCCGACATTTTTTTTTATGTTTGCTCTGTAAAACTATTAAAAATTATTTATTATGGCATTTTTTACTCGAAACTCAAATATGCTATTGCCTGTTGGGGCGGGACATATCGGAATAAGATACAGCCCCTTTAAGTTTTACAAAAAAATGTTTTGAGAAAAATTAGCCGTAAACACCGTCGACATCCTGGTTTTCCATTGTTCCGTGCTATGAAAATTCTTCCAGTCCGTCATTTGTATTGTTTTAAGGTATTAAAAAGTTTTTTTTATTGGATCGGGAAATATGAATTTTAGATTAATATCTGATTATAATTTATGCCGTAATTTGTTGAACGTTGTAACTGTTTTCCCGTTTTCACTGCTTTTCGTAACTTTTATTTGGTTTCATCTTGGCGCTTTTTTAACAAACTACTCCTTCAAATCAGGTCATTAACCGTTCCTGGAAAGTTTGTCAAATGTGTAAAACATTGGCTCTTTCAATTCAATTACATTAATATGGAATCTATTCTTTCTGACATTTTGGTGTAACTAGTCTTTTTTTTCTCTATTTTATCTTTATACCCTATTCTAAGGGTATATTAATTTTGACGCATAGTTTGTAACACACCTTAATATTGCCCGTAGACCCCTAAAAGTTACTGTATTTATGATCAGCATCGATAGTAGTGTCGATCTAGCCATGTCCGTCCGTCCGGCTGTCAGCAAAAATTAGGCCTTTAAACTGGGCCTAAAGAGCTGAAATTTTAACCATATACTCTCTAGGGTCCCGAAATAATCAAGCTTAAGAATTTTTGAAATCCGCCCACAAACTCAAAAAAAAAAACAAATTTTTCGAAGAAATCGAATTTTTGAGCTAGAAAGCTGAAATTTTTTATATACGATCTATGATTCCTAAAACTGCTCGGGAGATACAATTTTCAAAATCCGCCCACTGACACGCCCACAATTAAATAAAACAATTTTATTGAAAAACCAAAATTTGAGCTAGAGAGCTGAAATTTATAATATATACTCCCTAGGGGCTCTTTAAGCTCATGTGCAAATATTTTCAAAATCCGCCAACCGACACGCCCACAATTTAAAATCAAGTTTTTTCGAAAATCCAAAGTTTGAGCTATGTAGTTGAAATTATTAATATAAACTATCTAGGGGCCCTTTATGCTCATGTGTTAAATTTTTTTTAAATCCACCTACTGACACGCCCACAATTAAATAAAACAATTTTATTGAAAAACCAAAGTTTGAGCTAGGGAGCGTTTTGTTTACAAAAGCTTCGTTTTTTTCTATTATATCCTTTAAATGTTATATAACAAAATATGTAGAGCGTTCTTAACAATTCAACCATATTTAGACTTTTGTCACGCCCACTTCTGAGGGATAGGAATAAGAATAGGGTATCCAACGTCCCTATGTTTTTATTTTAAAATGAATATTTAAATTTAACTTGAATTGTAATTTTTTAGATGCATTTTATATAATCCTGCATCTTTTAACTAATGTCTTAAGGGTCACCCCACCAATATTTCAACTATTTGTAATGAAGCCCTTTGAATTGGCAATTGATACTATTTAATACGTAAAGTATAAAAAATACAAAATGTCAACAAACAATTTTAAATAAATAAATAATAAATAAATAAAATACTTTGGTTGCGTGACCAGGAATTACGTTACAGAGTGACACCTTCCCAACGTATTCAACAAGTCTCTTGATAGCAGCTTGCTTATCCGAGCAGATGTAGGTACATACATATTATAAGGTTTCACATTTTTCTTTTCTCTTAAAACGGTTATTTGCAATAGTGGCAGAACTTCCATGACAATAATAGAGATTTCTTTAATGGCCCCTGCATTGCATTAACAAGCTATATGTTGAGCTTAGGCAAATGTCTCTTAATAATGCCAGCTTTCGGCTACAAAATGGTTGCACTTTATCTTTGGTATGCTAAACCGATACACGTGTATCTATATGTGGTGGAATAATTTGGGACTTAGTCTCCAGGCTCTGCTGTTTCCTACGGCATTGCCATAGAATGTTTGTAGCCTTTGAGCCTCTAGCCCCATAGTCCGTACTTATAATTATTTCTTCTATGCAGTAGAAAATTAAAAAGAGCGGGACAACTAATTCAAGCTCAATTTCAAATTTGTTTGGTTTTTGTTGTGTTCCGCAAAAAAAGGTCGAGGTCCACTTAGCTGTGCTTAATAATGTCAGTTGAGTGTCCAAGAAACCAAGCCACTTTACCTTACGTTGTTTTTTGTGAACAGCATCATTTCAGTCGTAGTTGGATTGACTAGCAAAGCAACCGCCAGGCTATGTTAAGCGTCGATTCAATATGCTCAAAAAGAGTTTGTAAGTTACTACCACTAACAATGGCGCATGCATCATTAACAAGGAGTCGATCAAGAGCTGCCAGAGAGTAGTGCAAAGGACGCTGCTCTGCTCTTTTGACAGCTTGTACAGCTATGATGTAGCCACCAACAGCGACTGTTACTTCTCTGGATTTATTTCACTTGTGTGGGTTCGATGCATATTACTGTCAAGACAGTAAGTGCGCAAAAACTTGCGTATAACTTGCCATCAAGCGCGCTGCGAATTCCGTTCGTCAGTCATCACGACAGGTCCAAGAGACTTGTAAGGAGAGACAGACAAAATGAATGCCCTCGTTTTTTCTCTCACCCTGCATATCTCTGTTGTTAGCTAATCTTTTCTTTTTTAAGGGTATAATACAGCACTTACTGACGATTGGGAACTTGGAGCGGCTCTGCACTCAAAAGAGTTCTCTGAAATTGACATAGATGTAATTAGTTCTGGTCTGATGATCTACAGTGATCTCCGGATAAGTGACCCTCGCTTAATTGCGTTGCTCGCTTAATTCATCCGAAAACTGAGCAAACAAAGCATTCCATAAGAAATGTACACAACTTTTCCCGTTTAAATGCGTACCGCTTAAATGCGTTACCCGGTTAATTGCGCTACAAAAAGTAAAGTTTTTTATTAAACGTCATACAAAATCTCCCGGTTAAATGAACACACAGAACAAAAGCATTTAAAACTTGTTGTGCTTACAGCTTTAATAAAATCAAAAAGCAAAGTTGTGAATAATTGCTGACGCTACGGAAAGCAATAAAAATGAATTGTGTGCCAAATATGGATGTGCAGGTCGACGTTGAATCGAGTTCTACAAAATCAAGAAATCATTCTTGAAAAGTCGAAAACTTGCAATTTGACAAGCGATTAAGAAGTAAAGCCTGTCCTGAAGTTGAACGAGCAATTACAGTTTAGTTTAACCAAATGAGGGCGTCTGGAGCAAAAGTTTCTTTAAAAATGGTTTTCGAAAAAGCAAAGCAGTTTGCAATCAAAATGAAAAAAAACTTCAATGCAACCGCAGGGTGGTTGTGGCGTTGGCAAAAACGAGAAGGAATTTCATTAAAAAAGATACATGGAGAAGGCTCCTCTGCTGATGTAGAAGGTGCCGAAGATTTTTATACACATGTTCTCTCCAATCTAATTAAAAACTATGCACCCAAAAACATTTTCAATGCCGATGATAGCGATTTTTTTTATAAAGCCTTGTCGACATCATCTCTTAGCCGAAAAGGACAACAAATAAGTCGTTTCAAAGTACCTAAAGAACTTTTGACAATACTTTTTATTTGTAACGCTACCGGAGATTTAAAAAAAGCCACTGTTATCGGAAAATCAAAGAATCCACGGTGCTTTAAAAACGAGATCCTACTCCCATAAAAAAAGAATGGATGATGCAGGTGCTCCGGAATAAAATTTTAGTTTCATTAGATGAAGAAATTTTAAGTCAAAATCGAAATATTATTCGACAACTCACAAAACAACGACGACTTTAATACAGTTACTGCCACCTAACACAACTTCAATTATATATAATTTTTCATTAATAAAATATTTATTTAAAATAATGCGTATATGAAGATGCTAATAAAAATGATTTATTGCGTTTTCAATGCAATAAAGCAGGGTTTTCCTTATTGCGCCGACAATGCACTTAAGCGGGATTCTCGTAATTGCGTTCCTCGGATAAATGCGTTGAAAATTGTACATTTTCCCCGACGCAACTATCCGGGGATTACTGTATATGTAAAAATGTATGGACAAACACTTTTTTTTTCGGCAAATCTTTGATGCGAATATACAATATGACGAAACAGTCCTTAGAATACATTTTCCAGGATGCACGGCAGGTTGGAAGACGACCACCAATATGGCGATCAATAATTTTAACAGATAATGTGTTCGAAGGTTTCTTCATCACCCACAAAGAACCTGCGTTCTGTATCCGGACACAAAGTCATTTTATTGAGATGATATCTCAAGCCGCGTTGTCTCATGAGAAAGGCCACCTGCATACTAATATTTTCATTACTAAGCACAAGGTGTTAATTGTAGGAGTAAGGTTTATTCAATGGTTTGGATTGTCTTAAACCAGTGACCTTTCCTAGTGGATAAGACGAAGCTGTCGTTCCCAATCTTTAATTAGCCTAGAGCATCAGCCCAATCGACTCTGCAATAAGGTTTTGGTCCTATGAAGGTAGATTCCGATTCAGCTCTATCCAGTTCATCTTCAGATTCATTGCCTGCAATAATTTGATGGCCAGGTACACATCCGCGTTCGACCTTGTTGTGTTTGGCTAGATTTTGCAAGGCAGCGTAGCAATTGTTTATTGCCATCCATAGAGTCCATTGTAATTAATGATAATGCTTGAAGTGCTGCTTGAGTATCTGGAAAGATATGCTATGATATATATATGATCAGGCGCCTTTAGTTAGCTTTTTTGAATTAACACCAGCGCCGATTTCAATTGCATGGATTTCTGCCTGAAATACCGTGGGACATATTCCCATAAGTGTCGAGGCTTTGGTTGTGGGTCAAAAAATCCCATCTCCATCTCCAGATTCCAGTTTCGATCCCTCGGTATAGGTTAGGTTAGGTTTATGTGGCTGTCGGTAGAAGCCGACACACTTAGACCAATTTAGGTCCATTGCGATACCACGTATAATTATCTACCTCAACTCTGTAGATGGGACTGGCCAACGACACGCGGTTGTTCCCAAACGGTCCCCCATCTACGTACTAACCGCGCCCAACGTCGTTTAATTACGGTGATCTGATGAGAACCGATTAACTCGACGTGGTATGGTCGTTGGTCCCTCGGTATAACAGACCAGACTTTTCCGGTCCAGTGCGAGAACACCATTTGCCCATTGAGAACGGTCAAATATTTCTATTTCAAACAATTTCCCAAGACTGTTTTCCCTAACCATAGAGCCAGCGAGGGTGTAAAAGATGTCCAAGTTTGAGATTGAGAAAAGTATTTTCAGGTAACCCACGAAGTCCTGTGATTTATACTCTTATAATCAAGCTGCGGCTAATAGCGTATCTAGCAGCCGGCTGCAAAATAAAGCTTCGAAAATGTGAGATCCCAATAATGACTTCAAGTGCTATTGTTATGCAGATAAGCATCGCTTACTTTCGGCTACCGACGATATAATTGGGCTTACCATTAAAGGCAAGTTCTGCGGTACAGGCGCCCTCTGGCCCTCTAGTGGCACACTCCGTTGTGGACTTAATGTACGGGTTCTATTTAGATTCTTATCTAGGATGATTCCGTGATATTTGACTTTATTCGAGTAACTCATTGTGGTCGACTTTCCTCGTGTTCAGGACTGCCTCTGGCCAGACTCTGAGCATGGAAAGGAATGCAGCCTAATCTTCACGGATGGCTCCAAAACCGATCAAGGATCTGGTGCTGATGTTTTCATGGAGAGCGAAAATATTAGCTTTTCTTCTCGTTAGGGAAACATGCGTCAGTCTGCCAAACAGAGACATATTCTATCCTAATGGCTATGGAATATGCAGTGAGGAACAGGTGGAGGGAGCGAAGTATCTGCGTCCGTAGCGACAGTCAGGCTACGCTTAAGGCCTTGCTCAAGCGTTTAACCACCTCCAAAATAATTCTTGAATGCAATATCTCTCTGAATTCTTTCTGAAGGCTGAATTCACTTAGACTTATGTAGGTCCCGAGTCATAACGGGGTCACAGGAAATGAGATCTCCGATGAACTTGCTAGACAGGGCCCAAAGGAAGACTTCTCAGGACCTGAACCTGCGTTATTTCTCCCTTCTTCGGTCAGGGCTTCCATTGACAGTTGGGTTTCATATAAACAAGTTGGGTTGACAGTTGGGTTTCATGTGAACTCAATCGAAGATGGCATGACTCTCCTGGCATTCTTGTTGGTGTTGTTGCAGAAAAGACTGCAGACAAATTACTGACGTTCTCACGGGTCATTACGCGGTTAATTCTTCTTTGATTGTCCAGTTTTTGCTCGTATCAGGTATCAAGTAAATGATGCTGACGTGGTGAGTGCTGTAAACCCAAGCTCCTTATTATTGATGCGCCTACTCGTCTTTCTGAGGAAAACCTATGAATTTAAGCAGTAGTAAAAGTGGCGTGTGTTCCTGGTAGTACAATGGATCAGTATTGAGTCTGAGTGCTCCAGCGTAGAAAGCCTCGCACCCCGAACAAAAAACTCATGGTAGTGTTTTTGTTGTCATATGTTCATGGTTAACCAGTCTCCTTCTAGTAAAAGGCATTAGAACGGCTTTGTTAGGATTGATGGATAGTCCGTCATGCACCATTCTAAAATGTGCAGTAATCAATGGTTGCTTTCAATGATTATGGCCAGGTCATCAGAATAACCTATGGCTTTATAGCTTCGTCTGCATAGACTAACTAAAAGACTGTCGATGACTTGTGATCACATATGGTGGGAGAGGGGGGAGGGGGTTATGGTTCTGGAGGCAGCCCCTGGCTGTCGTCATAAACACCGACATTCCTTCAGAGGAGAAGGGTACATATGGACTTTCCAACATGGCTCTGATCCATTAATTTGTCGAATCTTCCATATCTGTACTGCTACTAAGTCGTATCCCGTACTGTCGAAAGCAACCTCAACGTCTAAGAAGGCACATAGGGCGATTTCCTTAGATTGAAATGCTCCTTCTACCTCTTTAACTAAGCAGTGAAGAGCACCGTCAGTAGATTTACCCTTTGTGTATGCAAATTGAGTTGAGTGTGGGGGCTAGATATTTCTATCTGTCCTCTTATATCTATAATTTTTCGATGGATTGAATAACAAGTCAACTTCCGATTAGGCATTTGAACGCTTTGCCTAGCAGCTGTTATTGCTGTCAAAGTTCACAGATGTAGTGAAAACGTATGCCTTCTGCACACGGAGCAGCTCTTTTTAATGCATACAAGATTCTGTCCGGCTAATAATCCGCAAACGAATCTTTTCTGGAGTGTTTTTGTAATATATTATTACATAATACATACCTACTGTAATATTGTAGTAATTGTAGTAGTTAACGTAGTAACTAAGCTCAGTGGGCACACTGATGCAATACTGTATCCCCTGTATAAACTTTCCCCCTTGTATAAATTTCCCTAGCAAATAAGAAAGAGGAAGAATAAAGAAAGAGTCAGTCTTTGACCAACCTCCAAACGACTAAGTTGTGTTTCTTTTGAAATGAAGTCTTGTATTAAAGCGTATGCCTTCCGTAAATTGCATCTAATGTGTGCCACTGTCGACACGACGCTCGTGTGCAGAATAACTTAGCTTGCAGCGAACACTGAACCAAAATGAATCAGTTGTTTTGTGACATCTGTACTTCACTGACAAATTATGGTTGATTTCTTTCACTTGCTCGAAGGAGAAACTTTCAGCTAACAGCTGATATTCACGTGAGCTATTCGTCCAATCACGTACAGCTCGAAGTTGCCTTGCAAATTGAACGCGCCCAATGAATACAATACGTTTATCTAAATGCCAAACGAGTCATATTCACACTCCATTGCACCTCGTAGTGGCTCAAAATGCAGCTGTGATTTGACTATGCTGGGTTTGTGTCTGAACTATAGTTTGAGAGGTTTCGTTTTTTTGTATTCATTTATAGTTTGCAATAGTTTGGTGTGTAATGATTTCAATTGGTTTTTTTTTAACTACTGATCTTTGTAAAACGGTTTGCTCCATCTTCTTTTCTTTAATGACGAGGCTACGATCTGGACTGAAGGGATTATAAACCCTCCCACTTCACTGCACCACCCTACTGGTCCGCCTGTGGGGTTCGCTGGCTTGACCCTCAAACAAGTATCGACAGGTCTCCCGATTTCGAATCAATTGGTCACTGCGGTCAATGTTGCATTTATGTGATCAAGGAGTTTTAAGTCCTGCCTCTCTTTCGAACCGAACCTTAGGCAGTCGCGTTGCATTGTCTTTGAAATATGTTCCATGACGTGAAGGCTTCCACCTCGGATCCTAGATCATCTTATTCCATCAAGTTTTGTTATTCCTGGTGCCATTCGAAGCAACTTTCTTCATGTAGGTAAGGTTAGGTTAGGTTACGGTGGCTGTTAGCTAATAGCCAACACAATTAGACTAATGAGGTCCATTTTGAGCCACGTGGATCGGCAGTTTCGGGGACTTTAGCGCGGCTTGACTATCCGAGAATATACGGATGTCCTTAGCGGATATCACATTTCTCTTAAGCCACGACAAGACTTCCTTAAGCGCCATGATTTCCGACTGGAACACGCTACAATGATCAGGAAGACAGAAATAGAGACTAATCTGTGTCTTTCTGAGAAAATACCCCCACCTACCCCATCAATAGTTTTTGATCCGTCGGTGTAAAAGTGGATCGATTTATCCTGCGTGAATGCATCACCCTCCCAGAATGATCTGGTGGGGATAGTGATTTGGAAATTCTTCTCGAACTGTAATTGGGGTATGGTGTAGTCGATGTTCCATGGTAGAGACCCAAGTGAGTCCAGAATGATAGAGTGGCCAATATTCGTATTGATTGTGAGGTAGCTTTTAAGCAGACAGCGGAACATGCAGCAATTTACCTGCTAAATATATCGAAGGGTATCAGATGAACTAAAATGTCCGGTGCAGCGGAGGGAGTCGTTCGGAGTGCTCCGCTGATGCAGAGAAAAGCTGTACATTGAACCTTGCTCAGCTTATCACGGTTTACCGCTTTGTCTAGAGCAGTCCACCAGACAACCACCCCGTATGCCAGAATCGGTCTCACTACGGGTACGTATAGCCAGTGAGATATGCGGGGCTGTAGGCCCCACTTATTGCCGATGGCTTTTTTACAAGAGAAAAGTGCTACTGTAGCTTTTTTGACTCTTTCTTGTAAACTGGGTTCCCAGATTATACCCAAGAAATTAGCTTCATCGGAAAAGGTTAAGCTTGTACCGTTAATAGAGGGAGGGTCAATATGAGGGATTTTATATTTTCTGAAAAGAGGACAAGTTCGGTTTTGTGAGGGTTAACCCCTAGCCTACAGCTTCTTGCCCATCTTGTCAGCTTGTTGATAGCGTTTTAAAGGAGTTCCTTTAAAGTGTTGAGGTATTTCGCTGAAACGGCAATAGCAACGTCATCCGCATAGGCAATCACCAATTCACCATGCAGACCTTCCCTCCAGGCATATCAGTAGTTTATTCACCACCAAGTTCCACTGAAGGGGGGAAAGGACACCGCTTTGTGGCGTACCTCTACTGACAGACCTCCTAGCGGATGTATCGCCCAGTTTTGAGTTGATAATCCGGCTTGAGAGCAAAAGATTGATCAGTTCACCAAGCGAGATATCCACATTTAGTTCTGTTAGTGAATTTGCGATTGCAGATGTGTTAACGTTGTTGACAGCGTAGTAGGTATTTCTCGTGATGAAGGAAGTATTCGATGGTGCGTACCAAGGAGTGTAGGGCGGTTTCCACCGATTTACCCTTGCTGTAAGCATCTTGGGCTGAAGACAGGAGTTCATATTCATACAAAGATGGATATCAATCAGACGCGTTTTGAGGAGGAGTGATGATAGGCTAATGGGTCTGAGGTCTTTTGAACTAACATGGGATTATTTTCCGGCTTTGGGTATGATAACCACTTTTATTTCTCTCCAAGGCTGAGGAATATGAGTCAACTTGAAGCAGCTTTTCAGAATCCTCACCTAAGCTGCAGTTAATTTGGCTGATATGTTTCGTTTATCCAAATCAAATGCTTGCATATTGGTAGCCAGGTTATTGAATTGCTTTCTATCCTCAATGACCTAAATTTCTCCAGCCTACAGATTCAAAATATATAATTTTTTTTTTCTTTTCTGCAAACAATTCCATAAATTATTTTGCAAGACTCAAGGCAAAATGTTTTCGAATTAATTTACCAACACATGCCATGCCGCAAATTGTTTAGTTTTTTTTTCGAAATATTTATAGGAATTCTTTTTTTTCTTGAATTTTATTTTTGTGTTAGGTACTTTTTTTCTGTTCTAAGGACACCCACTGTGAAATAATTTTTTTATTTCATTTTTAAATAATTTTAGAAAAATTTGTATTTCAATCTTTAGCAAGCATTCCGATTTGGCAACATTTTCCATTCACTTGAGTTTAAATTTTGCATAATTTTCCATACTGAAGAAGGCTTCACACTTCGAGAGGTTGTACATTGTACAAGTAGGCACATCACATCAAAAGGGGAAGTTGCACATTTAAAACAAATTACAAAGAACCCAAAAACACTTTTTTTCTCATTCCACAATCATAGCACGTAAGTGTGGCCAAGTTAATGACGTTCGGGTATTTTGTTGTTTCTTTTTTTTTCATTTTATTTTTTTTTCGTGTGTTTTTGTGTATCTTTTCTCGTTTTGAATTTGAATCCGACAGGTAAAGTTAAACTTAAATTTGCAATTGATCAAGAAAAAGAAGACGAACAGAAAAAAAAAACAAAAACTCAAAAAGCAGGTAGGTATCCAATGAATCACCTTGAATTGGTGATGGTCACTGTTCGTAGATATGTTTTTTTTGTACGAATTTGTCTTGAAGAAAGTATCTAAAACTCTGTTATATATGACACACGCGGATGTTGTGTTGAAGGGACTTTAATTCTGGAAAAGTAGCGGTGTCCAAAGAAATGCGATAATCCTTCGTTCGATTTGGTCTTACTGTATGTATAACACGATTTTGATGTATTTAAAGTATAGCTCGCCCCTTGAGGGAGGTAGACAAATTGTTTCTGTAGATGAATTAGTGGACTAGTACACCACAGAGGCGTCCGCGGCGCGGTATATATTTTCTAGGAGAAGCAAGTCCGTTCAACGTCTCATTTGCGGAACAACTGAGCGAGCGGCTACGATTTGGGGTGGCTCCGTATCCGAAAATAAATTGTTGAATTTGAAAATAAAAAAACAAAAAAAAAAAAAAATGAAAAATCCACGGCAAAGAGAAAAGAATTCTTATTTTCGTCGACTTTTCTTCTTCGATCTTGTTTTCTTATTCAAGACAAGACGTATGCATCGCTCGTAGTTCTGTGTACTGTTTCGCTTAGAATGGTGTTTGTTTGTCGGTCGGTGTTTTATGTTTAATCGAAAGCAGTGGTAAGCAGACAATTGCTTTGACTTGTACCACTCTCGGGCGTATAATTTACTTCTTTTTTTTTTTTTTGGTTGGACGAATTGTATACGCCGTTTGTACATAGAATATGCAATTGGGTGGGTTAATATGTTTATTAAGGAATACGAATAGTAGAGCGCGCTGTGCTATTCACGATGCATGTGTAGATTGTTTTGGACGCTCGTGCACTTGGTTTCAATTAGCAAGTGAATGTACCTATCTAGACTTGAGCTAAATTTGTATGCTTTGATAAGGTTCGAAATTTTAAGTCACAGTTGTGGTAAGTGTGATGAATTTATAGAAAACAAATCCGACATTGCCAGCAGGAAAATATACGCACAAGCAGTTTAGAATAAGTGACGGCATTGTCGGGATGTTCGACTGAAGGTGGGTTCATTCAGTTCATTTCATACCTACGAGGTAAATCTGAATCACCTGCAAATAATTTATTCTCAATTTGCAGTAGCTCTTTCGTTGCCTAAATACTTGAAGTTAAAGCTGTCCATAAATAAAAAGGGCTATTTGAATAACATAAACAACGTTACTCGTATTTTGAAGAAAATAACTCATGGCGACCCCATGGCGATTAGTGGAAATAATCGATTTCTATTCAATTATAGGTTAAGGCATCTAATTCGAGGGCCATGAAAACGTGAGAACACCATTGTCTCTTTCTCACAGAAATATGAGTACAGTAGACGCTTGATAAAGTGAATCTCGGATAGTTCCAAGCTCGGAGAGTTCCAAGCTCTTAAGGTACTTTACCGTTCATTCATGTCTCAAATATCTGCATTATAGTACTTATAGCAATGCATAATGTAGGTTGCCATATGCTCATTTGTGTTTTGATTTCGAGTGCGGTAGAACATTTTTGTGAATATTTTAGTAAAAATGTATGAAACAATTGAGGTAACTGCTAAAGAGTTTTAAAAACATTGACGGTCTGCTGCAACAACAACAGCCTATTAGCGAACATCAACTGCTTATATTGGCACAGCAGAACGAATTAAAAGAATCACAATTACAGCTTCAAATCACCCAACAACAACTACTTGAAAAACCACGAACTCTCCCACAGCAACAGAAACAATTAGATCAACATAATTTTCACCGAGATCTTCAACAAATCGACTTGCCGCTTACGGAACAACATCAGAACAAATTGGTCACAACAAATTCCAATTTGCATAATCAACAAAATCAGCGACAATTAAAACCCAAACAACAAAAACAACTAAATAATCTTCAACTTCCTCAACAAAAGAGAGTACTACGGTCTAATTCAGACTCGGCGGATTTGGTTCCCGATACAATTGGCATTACCTTAGTTGACTCTCAATTGCCTTCATGTTCAACAATTTCACCTGCTGCTACCACTATAGGAGTAAGCCCGTCAGCTGACATTGAAAGTCTGACTACTGGGACAAACGATGAAAATACTCCCTCATCCAATTGTGATCTGAAAACTGTACCACCCCCGTTTGCAGTGTTTTTGTCTCGACTGGAGTATGGTACTAAACCTTCCGCTATTATTAATTATATAGCAAAAAAGGATATCGACACAAAAAACATTAGATGTTTAAGCCTAACAGCTGATAATCTACCGGGCCGAATTTCTGCGTCGTTTAAATTACTTGCTCCATCAGCGACTGGCAAAATTCTTTTAAATCCGAACTTTTGGCCAAGGGACATACTTGTCAAGGAGTTTACAAACAGGAATAATAAGAATAATGCTAAATCCTCTTCTTCAAAAAACTTAAGGAAGTTGCCTTCTTCTACCAAAACGTAAGAGGGCTACGGACTAAGTGCACTAAATTTCTGATAAGTGTTTATAGCTGTTCATATGACATAATTGTTCTTACGGAGACTGGCTTAGATGATAATTTTAGCGATTCTGTTCTTTTCCCCACCTACTTTGATGTTAATCGATGTGATCGATCAACGGATAACAGCGTTTACAAGCGTCTTGGTGGTGCGCTTATAGCCATTCGAAAAAATTTTAAAGCGATAGATGTTGACCTTAGTTGCTATAAAGACATCGAAATATGCTGCAGCCATTTTAATTTAACATCCACCGCTAAATTATACATCGTTTGTATTTACATCCCACCTAGTGCCCGAGTAGATACTGTAACGAGGTACACAGATGCTATTCGTTTCATTGTGAGCCTTCTATCTTCCTCGGATTTAATTTACACTTTTGGTGATTTTAATCAACCGAATATACACTGGGCATCGGGGGACTCTGATTGTACATATCTCAGTCCCGTCAACCCCCTATCAGCAATTGGTGCGTTGATTGTTGATACGCTCCACTCACTTGGTCTACTCCAGGTGAATCATGTTAAAAATACCATGGATCGTACTTTGGATCTCATCTTTACCAATAACAGCGACGAAACTCTTGTATCGAGGAGCCTCACTCCTCTCGTCCCGGAAGATTCTTATCATCCCTCTTTAAACCTTTTTTGCAACTTAAATTTTAATGAAACATTTATTTGTGAATCCTTCAGATTTGATTTCTTAAATGCTAATTATAGTTATATATGTGAAGAGCTTAATAATTATGACTGGAGCCCTTATCTATCATCCAAAATTAATGACATTTGCTCCAAATTCTATTCGGTTATTAATTATGCTATCTTTAAATATGTTCCTGTAGTTCGCGTTAAAAATAAGGCTGAGTCATGTCCTTGGGACAACGAAATTACACGCTATATAAAAACTCAAAAAAACCGAGCCTACAAGAAATGGCGTTGTAGTTTGGCTATTGAAGACTACGTTTTGTTTAGAAGGCTGAAGTCTGAGTTGAAAACATCTCTCTACCATGCATACCTTGTGTATTTAAACGATATACAGAACACACTTGCTTCCAGGCCAGATAAATTTTGGAAATTTATTAATTCTAAAAACAAAAGTGATGGTTTTCCAGCCTCACTATCTTTTAACGGATGTTTCGCGGATTCTCCTGATACTATTTGTAATAATTTTGCAAGCTTTTTTCAATCAGTTTATTCGAAAAATGACTTGATCATTGATGAGAATTTTTTTGATTACATTAATGATTCTCCTAATCCTCTTTTTAATAGTATGATATTTTCTGAAAATGATGTTTTGAAGAATTTAGCTGCTTCGGAGTCCAGCCTTAATCCTGGTCCTGATGGTCTTCCTTCTATTTTCCTTAGAAACTGTGCGTTTCCTTTACATAAAATCGTATGTCATATTTTTAATTTATCTTTAAAAACTGGAATATTTCCATCTGTTTGGAAAACTTCTTTTATAGTTCCCATTTTCAAGTCTGGCAGGAGAAATAAAATTGAAAACTATAGAGGTATATGTAAGCAATCTTCTCTTCCGAAATTGTTTGATTCTCTTGTTACAGAGAGATTACATTTCTATTGTAAATCCCTCATATGCAGTAATCAGCATGGCTTTATAAAAAAGAGGTCAACTGTAACCAATCTATTGTTATTTACTAACTCTGTGATCTCTGAAATCAGTAAGGGTAACCAGGTTGATGCGATCTATACAGATTTCAGCAAAGCTTTTGATCGTGTTGACCATAAAATGTTACTTTTTAAGCTTACAAAATTGGGATTTCCAATTTTCTTTTTAAAATGGCTTTCTTCCTTCCTTACTGATAGATTACAAAATGTAAAGTTTCGTAATAATATTTCGAAAAATATATCAGTAACCTCTGGTGTTCCCCAAGGAAGTCACATTGGGCCTCTACTTTTTATTCTGTTTGTGAATGATATTGTCGATTTTATTCCTGAATGTTCTTTGTTAATGTTTGCGGATGACTTTAAAATATATTTGCCGGGAAATGATTATCACTCATTTCATCTTCTAAATTCATATCTTCAGAAACTTCATCTGTGGTGCTCTAAAAGCTACCTTTCATTAAATGTCTCTAAATGTTCAGTCATAACATTTTCCCGCTGTAAATCACCTGTCATGTATACGTATACTTTTGGTGGCGTAGTCATTCCCCGTGTTTCTGTAATCAAAGATTTGGGAGTGTTTTTAGACAGTAAGCTATCGTTTAATTACCATGTTGAGTCTATCACAAACAAGGCAAATAGAACATGGGGAATGTTAAGTCGCTATGCTTGTGAGTTTTCAAACGTTTATGTTATTAAAACTTTGTATGTAGCTTTTGTTAGATCTGTTTTAGAATATGCGTCTATTGTTTGGTATCCCTACTATAGAATTCATATTAATAGAATAGAATCAATTCAAAAAAGATTCCTAAGGTTCGCTCTTAGAGGGCTCCCTTGGTTCGACTTAAGCAACTTACCACCTTATATATCTAGGTTAAAATTGATAAGCTTAGAGTCATTAGAAGTTAGGAGAACGGTGGCAAGAGTTGTCTTTGTTCATAGGACCCTAATAGGAGAGATTGATTCAACAGACATTCTAAGCCTTCTCAACATAAATGTTCCATCATTTAACCTGCGCGGCACTCGATTTTTTAGAGTAGACCACTCTCGTACAAACTACGGTCGTTCGTCTTCGGTCAACGGTTTAATGATATCGTATAACGCTTATGTCAATTTAATCGATTTTAGCTTATCAATTTCCGCCATAAAAAGAAAATTACTTGATAGTGTTCAGTCATAATCTGTTTGCTCTATGTTTTTTTTTTGGATTTTCCTATTTCATCTTTTTAATTTGTAATGTATGACCTTACGTCTATGAAAGATTTTGTTCTTTGGTGACAAGAAATAAATAAATAAATAATGAACGAGTCAGCAGGTAAAATATTTTTTTTATTATTAAGTTTAAGTTGTTAGTGTTTCTTTTGTTTGTTTTAAATGTTAAGTTGTAAAGGGAGATACACGCATATGTTACAGTGAAATCTCTCTTAAGTGGACACCCAAGGGACCAGAGTTTTTTGTCCGCTCAAGGGAAAATTTTAAAAAGAATACAAATTGTTTTATTTAATTCGCTTTTTCAAAAATAGGTACATACACAAACATAGTCCATAATTGTTTTTTTAAAAAAATCTTCAATCCGGCTCTGATGAATATTACAACCGCTAGCTACCACTGACTCATACTGAGATCCAAGAACAGATGTCAGCTGCATTGCCTTTTCATCCCCAGCTATTAAAGTGAATTTGCACAAAGATTCGCAAGCGCTCAACGCCTTCTTGTAAGAGTAACAATCTATTTCAGTATTTGCTTCCGAAGTAGCCATGTCCTCTTCATCGTTACTTTTGTCATTCACACTTATAACGCCTAAGACATCTTCCGTCAAGTTCTCATTCCATCACTCATCTGTCTGAACATTTTTGTCGCATGCGGCACACTCTAAGTAATCAACTTGATTGCAGACGGTTTGTCTGACTAGCGAGGATACATTTTTAAAACAGATCAATGGTATGTCATCCCCTGAAGTAAGGTCTTCAATTTCGCTGGTTGCAGTTGGATTTCGTAAAAACCGAGATTTTTTGAAATTTTTTTTTATCGTTTCTTGAGAAACCTTGTTCCAGGCCGCAGCAGCCCAATTAATTACATCTAGCACAGTAATTCCTGAAGAACGCTCTCTAGCATTACCAACGTGATCCATTTTAGCAATAAGGTGGTTTAAAACTTGTTCCCGATAAAAAACTTTAAAATTTATGAGATGAACGCTTACACAATAAACGTGTAAATAAAAGAAAATGACGTACTTATGTGAATAAGAAATGTCCATTTAAGAGAATATGTTTACCAAATGAAAATGAAAATACTGTCCATGTCCACTTAATAGAATTGTCCACTTTAGAGGAGAAAAACTCAAACAAAATCATAGCAGCCAACCATCACACTTTATATTGTCCGCTTAAGGGAATCGTCCAAATAAGAGGGGTGTCCGCTAAGAGGGAGTTCACTTATAAAGATTGATTTCTATCTATATTAATTGTTTTGTTAAATTGTTGTTATACTACTTAATTTATTTAAACACATGCCTGGTTTTAATAAGTTCACTATATCAAATGTCTACTGTATTTATCTTTGGACTTTAACTCCCATAAGAAATTTTTGCTATAGGGTCATAAATATTAAGCGGATCTTAAATTTGAAAAACTTTATGGCTCAATGGTTAGTGTGTCGGACTAACGTCTGACAAACATCCAAGAGTATCAATTCTCATGAGAAGCTTCTCAAATTTGCCGTTCGGATTCGGCGTAAAATCGTAGGTCCCTTCCACTTCGCAAAGAAAGTGGTTGGAGAAAGCAAGGTTTTAGGCCCTCTATGGGCCGTTAATGCCTAATATTTATTTATTTATTTTATTTTATTTAATTTACGAATTTGGACAAAACCAGAATAAATAGCGGGGCAGACCGGGGCTAGTTGGACCACGCGAATTACTCAAGAACCGGAAGAAGTACACCAATAAATGTTGCACACTAACCAACAAGTGCAAAACCAATCTCAGTTGTATTTATCGCGGGTCTCATCACGAAAAACGATGATCGTCTGACGATATTTTTGCTTCGTGTATACTTAGAAATGGCTGTCGTCTCAACGTTATCGTTTCGATGACTCATTTTTTACTTCGCAAAACTCACGAAATGTCAAAACACCATCGTCAAGCCGAAAGCATTTGCGCGAAAGCTAATGAGATATCGTTTTTTATCGATTTACATATTTTGCAGGCAATTAAGGCAGATTTTTTTTTCTAAAGTAAACAACTGATTTCAGATTTTTCTTTAAATGCTACAAACTGAAATCAATGTATTCTTTTTATAATTACGAAACTTTATTTCATTGCTTTCCACCTTGCGATTTACACAAATATATGTATTCGCAATGTCGTCAGTGAGTTAGCTAAGAGAATAGCAAGGTTCCGATATTAAACAAATTGACCACCCCAAAATCATTCATACTAATTCGCTTACGAGGGATTAATAGTAAAAGGAATAAAAACATGTGGATGACTCCTATTGCGCGCACTGCGATGGCAAAATCCAGAATGCTGAATGTGCTCTGTTGGAATGCCGTATGGTCACGGAGGCTAGGAGATTCCTGTAAAGGGAAATTGACCTATATTTATATTTATATTTTATATATTTATTTCAGTAATAGCCTTGCACATTAAGATATACAGATCTTATAAAATTGCGCAAGCGTCAATGTAATTTTAATTTAATGTGTTAACTTGAGTGGTGACAAAGTTAAAAAAAAAAAAAAATCAATATTTAATATTTAATTATTTTTCTTCATTATAAATAATTTGATTCAAGAGAAAGAACTTAAAATCAAACTAAAGTAAATATGAACAGAGGAAAAATAAAATGAACAAGAAAGGACACAGGTTACACAAATCTCATCATCATCATCAAAGGGCCTCCAAATACGGCTTGAGCCTGACACGGAACAGGGTCGTGCAACTTATCGATCGGACGGAAATGGGAAGGGAATTCCACAACCGGACTGCATACGAAAAGAACTGTCGGTTAGATACTAAATACTTACAGCGTATTGGTACTAGATTGCAAGATCTAATAGAGCGCGGCTGACAAATTTTATTATAAAGGTACGTCGGCTGACGTGTTTGCATTATATTGTGAAGCAATAGTAATATTATAAAATTAAGAAGGTTTTCAAAAGTTACACCATTAATTTGCTTAGAGAGGCGAGAGATATGGGCGTGTCTTCGCAATCTAAACATATACCGCGTAACGCAATTATAGGCAACATTTTTCTTTTAAATACACTATCAGCTTTGTGTCGTGGAGTGCTTAAAGCAAGCAACTATCACGAGTAGAAATTGCCGGCACTAAAAGTGCTCTCACAGGCTCATCATTTAGTGCAGGTGTTAGTAAGGACAAAACAATTAAAAATACAATAATTATGTACCTATAAAATACTAACACAAACACAAAATAATGCAAAAAATTTAAGACATTAAAGCATTAATACGCAAAATATTTTTTAGGTTAATTTTACTAACATGCAAGTCAATCACATGATCATTTAGATTATAGATTCTACTCATGCGACTAATAGGCTCATGCCTCCCATAATTCGATCTATGATGGGGGCTAAACAATAATTCAATACTGCGTAAATTATGGGCGCCACCACGAAAATTAAAGCCAATAGACGACAGCAAGTCAGGTGCATCTATTTGACCGGATATAAGCTGCTGAAAAAAAATTATATCGCTATTAAGCCTTCGTTGAGAAAGGGGTAGCATTTGAAGAAGCTAAATACGTTGACTGTAGGGAGGAAGGTTAAATGGATCATCCCATGAAAGTCCTCTATGTGCAAATCGAATAAATTTACGTTGAATGACCTCTATTCGATTTGAATGAATGTTGTAGAACGGCGTCCAAACTTGAGAGCCATACTCAATACAATACAATGACATAGAAACGTAAGGGTCATTAAATTCTTTGGCCCGCCTTTTTACGAAGCCCAGCATAGAATTAGATTTATTAATAATAGAATTAATATGCTTAGCAAAAACCAGTTTGGGGTCGAAATACACCCCAAGATCCTTAAAATTATCAACATTACAAAGAATATGTTGAGACAGAGAATATTGAAAGGTAGAGTAATATTCTTTCTAGAGAATGTCATATGTTGACATTTAGTAGGGTTCAGGGATAAACCGTTTTTATCACACCAATTGGCGAAGCTATTAATGTCAATTGAAGAAAAATTCTGTCTTGCTGACTATTGATAGATTTATATATGTTCATATCATCAGCGTAGATCAGGATATTACTGTGATTTATACATGCCTTAACATCATTAATGGCTAGTATAAATGTAATTGGTCCGAGGTGACTTCCTTGGGGAACTCCAGACTGAGCTGTGAAAGATACAGATAGCGATCCTCTAAATTTCACTTGATAAACCCTTGATCTAAGGTATGAATTAACCCATTTTATGAAACATGGTGGGAAACCAAAAGTCCTGAGCTTAAATTCGATTATTTCATGGGACAGCTGGTCGAGGGCCTTAGAGAAGTCAGTGTATATGCAATCCATTTCGTTCTTATTCTCTAATGCATTAGAACAATCATGCAAGAAACTTAACAGATTAGTGACAGTGGATCTGTTTCTTACAAATCCATGCTGTTCATTACAAATTATATTGCGACAAAGGAATATTAACTTTTCACAAACAATTTGTTCAAAAAGCTTAGGGATACACGAAAGCTTTGAGATGGGCCTATAATTAGTGATATCACCATGTTCGCCTTTTTTAAATACAGGTGTGATAGAAGCACTTTTCCATAGGTTAGGGAATTTACCTGTACTAATGGACAATTCAAACAGATACTTAAGATATGGAGCAATTGCATGACTGCATTTTTTAAGAACAATCGGTGCAATGCCATCGGGACCTGATGAATAGTCATTCTTGAGAGAAGAAATACATTTTAAAATTGTTTCCAAATCGAATGAGATACTACTAAAACTTATTTGGGAACAGCTAGTTAGATAACTAAAATATTGATCATCAATGTGAAGTCCCTAAATGACTTACTGAAATGACCTACAAACATATTGCTTGCGTCTAGCGAATCAGCAGTTGTAGAACTATTGTAAATAAGCTTCGATGGATAACCATCGGTTTTTTTCTTAGAATTGACAAAACCCCAGAAAAGTTTGGGGTTCAATTTTAAGGAGCATTCCATTTTACTTATATAGTCAATATATAAGTTGCAGGATAACGATTTGAATTCATTGAACAAAGTGAAATAGAGTTCAAGATCTGAATGGCAGAGACTTTTTAAATAGTTCTTCCAAGCCCTATTACGCCTGTTTCGTATCGATTTGAGCTCTTTAGTGTACCAAGGATGGGATGTTTTCAGATTCCTAGATGATTTCACAGGAATCACTTTTTTCATGCAGTTATCCATCAAAGAATAAAAGGAAACTACTGCATCTTCAATATTAGAAAACGCAGAAAGATTAAAATTAAAGCTGGAAATTTCATCAGAAAGTCTTTGAAAATTTGCTTTGCGAAAGTCAAAAGATTGCGAACGATCATACGAATTACTATTTTCGTACAAATGTGCGCCTAATTCAATAAATACATTCAATGGTGGTTGATTATTATATATGTTAGTTATAATGAAGTGGGATTCCAGAACCACAGTACTAACAGAGTCAGAAGAGAAAACAAGATTTAGAGTTCGATTTCTGAAATTTTTTATACTGCTTGTTTGCTGTAAGTCAAAAGACAAAATGTTGTCTAGTAAAGCGAGCTCTTGTTGGGCAGAGTCAAAGGATGGAATGAAATGAGAATCATCCTCTGAAGGTACCCATCCAATATCTGGCAGATTGAAGTCGCCTATAAATAAGGCAGTGCTGTCACAACAAGATATGTCAAAAATATGGTCTAGTGCCAAAGAAAGTTCCGAATACAAAGAACATAGATGCGACGATGGAATGTACAAATTAACAACATATAAATGTTTGTTCTTAAGTGTAATTTTTACACAGATAATTTCGACATTTAGTTGAAATGGAAAGTCAATCTTTCGTGACTCAAAGTTGGAACGAACAGTGATCAGGACACCACCTCCAAGCGCTTTCAGATCATTGTTATGACGGTCGTTTCTGAATACGGAGAACTCATGATTGAAGAGTTCCGTGTCTAAAATTCCGGCATTGAGGCATGTTTCCGTCAAGGAGAAGATATCATGAGAGAGGGCTTGGAAGTTTAAATATACTTCAGCGGTTTTTGTGCGGAGTCCCCTTACATTTTAACACGGACGGACAATCTTTCCTGCGACTTTGTGTCGAACGGGGTGTAAATTCTTTAACTAATGTATTTTGAGGCCATGCAGTGCTATGAACTTTTCGACATTTACTGAAGGGGCAACAATTTTGAAAGACGCAACAAACCCATCAGCCTTGCTGATTTTGGTGCATTTGATTGAGTCATCTTTTGGAATCAAGTTTCTCGAGACCAAATGGTTCAAGACATCGTCTGAAGAAGTGTTTGGTTTTAGTCGAGAAATGAAAATAGATTTCGGCCTGGGAATCGATTCAATAGTTCCAGATTCTGTACCTAAGGAATGATTTATATATGTGGGACTAACATTTAGAGTGGGCGCCTCGTTTGAGTTTGTTCGCTGACTCTAAACCGCTTTGCCTTTGGATTCAACGCAGAGGAAGGCATATCACGTTTTCTTTTGCCTGCGAGTAGAGTAGATGAGGGCGATGCTAAATTAACAACGGGCTCAGGGGTAGCTTCAACAGTTGGGGAACCTGTTGTGTCAAATCAAGTCAATGTATCCATGGCCCGTTGGGTACACTGCTTTACTTCATTAGTCGGCAACTCAGTGTCAGTGGACGTTGAGGCGTCTGCCAAAAAATCAAGATCAGAGAAGTAACAACCGCTTACCAAAACTACAAATAGAACTTT